>OZ010795.1:40441573-41041573 GCA_963932465.1 Maratus speciosus | reverse complement strand
ATCAGAAATTATTCGTTTATATTTTTCAAAATAGCACGTATTTTAATTACATTTTTTTTTTTTCGGTTATGAGAAAATGGCAACAAAAAGATATAATTGCTATTTTCAACTATTTTTCCTTTACTTTCTACATAAATGGAGTACTTGAGTTGCCAAAATTAAACAAATGGTGCTAAAAACTACAATAATAATAATAATAATAATAATAATATTTCAAAAATAAATGGAGATACAGTTTTCAAACAAATTGCATTTAAAAGTACTTTTTTTTTCCCAGTACGACGGTATAAAAATTGAAAATGTTCTAGGCTTAGAATTTTTTTTTTAAATGCTGTAGATTATTTAATTGCACAATGATACATCTGCTTTGTTTATTGCTAGCTTCTGTAAGGTAACGTTTTTTTTTTGACACAAAATAAGCTGGGAGAAAGAAATAGCGTACCGTACCGGAGGCTAATAAATAAATAAATAAAAATATTCTAAAATTGTACGGTCTATAAAACGCCATCATTCAGTTTTTCACATATTCTTTGATGATATGCACGTTATTACTATTTCTTTTTTTTATTTTATTTGGATGTTCATTTTATATTCGTACCCATATTTTGCCATTATTTTGGTAAGTTAAATGGTGCTGCATCGTTACATATTGAGTTTTTGATTGTTACAATCTCTTTGGTTGCTTTTATAATAGAGGGATAGTATTAGAATGAAAAATTATTTTACTTTCATTGAAATTTATTTGGATGGTTTCTTCTTGATATAAGGCTTGCTAGGGCTTTGGTTTTTCTATTATATTTGATATCAGCTACATGCTCCTTTTTTCCTATACTTAAATTTCCTGCTAGTAAACGCAGTAATGCCAATGTAGTAATTCTTTGATGCATTTGCTCTAATAAATGGTATTTCATAAACTCCTGAGTTTAAATCAAATTGTCCTCAATTTTATTAATTGTCCTCAAAATTAATTGGGTGAATTTTGCCGCCAATGATATTCTTTAATTTCGGAAGTGGTTTGGCTACTAAGCAGATATTGAAACGCTTAAGACTGTATTTTAATTTCTCAAAAAAGCTTGGAAAATATTCAATAGTATAAAGTTTGTATTTTTGTGAATATATTAAAATACCTGTACCGAATATGGACACCCTAAGGAAAATTGATTTTTTTCCCCCCCGTGTACACGTCATAGGATTCCAAAAATATAGGACCACTTTCCCTGGACTCTTGACTATCATTATTAAAATTAGCGACCTTGTAATTCTTCTGGTTTAATTTTAATGATAAAAACAAAAAATGTTTACAAGTGTCCATATAAGGAACCATCTGTCCCTATTATGGACATGTATGTCCATATTAGGGACATGTGGCTCCTTATTGACCAACTACAGAGGGTATAAGGAAGAGCCACGCTTCCAAGGGATTTTAGAGGAGAGGGGATAAAATAAATATGTCTTAGAGTATTGCAGGGGAGGGAAGGGACAGTAAATATCTTCAGAACATGCACTTCAGAAGGGGGGGGGGGGTCATTTTCGGTTGTGGCTCTTCGAAGACCCATGCAAAGCACTTTAGTTACTACAAAATACTATGAAATAATATAGTTGGTTTTGCTTAGCTTTATTGCATCTGCCTGCAAAATTTACATCTGTTATTACTCAGTCCTCACAGGATGGACAAATAAAAACTTCTTCATCATGAGCGGTATGTCTCACACGATTCTCATGGACATATCTGCCGCATGTGATGCATAGCCGCATGTCTGCAAAAGCATCAATACTGCATAAGAAGCAGTACCAGCTCTCCTTTGTTGAGGAAGTCATACCGCTGATACCTGTGATTTCGCCAACAGATACCCTACTGAGGGGAGGCTTCTTTTGATTTTTCTGCAAGGCCTTTTTGGAGGATTTTTTCCTTGGAGGAGGTTTCTTGGAGGATTGTTCAGATTACATTCAACAGATATTTTACAAATTTGTGAAATAGAAGATTCACTTGCTGTATTTTCAATGTGGACATAATGTGTCCATATTGGGAATCGGACATAGTTTTACTAAATATTGTAATAAATAAACAAAGAAAACATTTTTAGGCAATATATGCAATAGCAATCGAAAATATGTTTTATCAGCTTTCTAAAGCACTCCACGTTTCAATATTTAAAGTAATTTTACCATATCTAATAAGAATTTAAATTTATCTGTAATTAAGATCAGCACACCACGAAACAACAAGTTTCCTTCCAAATGGCGAACAGAGCGCTTTTTTGCACTTTCCAGGCTTAATTAACTTTTCAACCGTTTTTCTTCACAGACATGTAGCGCCATCTCTCGATCAAAATTGTTACTTTTAAAGATATTGGGGGTGTCCTTATTGAGAACACTGTCCATATTGGGTACAAGTACCTTAATAGACGTTTAGGCTTCTTAATACTAGCAATATCCACGATTAATTTATTAATATATTGAACTTTAAAACCATTATTATGAGCAATTCTGCAAATAATAGTACATTATCTAAATTATTTTCTACGCATACTAGAAAAGCCCGTCTTACGAATAATCTGTGGGCGGAAATTTTATGCGTAAATGGAGAACAGAACATGCATGTTCCCCATTTACCTATAAAAATTCGACGTAGATCATTCGTAGATTATTCGTAAGACGGACTTTTCTAGTATCCACAGAAAATAATTTGGATAATGAATTAGATAATATTCGCAGAAATGCTCACAAAAACGATTATTTTTAAGGGCAAAATAAATAAATAAATAAATAAATAAATAAAACTTGCCTGAGTAAACATTTTAAATGAGTGTCGCTTGATTGCTTCTTGGCTGCTGACGCTGTTGTAAGTGAAATAAGACATATTAAGACACACGTCGCTTTCATAGTAACGTCATCGAGCGGAGAGTTTGACAGATATCGAAGACGGCCAATGTGCCCCAATGGCCAACATGCCCCGCTATACCATATTTTCCTTCATGTGTATAATATATTTTCTAAACTTAAGAAACATTTATGTTTTTTTACGGTGTAGTGCTTAAATGTTATGTATTTATACAATATCCCATTTGTTCGTCGAATACTAGAAAAGCCCGTCTTACGAATAATCTGTAGGCGGAAATTTTATGCGTAAATCGAGAACAGAACATGCATATGTTCGAATTTTCCAAACTTCAGAAACATTTATGTTTTTTTTACGGTGTAGTGCTTAAATGTTATTTATTTATTCAATATCCCATTTGTTCGTCGAATACTAGACAAGCCCGTCTTACGAATAATCTGTAGGCGGAAATTTTATGCGTAAATCGAGAACAGAACATTCATGTTCGAGCGAGAACAGAACATGCATGTTCCCCATTTACCTATAAAATTTCGACGTAGAGATCATTCGTAAGACGGACTTTTCTAGTATCGACAGAAAATAATTTGTATAATGAATTAGATAATATTCGCAGAAATGCTCACAAAAACGACTACATATAAGTGCAAAATAAATAAATAAATAGATAAATAAAAGAAACTTGCCTGAGTGAAAATTTTAAATGAGTTTCGCTTGATTGCTTCTTGGCTGCTGACGCTGTTGTAAATGAAATAAGACATATTAAGACACACGCCGCTTTGATAGTAACGTCATCGAGCGGAGTGTTTGATAGATATCGGAGACGGCCAATATGCCCCAGTGGCCAACATGCCCCGGTCTACCCTATTTTACTTCATGTGCATAATATATTTTCCAAATTTAAGAAACATTTATGTTTTTTCATAGTGTAGTGCTTAAATGTTATGTATTTATTCACTATCCCATTTATTCGTCGATAAAAATTAATTCCATAAAAACAGAAGTAGAAAATCTTTACTTCACAGTTCTAAAAGTTTTGTATATTTTCGTATTTCCCCGCATTCATTAAACTTAAAATATTCGGTTTACTTTCTTTTTGCCGAAATAAACTTACTCTCTAATTTTCAGCGGAAATGAACTGAAAAAAACTCCTCCTCTTTCAATTTTTTAGTCCCATGAAACGACACTGGGCCCTTAATGTACCGATGTCAAAATACATTCAAAATATATAAATAAATTTAACTCTTATGTTTCCAGTTTAGAAAGAATCGCATTTTTAATGAAATTTCCACTTTTTGAAATCGTAAGAAATGTTTCGAATGCTTAAAAATACATCAAGTCTATTTAAGATAATATCGCTCAGTGAGCTTCAAAGTTTATTTATGCAAATTTTTCTTAAAGTAACCTAAAAAAACGAAAGCAAGGGAAAGTGATGTCAACTGAAATCGACCCAAGATAAAAGTGATTTAAAGCAAATGCACTGTGCTTTAAAAGACTGTTATATTAAGTCTTTGATTAAGTCTTGGAGAAATAAATTGATTTGTCATGTTCATAGAATAAATTTAATCTAGTTTCTTTAAAATGCTGTTAAAAATTTAATTAAATTTTGTTTATATTATTTCATTTTTCAATTCCTACTATTAGTTCACACTCTCCCTATATTTATTTAGTTATTTATTTATATATATATGCATCTTGTTCAAATTTTCAATCGTTAATAAAATACTTATTATATAAGCAAAAATATTACGTCTGAATTCCATCTTTAAAATATTTACATTAAAATCACAGACAATGCATTAAACAATTAAAATTATTACATAAAAACACTAAAAACATATTAAAATTGGGACGTTTCGGATCATCACGATCCGTCCTCGGCCAATTATAAACGTTAAGTCAATACTATCAACAGTTACAAGAAAAACACAACAGAAAGTCATCAATTTAAGGTTACAGTTAAAATAAAACAGAATACTCGGCCGGCACAGATGCAGCTTCGTTAATCGCTAAATCCTTGGTTGTAGTATGCCAGGCTTCTAAAAACACTCTCCCTGCGTAATTGTTGCAGCCGGATCGGATCACAAAAGCTTTATTAAAATCTGGAAAATGGTTGGTTGCAATAGTATGCTGAACGATCTTTGAATTCAAATTGCTACATCTAAATCCCTGTTTATGCTCTTTAAGCCGTATTTCAAGTGTCCTGCTAAATTCACCAATATAAACCGCTTCACACTGCTCACACAGAATTCCATAAACGATGTCTTTAAACTGCAGGATGGAATATCTATGTTTAAAATTACATAACAGATTCTTAAGAGGATTTTGGGGAATGAAAGATGTATGAATACCAACTGATTTCAAATATGTAGATGTAGAAATTTGAATTCAAAGATCGTTCAGCATACTATTGCAACCGACCATTTTCCAGATTTTAATAAAGCTTTTGTGATCCGATCCGGCTGCAACAATTACGCAGGGAGAGTGTTTTTAGAGGCCTGGCATACTAAAACCAAGGATTTAGCGATTAACGAAGCTGCATCTGTGCCGGCCGAGTATTTTGTTTTATTTTAACTGTAACCTGAAATTGATGACTTTCTGTTGTGTTTTTCTTGTAACTGTTGATGGTATTGACTTAACGTTTATAATTGGCTGAGGACGGATCGTGATGATCCGAAACGTCCCAATTTTTATTGTGTTTTTAGTGTTTTTATGTAATAATTTTAATTGTTTAATGTATTGCCTGTGATTTTAATGTAAATATTTTAAAAATACTTATTATTCATCCAATCAAGTTGAAATAATTTTTTTAAAACTTGTACTGGATGACAATGGATGTTAATACAGTTTTTTCAAATATTAATTCATTCATTAAATTTTAATTAATTAATTTTAGTTTTACAGGGGAGACAAAATGGCGGCCATTGGTTATTGAAGCATTTAATGCATCTTCATATGTATAAGGGGGGTTACCATAGGGAGGACCCTGTTCTGTCGCCCAATACCGCCAAGTTTGTCGCCAACTTGGCGATATATCGCCCAATTTGGCGACCAAAATGAGTCGCCAAAAGGGACGCCCACTTGGCGATATCTCTAATACTTTGTCAAATTCCCACAGACTTCCATTGTAAACCTACTTGCTTATAGAAAATCAACCAATTGAGATATTTTAATGCAACAAAAACTAATATTAGCTTAAGGGATTGTATTAAATTTTTCTTTGTTGACCTAAGTAGGAATTGACTTTAAAAACAATATTTTTATATTACTTGTTTAATATATGTTTATCCAGAGCACCATTTTAATATATAGATGTTTATAAGAAAGTAAGCATTTCGACAAACTCTAACAAAGTTTAGCAGCAAAATAAGGAAATTCATAACTAAAAAGGAGAAAATAAACAAGCAGGAAATTGTACGTTGGACGTGTCAAATGAGGTGCGTTCGTACTATAACTAGAGTTTTATAAATATTCAGATCTTGGTGTAATAGCTGATGAACTTTTATGCATAAAGGTATGAATACAAAATTTATTATGATTCTATGTATTAAATTTAGTGATAACGGAAATAATAGGACTTCATCTTAAATAGGCCATCATCACCCTGGCAACCTAGAATCATTACCTATCATGGGATATCATTGAATAAATCACGTAGGATAGGATTTAATAGAATGAAGAAAACTTTTATTAATACAGTCGAGCCCCGATTCAAGGAACCGCGATTTAATCAATTTATCGATTTAGCGAATTTTTTTATGGTCCCAGCGAAAATGGAACAAAAATACTTCGACTTAACGAATTTATAATCCCGATTTAATGAATAACTTTCTATGTAGAAAAAGTGAAAAATTGAAGAAATTTTCCAATATTTATAAAATATTTTCAGTGATTCTGATTGTAGATTTTCTGAATATGTATGATATGACTCAGAAATATCTACATGCGAAAATGTACATTATACCGAGGTTATTCATGCTGTAGTAATGAATCGAATGAATAAGATGAAATACATATGAAGCATTCAACATTCAAAAAAGCAATTACCAGTTTAGATTCATTGAAAGGAATTTGATGGCTTATAATGTTGATAATACTATTTTCACAGCCTCAGGAAAAAAATGATAATTAAGTTTGGAATAAAAAATTGAAATAAAGCAAACAAACATCTATAAAAGATATCTTATAATTTATCTACAAAATTTGAATAAATGAGATTTTTTTCTTAATTAAAATGATTGTGATTTATAACGGTGCATAAAAAAAAGAATGAATTTTTATAGAATGTATTTTCGTAAAGCAACAAATGTTGAAAATCGTTATTAAGGTAAGTGAGCAATATTCTTTTTATTTACAGCCATTTTTTAATTTGTGCTGTTGTATAAAAAAATCCTTTTATTATTCCGATTTAACGTATAATCTCGATTTAACGAACAAAGTTGCTAGTCCCCAACGATTCGTTAAATCGAAGTTCGACTGTATCTTTTTGAGTTTTGATTCGATTTTCATAAAATTTGAAATGATTCGACAAATTTCTCCAACGATTCTAGATATTAAATCCGATACCATTCGGTTGAGTAGATTTTGGGCTATTATATGCAGAAAAGAAGACGGACGGACTATACGACGACTATAGGTGCTATGTATTTATGTGATTGCGAAAGCTCCTAAAAAGAATAAATAAAAATAACATGTCGAAATGATAGTTTTATAGATTTTATTTTGCTAAAGCAATACGATAAAACTGCTTTTTTCAAATTAAGACCGTAGATAGTAGCAATCGAGATCAACAAATTTTCATTACACTGTAAAAAAAAAAAAAAAAAAAAAAAAAAAAAAAAAAAAAAGGAAAAAAAAAAAAAAAAAACGACATTTTTACAGTACAAAGTACTGTTCATCTCGCGCACAAACTCGATCACGATGAATGTGCTGTATCTTTCTTTGGTTTCCTGACTATATTAACATGGAAAATACAGTAGTTGCGTAAAATTAACATCACATTGCGCTGGCAATTTGGACGCAAAATCAGAACAGCACAAACTGCTGGCGTCCAAATTGCCAGCACATTGTGCTGTTAATTTTACGCAACTACTGTATTTTTCATGTTAATATAATCAGGAAACCAAAGAAAGATACAGCACATTCACTGTGGTCGAGTTTGTTCTGGCAAATCTACAGTGGTTTTTTTACAGTGTAGAAGGTCAGGGTCACAATATCTTACTCAATCAAAAGTACAGCATGTCTTTCTTCAAGCTGAATTTGGATTTTCGCTGCTAACTTTAATTCATTCTTGGTGGGATTCTTTTGCGAATTTCCGATTCAATAAAACCATTTTTAATTGCTGAAAATGCATATGATATATTCTGAATTTGAAAATTCAAAATATTTTCGAACGTAAGTAGTTGTTTGGTTGACCTACTAGTCGTCGTACATGTAATATCTGATTCACTGATATACGTGTTACTACTTCAAAATTCGCTATCACAATGCAAAAATTAAATGACAATGCATGCCTACCATGAGGACTCTAAAGAATTTCATTGAATTGTGTGTATATGAAAAGGACATATAAGCATTGCATCTTTCAAACAATTCCTTGAATTTTGGCTCCCACACTCTTAGTTTTCTGCAACCAAAAAAGCATAAAAGCGACGTCGTCGCGTTGTATACACCCAAGCATAGAAAGGATCTATTTATGCGAAAGTGTAACAGAATATGAAGTTTATTAAATTCCGTGCATTAGTTTTTGAGATACAGCTGTCACAATGATCGGGGAAAATGTAGGGTACTTTTCTGTGTGACGGGCGCCACTGATCCCCAAAATCGCGTAATCCAATTTTTTGCTCCAAATTCTTGTGCAGTAGTTTCTAAAATGTATGAAATTCGTTTAAACCTCAATCACTAACCGACGTATGAACGTTATGTGCCAATTAAACCGAAAACAAAATAACTGGATGCAAAAGAAATGACAGGATGCATGTGGAGCAGTCTCTAAAATTTATGAAATTCGTTAAAACTCCAATCACTAACCGATGTATGAGGGCTACGAACCCATTGAACAAAAAAAAAAAAAAAAAAAAAAAAAAAAGAAAAAGAAAGAAAAAATCAATGGATGCATGGACTTATTTTGCAGCAGTCGCTAAAATGCATGGAATTCGTGAAAACAGAGATCACTATAATGTATCTCACTGCATTCCAATATCCGCCACAATAACATAAAAGTAACCTAATTTTATATACCCAATATTTAATTACTGTATTTGAATATCTTAAAACATTTAAAAAAGACTAAAATATATTAACATAAATACACTGGTCATCTAAATTAAAGGATAATGAGAAAAAATATGCTCACCAAGTCAATGTTGCAACCAGTGCCCAATGCTGCAATTATTTATGATAATTAAATACTATTGAACTCAAAATTGCACTTCCGCTTATACGTTAGCGTCGGAAATATGCAAATTAGATGATTGGCAATGTGGTGCGCGATAGACGTATCTTGGAATTTTGATCCGTAGTCTTGTTTAAAATGAGTGTGGTGTCTGAGTAAGATCGATATTCAATAGTTATAGCTCAAATGTATCATTTAAGTTAAGGTCAAAAGTGGCGAATAATTGGTAGAATCGAGGAAGGTCGAACACAAATGGAGGTCGCCCAAGATTTGAATATCCCTCTAAGTGTCATATCAAGAGCTTCGAGCCGCTTTTTAAGCACTGGATTCGTTGATAGACAGCCTGGTCAAGGAAGACCAAGAGCAACAACTGCATCCGAAGACCGTTTTATGTCAATGCGGTTCGAAGAATCCGCGAAGCGTCTACTAGAGATTTGGTTTCAGAACCTCAGGCTGCCACAGGAACTCGAATCAGCAGTTCTATTGCTGCATGAAGACTTCACGAGGGTGGACTGTATGCGAGAAAACCAATAGTTTGTGTCCCACTCTCTTCGGCTTCCAAAGGGGCCCGTTTAAACTGTTGTCGTTGTCATTTTCAATGGAGACAAGAAGACTGCGCTCGAAAGGGATATTTCATGGACAAGGGAAGGCAAGTTGCGTGTTCCTTCCTCTCTCTAGATCCAAATACGTCTAGAAACAGTGTTCAGACTATATCTGGACTCGTCAGTAAAAATACTCGTACTCAGTCGTCTTGGTTCCATTGAGCATGACGAGGGCAACAGTTTAAACGGGCCCCTTTGGAAGCTGGAGAGAGTGGGACACAAACTACTGGTTTTCTCGCATACTGTCCACCCTTGTTAAGCCTTAGTGCAGCAGTAGAACGGCTTTTTCGAATTCCTGTGTCAGCCAGAATGTCTCAAACTAAATCTCTTGTAGTCGCTTCGCGGTTTCTTCGAGCCACATTCACAGAAAATGATCTGCGGATGCAGTTGTTGCTCTTGTTCTCTCTTGACCAGGCTGTCTATCAACGGATCCAGTGCTTAAAAAGCGGCTAGAAGCTTTTGATATGACACTTTGAGGGATGTTCAAATCTTGGGCGACCTCCATTTGTGTTTGACCTTCCTCGATTCTACCAATTATTCGCCACTTTTGCCCTTAATTTAAATTTTCCCTTTGAGCCATAACTAATGAATACTAATCACACTCAGACACCACATTCACTTTAAACAACACTACGGACCATAATTTCAACATACGTCCATTGGGCACCACATTGTATATCCTCTAATTTGCATATTTCCGGCGCTAACGTATGCGCGGAAGTGCAATTTTGAGTTCAATAGTATTTAAGTAACATAAATAATTGCAGCATTGGTTCCAACATTAACTTGGTGAGCATATATCTTTCTCATTATCCTTTAATTTTGATGACCAGAGTATTTAAATAAAACAGATATAAACGAAAATATGTTATTTCATAATAAAAGTATAAAAAAGTAACTCATGTTATTGAAGATCCCAAAATTCTTCATTTCTTCACTGCAACCATAAATATCAAAAACTTAAAAAAAAAAAAAAAAAAAAAAAAAAAAAAACAAACTTAACCAACTTGATTTAAACTACATATCTTGATGAATGTACTGTTTAGTCGGAAGAGTACGAAAATTGCATCTCCATCGAATATTATCAACAAAATAAAATTTTATTTCGTATTCATTCTTACAAAACACCTTATTATGCAAAATACATTTCTCTCGAAAAAATTTACAGCTTCTTGCTATGTTTTTTGTAATTCCAAATTTTCATCATAACAAAATGAAACGCAATAACACAGTAACATTTCAATCATGGCGCGAGAACCGTAGTCGGGAAATCCGTGTGAAATGAAAAACAGGAAAGGATTACAATTCAAATAACGCCAAACAAAACAATACTTAGCGAATTATTACTGGCGCCCGTCTAACAGAATAGAATCAAATGCACGCCACCTGTTACATGATTTACACAAAAACGGAATATACACCAACAAGCCGTCACACCGTCTGCAATGTGAAGTGTGACGAAATTGCATGTATTCGTTCTTATGATATGATTATCTCTAAAATCATGGTAATGAAACATAGAAGCGCAACCTGTTGGGTGAAATACAACAAAACCTAATCAGCAACAACTTATGTCTAACATAATCTGAAGTTTGGAAATTCATGCATTAGTTCTTGAGATACAGCTATTTCGGAAATGGTGCAAAATGCGACATATTAGTGCCACCTATTCCGCAATTATTAACAAAAAGTAATCTACACCAACTTATGTCACCGTCTATTTGAATCTGAAGATTGATGAAAATTCACGCATTAGTTCCAGGGATAGAGCTATTGCGGAAATTGTGAAAAATGTAGCATAGCGGCACCATCTGTCGGTCGATTTACACCACAAACTCATAAGCACCAACTTATATCCAGGTACAACTGAATCGGAAGTTTTATTAAATTCCGTGCATTTTTTTGAGTTAGAGCCCCCACAATATTTGTGTCACATACAGACAGACAGACTCATAGACAGACATTTTCTTAAAACAGTCAAATCGTGTCTAGGACCTTTTAAAACGTTTAAATCTGTCGAAAACCGGTAGTTGAATTTTTTTCACTAATCGAATACTTTCTTCTCGTAAAGCTAGAAGAAAGCAAAAATAGCCTTATAATATATTTATCAAATTCCAAAACTAGACCAGAACTATTATTTTCCGACTGAGAGGTGTTGATTGCACTGCCATCTGACTCAATCTTAAAATCCATCATAAAAGTTATTTTGAAATGCAAAAATAACATACGAATGTCGACATTCCAGGAAATACAAACAAAAGTAGTAAGACTTACAAATAAAATAGTAGGACTATAGTTGCGCCATTTCTTAGAAAATATTTAGAATGACAAAAAATAAATATATATAAAAATACAGAAAGCAATGCGGAAAATAACGTGAATTCCCTTTCAACTTGCTGGAACGCTCTGTGCACATTGATTAATTAATAATAAAAGTCACTAAAATAAATATTTATCTCCAGCATACATAGAAAATTAGAAATTTTGAATCTATTAGGCATATATGCCGCGATAGGTTCGTACAGTGAGAAGCACCATGATTCTGAGTTCTTGGGGTGCAATTTAAAATTAATATATTATTGTATGAATTAAAATGGCATTGTTTAAATTTACTTGCGGTGTGTGATTTCGAGGAACATGAACTATATAAATCACACAGGGAATACAGGTGTCCTGGAGAAGTTATGTTTTAATTTATAATTCGGCCATGATTTACAACCTACCCTGTGTGAGGATCGCCAATTTCCAAGATAATAATCGATTAAATGCAAAGCATAAAGTGAAGAAATTAAAATTTAATATGAATAATAGTTTATATACATATGTATTTACATATTACAAAAATTCAAAAATTAAAAAGATCCTGAATACATCAAGTTAAATGGATATTTCAAGGTTTATAATTAAATTTAGGAATAAAATTCGGGTACATGATATTTGAATAAATGATGATAAGGAGCGTGCTATTTCCAATCTCCCATTAAGTTGCGCAAATTGCAATTTTATCATCATTTAGTGGAACTGCTAAAATGATATTTTAATACTTCGTTGATGATTGAGCTGTGGTGGTTCCCATCAGTGATATCTCCTGAGGCATCTATGCGGCGTCTATCCATCCATCAAGAAGAGTATTTTTAAAGAAATATTGGTTCATGATCTCAAAGTCATATCAACGTGAGAGGGCAGTTATCATGGCTCAGAACTCAAGGAGTTGATATTTTTGAAGTAATTTTCCTTTAAAAATATAACGATAAAATTGTTAATAAATTCATCATTTAAAGACATGCCATTCTCTGCATAACTTCTTCTTAACTCCACTGAAGAGAGAGAGAGAGAGAGAGAGAGAGAAATCTTTTTTTTTTTTTTTTTTTTTTTCTGAAAGGACCGAGTGAAAATGTCTCTGTATCTTTCAACCAATGGGGAGAAACCTTCTTTTTCCTCTATTGGGTGTGTGTTCAGCATATGGGGTGTATATCCACCCACATGATTATAATGCATACATAATCTTGCCAAAATTTGCATAGTTGCTCCTTCCCATGAACTGTGGCCTGTGTCTGTGTCTGGGATATTTATTGCTATGTCCTGTCATCTCCTTTAAGATTTGAGTCCGTTTTAGGTGAAAGAGATATTTTTTAAAAGTCACTATAAAGTTTTAATCATTTTATAGTTGAAATGTTTTGCTTCGTTAAGCCACAGGAATGTCTAAAGGTGGGAGTTGTATTATTAGGTTGAGCAAACAGTTCTAGTAATTTTTTATCTAAAAGTTACCAGAATTTTTATCGCATATAGGAGTACTAGTGGTATATATATAGGTGTTCGGGAATTTCGACTCCAAAATGCCTATGGAACAGTATGATTTGCGTGTGTTGATCCGGCATTATTGGAGAAAAGGTCTAACGATTCAGAAAGCTTTCGATGAGAATCCTTTAATGAAGTTGAAGAAGCATGTCAAGAGTTTTTGATTCCAAGGAGCCTCCATGCTACTTCCAGAAACTCCGGAATCTGGCAGAACGATGGTAGAAAGTCGTGGACTATCATGGTCTCTACTTCGAAATATATATATATATATATATATTTAAATTGCTAACTCTAACAGAAAAAAAATCATGCTTGAAAATTATTTTTTTTAAAGTAAAAATTGAATCAATGGCGATAAAGTTTTCAAACAAATTGCGATCACGTCATCAGACAAATTACATTTGAAAGTACATTTTTTCCATATTCGGCGGTGTAAAAATTGAAAACGTGTGATGCTTAAAAGTTTACAAAATGAAAAAGATTGTAGTAAAAGCGAAATTTCAGTTTGTTGACATTCGCAAAATGACGTCAGTGTTACGTGTGATGCGTGAAAACGTTTGTCCTTTATAATATAAATACAATGAATTCCAGTTTGTGCGGACTTTCAAGGGAAGTTGTTTTATATTCGTACCAACCGAATTCCGGATTAAAAGCACAAAAGCTTGACATTGAGCACAAAACATTGAGCACAACATTGAGCACAAAAGATCCGAATGCATGACAAGCGACATCATCTGTATATGTACAGGCAGAAAGGGCCGAATGCAAGACATGCGATGCCGACCGTACAAGCACAAAAGAGCCGAACGCATGACATGCGATGCCGACAGTGCAGGCGCAAAAGGGTCGAACGCATGGCATGCGACGCCAACCGTACAGGCTCGAAAGAGCCATATCCGTGACATGCGATGCCGACCGTACAATCACAAATAGAGCTGAACGCGTAATATGCGACGCCATCGGAACAGGTACTAAAGAACCGAAAGCATGGCATGCGATGCCAAATGTGCAGGCTCAAAAGAGCCGAACGCATGCCACGTGACGCCGACTAAGTTGGTGTAAAAAAAAAGTTAAATATTTTAAAACACTGTAATATTTTGGGAATACACTGCAAATGAGTTTTCTACATAGATCATAATGGAACAATTTAAGTATAACATAGTTTAGGCTATTACAATTTTTTTAACGAAAAGGATAAAATGTAATATGTGAGTCAAATAATTATGTAATTTTACATACTTTTATTGAACTTAACAACTTGGTTTATATATGTAAAGATCGAATGCGTTAGAATTACAACTATTATGCACACTGGTGCATTTCTGATAACCATGCAGCATTTTGATATTTTTAGAACTTAATTAGAAAATAATAAACTATTTGTATGGTATTTTTTCGTTACTCGGGCACCGGAGATAAATCGCCAAACAGTCTCTCAATCGCAGTGGTATAGTTAAAAATGAATACCAGTTATGACAGTGGAGTTAATGACGCTCCCAATCATACTCGCTAAAATAGACCAACTGGCAGTGGAACTGCAATAATGAAATATTTTAATCCTGAAAAACAGTAAAAAATAAAAATATAAATGTGTAAAATTTGACAAGGTACGCTTTTATTTAATTTACAAAATTAAAAATAATTATGTAAACTGAAAATAAAGATGATCGTTTTGTATCAAACATTCCATTTTTCTTAGAAGTAACAGGAGGAACTTTTTTTAAATAAATAAAATGATACATGAGTTATAACACAAAATTTCTAAAAATAATATTTTCATTTGGAAATTAAAAGTACACACTTAGATGAAAAAAAAAAAAAGGACGTCTATAATTTTGGAAATTTATCAGTTAGATTACGCAAATAACAGATGTTTTATATTTAATATATTTAATGTATTTGCATATTTAACGAATTTACTATTTATTTTTTACTTCAAGTTATCTTTTATGTTTTATAAATCATTTTGTTTTCTGTTTCTCGTGAATGATTGAAGAATTGAACGAAAAAAAGTAATGTTAATTCGAAATAAAACTTTTAAAATATTAGTTTAAACTTTTTGGAGATAGAAAATGATTTCTTGTACCGTTGACATTTACAAGCATATCCTGAAATGTGTAATTTCGGGCACAAAACTGTCAGTTTAGAGATTTCTATTTAATGATAGGCCATAAATCATTTTGAGTTTACAGACATGTCATATTTAGCTTAAAATGTATCGTAAAAGTAATTAGCTTTTACTAAAAAATAAAATTTTATATCATTTTTTCATATAAAGCTTTTTTTTTTTTTTTTTTCATTGGATTATAAATGTTTTTGCTTCTTTTTTAAAACATTGGAGATAATTAATCGAATAAAATAGAAAAATATAACAGTTAAGAAAAGTGTTGTTAAATATTTTGATTTTAAAAATTGAACCACAGATTAAGTGATTTACTAATATTTAGAATTCTTTAAGTTAATTGGAATGGACTAATTTCAATTGCTAAAAGGTGTAACTTAAAACTTTAAAACCAGTAAAAATACGTCTATTTCGACTGTTTGCATGTTTCGACTCTTCTAGAATCATTTTCAAAACAAATAAATAAAAATATTATAAAATTAGACGGTATTATCCACGTATTCTTTCATATAATGCACGTTATTACTTTCTTCTGTCTTTACAAGAAGAAAGTATTGGATTCGTGAAAATTTTCAACTTTCTGTTTTCGACAGATTTACACGTTTTAGAGGTCAGAGATTCCGAACAACATATTTTTACAAAAAGTCTGTCTGTGGGTCTGTGACTCTGTCTGTCTGTATGTATGGATGTATGTGACACAAATTTTGTGGGCGCTCTATCTCAAGAACTAATGCACGGAATTTAATAAAAAATTACTTTCAGTTAGTCCCTGATATAAATTGGTGCTGATTAGTTTTTGGTGTAAATCGCTGAACAGGTGGCACTGCTATGCTACATTTCTCACGATTTCCGCAATAGCTCTAACTCAAGAACTAATGCATGGATTTTCACCAAACTTCAGATTCAGTTAGTCCTTGATATGACTTGATGTTGATTAGGTGTTGGTGTAAATCGCCCAACAGGTGGCACTTTGGTGCTGCCTTTTGCGCGATTCCCGCAATAGCTCTATCTATAGAACTAATGGACGAATTTTTATCTAACTTAAGATTTAGTTAGACGTTGACACAAGTTGTTTCTAAATTAGGTTTTGGTGTTAATCACCCAATAGGTGGCGCTGCTATGCTGAAATTTTCGCGATTTTTGCAATAACTCTATCTCTAAAACTAATGCACGGATTTTCTCCAAACTTCAGTCAGACGTTGACATAAGTTGTTGCTGATTAGGATTTAGTATAAATCACCCAATAGATGGCGCTTCTAGGCTGCATTTTATGGGATTTAGACAATTTCAGCGATAGTTATATTTCAAGAACTAATGCACGGAATTTCATATCTTTAGAATATTCATGAGATGCATAGATTGACATTTAATTTTGGCAGTGTTATAGCGAATTTTGAAGTATTAACATGTATGAGGTAGAAGAAAGTTTTAGGATTGGTACATCCGACTAGTTAACCATCACGTCAGGATTTTCCGAAAATCGTAAATTTCAAAGGTTAATGTAAAAAAATAGCGAAAATTTGTTACTAAAAAAAAATAGAAAAAATAGTTGTGTTTTTTAAAATTTTAATAACTGATCGTTTTGTACTTTTTTAGCACTGAATCCGAAAATGAACTTTATTTATTTATTTTTTTTCAGCACGTGAAATTTTTTCGCAAATTATAAATTTCAAAGTTAAAAAGTAAAAAAAATAGCGAAAACCTGATACTGAAAAATAGATATAAAACGTTTTTTTATTCCATAATTTTATTGAATTCAATAATTTATTAATTTTTTTGGCTTATACTAGGGACTCTTACAGTTAAACAGCTCAGGGGTCCGGTGAGGAGGTGGGGAAGGGCGTCACTTTTAACCCTTAAAGTTTGAAATTAACGATTTGTGAAAAATCCTGACGTGATGGTTAATAATGGAGGTCATTATCGGATTAGGCGATAAAACAATACATAAAAAGCTATTATCAATAGCTATTGAACTAAATGATCGCGTCCATTTTATAGTATCAGATTTTCGATATTTTTTGACTTTTTAACTTTGAAATTTTACAACTTGCGAAAACTCCTTAGTTGATGGTAAAAAAATGAAGGTCATTTTCGGAGCAACGCTACAAAATACATAAGAATCCACGATCATAAACCCAAATTTTGCAGGCTAGTGTTTTAATCCCTTGTTTTCTATGTACAGTGCATTTACACTACAGAAAAAACTAACATTTATTAACCTATAAAAATCTCTCTATTCTAAAAAAAAGTAACTACCGCTGTCACCGCCGCCGCCGATTTTGAATTTTTTGTGACTGGAGGTCTTTCTTCGTTAATATTAAGAAAAATAATGCATACAAAAATATAAAAATCGGTGGTTTTATACAGAAATGTTTGATAAACACGCTGAAGCAGACAGTTTTCAAATCGAAGAATTATTTTAAGAGATATTTAATGCTAAAGTTGGACAAAATCGTTCCACTAAAAAAGTTTTATAGCAGCAAAAACTATACATGGCAGTGTAATCATTTTTAGATCATTTTATGCGTTAGAATTTGCCGGAGTGCAGATTGCATTAATTTTTTTATTTTGACTCATTTTTTGAGGTTTTATTTCTATTTTAAATTCAAATTTTCAGCATTTCTAGAGATATTTTTTACAGATTTCAGAAAGTGATATTAATTTAAACTGTTGCCAACTGTATAAACAGAGGAATCAACAATGTTTGCTTCAAAAAAAAATATTTATACGTGTAAATAAATTAAAAATTTATTTACACGTGACTATTATAAACAGAAAAAAAACATTTGGAATAAGAATTAAATAATTATGTGCAAAAAGCAGGAACTTATTAAAAATTACGTCATAAAAACTATAATTACACGTGAATTTTAAGTGAGAAAGGAATTTGTAAAATAATAAATTTATTAACATGCGTTAGAAGTATTAAATAGGAGAAATTACGTCATATTTACGTCACATTACAGTTTTTACATAAAATGAACGCAAAATAATATTGCAAAACGGTTTAAATTTAAATATTGCGCTAGACATTTATTAGATATTTTGAGAGGATACTTTTCAACTGGTATTTTCAAGTGAATATTTAACAGAGAAAGAATAGCTTGGTAAAAATTACGTCAGATTAATTACGATTAATTTAAAATGTCTCATTTAAAAGAACTTTCTTTTCGCTTTGTTAAAAAATACCAGGATACAAAGACTCTGTTTACTTAATTCCTTTTATATTAGCTTATTTTGAAATGTTGTTACATGTGTCTACGTCATCAAGTTATTTTTATTTCAACGTTTTATTTGTATTTTTATTAATGCTGTACTAATTTATTTGTTCTTTCGTTATTTAAAATAAAAAATTATGTCAATTTGTATAATTTGGCGAGTGGTTTGGCGATTTATATAATTTGGCGAAATGGGTCGAAGGGATAATCAAGTAGTACCGCAGCGGATTTAGCGTTAAAATCCCCCAATCAAAGAGAAATGAATAGAAATCCGTTTATAGGGAGATCGCCACTGTTTTTTAAATTATAATTCAATCTTTCGAAATCTTTTTAAAGCCGATCAAACTAGCGTGCATTTAGAGTCTGCGGTGTCTGGACGGGGGTTGGCGAGCGTAGCTCGTAGGGGGCCGAGCCCCCTAGTATAATATAAAAAAAGAAATTTAGAAAATTACAACGATCATTTGGAAAATGATTTTTTCAAAGACTAAAATTTAAGACATAAAAAATCGCGCGGAGTTGATCATACATTACGTACGCCATGAATTAAACATTAACATTCCTGGACCCATCATGAACAAATTTTAAAAGAAATTTCAGTTTTACAATTTTCGGTACTGTAAATTTTAAACTTCTACGGAGCTGGCCATACATTACGTACGCCATGGATTAAACATTAATATTCCTGGACCCATTTTAAATGAAATGTCATTCTTAACCTTCTAAACATCCTACATTATTACTTTTTACACCGACGTATAGAGAAAAAAATGTACTTTTAAATGCAATTTGTGTGAAAGCTGTATCTGAATTTGTTTCTGAGTTATTAATTTTTTTTGTAGTTTTTATTACTTTTTTGCCATAGTGGCAACATAAGTATCCATCCCTGTTGAAAGTAAAGGGAAAATGCAGATTACTGCATAGACCAATCTGAAAAAGAATAAAATGCGGGATTCAACTAATAAAACGCTTCAGATATGTTTTTGATTTCCTACCCTGACCGAGGGCAATAACCATTTTTCCAAATGGTTAATAAGCACGAACGAAAATATTCAATAACCTCTTCCGGGAAACCCGTGATTCCAAAAAGCGTTTTTCAACTTTAAAAACCCCAGAAACTGTTTTTTTTCGAGATTTAAATAAGAATTACTTATAAAAAAAAAGTTTCAAAATTCAATCAACGTTTCTTTTCCTACCACTGATCTTCGGAAATGTTTCTGAGTGCTTTTGCAGTGTATTGAAATATGTTCTCAAATCGGAATATCGGTTTTTAGGATGTTGTCCATTTTCATTTAAACCTTTTTAGCCGCGTAATCAAACATATACATGCCAGAATAACAAAATAATATTAATTTTAATGATAATTGTTAATATGTTAGTTTATTATGTTTGTGTGCAAACATGTTTGTTTAACATAGAAATGTTTACTTAAGAATGGTTAACATCCAAAAAACTTTTAGTCCGGGTTATTGATCAGACATGAAAAAATAGAATAATGAATAATTTAATATGTTTAGTTGTTTATAACCTGCCATTTTTTTTTATACAGCGCGTCTCAAAATTATAGGGACAAACTTTTAAGGGGACCGGGAGAGCCCTATCTCCGCTGTGTTAAATTCCTCAGCTTTATGTACCCTTCTCTCAGAAATGGTGTAAGATGGAGGTCTAGATTTTTTAGAGTAGTTAAAATAACATGATTTACGTATTTCAACACGCCATTTTCTTTCTAAATGAAAATGAAAATTAATTATAATTTATTGAAATTCATTTGTAGATTATGATTTTTGGTAAGATTTCAATGCCTAAAATAAATAATTCCCAACAAATCATCAAATCCCTGTGTTAAAGTATACAATATATCATTATATAAGCATTAAATAAAAATCCGAGTTCTTAAGTTTAATAGATATTGAAAAAAAGGAACATAAACATGAAAAATCCAAATTTTCAGATAAAGTCAATTAAAGATTTAAATGACCATTAATCTGTGAAGTACTCATAGAAAGAATGATTAATTTCAACGCTTATTTTTTGTTATGTATAAACATGTGTGACACATCGTTGGAAAGATAAAACTTTGAACTATTTAATGATATAAAAATGTAAAAATTGATTTTTTAGTTGAATTTTGCTTTACCGGTCCCCTTAAAGGAGGCAAGACACATCATAAGGATTGAGAATTGCAGATCAATCACGACTGGAAACGTCATCGTACACCACTAGGTGGTGCTGTTCAGAAGTGCACTGGAGGGGAATTAATTACTTTATCGCAGTCATTCGAACAATAGTCGCCTTGAGAACAAAAACCTGCAACATTTTGCGGACAGAAAAGCTGGCAGACATTCACTTCGCGTACGTATTGGCTGGTGGCAATGCACCAGCATCTCAAGGACTGTATGGAGAACGGTTCCCGTTGAGAGATGCACTGGATCACCGGATGTTTCGGAATGTGCATCACAATTTGTGTTAATATAGGACCTTAAGAGGTAGTAGTAAAAGTTATTCACAAGAATTGTCATGTACATTAGAAAACATCCAACTGTCCGGTACATCTCTCTGTGGGAACCGTTCTCGATACAGTCCTTGAGCTGCTGGTACATTTCCACCAGCCAATCCGTACACGAAGTGAATGTCTGCCAGCTCTCTGTCTGCAAAATGTTGCATGTTGTTGCATGCAAAATGTTATCAAAATAACTACTGCTTGGATGAGCGCGATAACGTAGATAATTCCCCTCAGTATTCTCGAGAACAGCACTACCCAGTGGCGTACAATGATGTTACTGGTCATAGGTTGCAATTCTTAATCCTTATGATGTACACTAACTCACTAAATGTTTGTCGCTACATGTTTGAGACACCCTGTATATGCAGTCAATTATGTTCTACATTTATTCTTTTATTCAAATTGTTGATCATCACGGTAACAAATAATGAATCTACGTGACATTATTTATGATTTAATTCTAAAACTCAGTAAGCCTAAAAGTAAAAAAAATACTACATCCTATTCCATCTACAGAAACCTTTCTTGCATACTGATTTCTATACTGAATTCGTGATAAGATAGCCTTATTGCTTCAGATTCAGAGGGATTAGCTCTGTTTATTAACGATTTGGGAAAACAGTCTTATGGGATTTTCGCTTATACTAATGTATGTACCAAGATCCATGTCTGATTTAATGATATTAGTGCACAAATATAGCACGATGATGTTGTCATCTGCTATTTAGTAATTAAAAAAAAATATGGGAAGAGCATAATAATGAAAATTGCAATAATAAATATATTGATTTTATTTTAGTACTAATATTAGAACATTCTAGTATTCTAAGCACATTTAAAAAGTTAATATTTTTTTCTAATTAAAAATCTTTAGAATATAATATTAACGTGAAAATAAAATAAATCACAAGTTTACTAAATGTTGTACACAGAATCTTGTAATGTTAAAAACCAAAGAAACATCAAATTAAAAGTATAAAAATCGATAATTCGGTCGTAATCTATGACATCTTCAGGAAGGAGTTGTTACGTTGCTGTTAAAATTTTATTTATATCACGGGTTGTTCGGGCATTATTTATGCACTAATATCTTTCAATATACATCGATCTTGGGATCCAGTATTTCTGTCAGCTTTAGTATCAGAGAAAATCCCTTACGATTAAAACTTTGAAAGCAATGAAAAACTCTTTCCTGGAGATGGTCATTGATGATGACCGAAACGCAGATTGTTATAATTTTTGTTTAATGTTTAAATAGTTTTTGACTTTACAACATTCTGTATACACCATTTATTAAACTTGTGATTCATTTTATTTTCACGTTAACCTATTTATGCCTGAATTTTTTTTGGTAAAGTCATTTTAAAATGTTGCAAAATGACCTGGAAAAATATTTTAAAAAGTTATTCTAAAATATTTTTGTATTTATTTGATGAAATGTAAGCGTACTAAATAGGGGAATAAGCATAATATTTGCAATAGTATGCATAATTATCTGTTTTGTAGAAAATTATATAAAATAAGCTTTTAAATTGTATATTATGTACTATAATTAGTATTTCTATGAAATACTAAAAAAATATATTTATTTCTTTACAGAGACTAATAACATTATAAGTATTATTAATAATAAACTAAGAATAATTGTGTACGAGACTTAAAAGCAATATACTTCATAATCATCTTGAAAAGGACTTTACATCAATAACTGTCCCCTAAATGGTTAATAAAAATAGGTACCCATTCGTGCCTATCGCCCTATATTTTGTGCGTTACAAATACAGTGGCGGTCAAAAGTTTCCGGCCAGTTAGTTTTTTTTATTTGTTTGACAGAACGTTTTAGAGAAGAAGAAGTTCAATTGCTCCAAAAGTTAGGAATAAGCAAATTACCTCTGACCACTTGATCATTTTGATTGGTTACTTAAGATACTTGATGCAAAGGGGAGGAATTCAAAATTTGCGCGTGCAAAAGTTTACGGCCATTCGTCATCCATTAGTTTCTGCGATCGCTAATGTGTTTTTTTTTTTTGCCATGTTTGTTAGTTAATCAAGGTGAATAACGTATTTGAAATTCAAAAATGAAAAGTTTAAAAATTTATTGTTCCTAAACGAGTGATTTGTTTGTCGCTAAAGGGACAATCGTCTCGTGAGAATGCGGCAAAGTTGTCGATCAGAAAATTTGCTGTAAACGATATTTTAAAAAAATAAAAAGATTTTCATGACCTTTGGAACTTGTCATGGTCCGGGGGACCCCGGGAAATGACTATTCTTGTGGACAGAATTATGGAAGAAAAGCAGTTGATGACCCGCGTAAAAATGCTGCTGCAATTCTACGCCATTTATGGTGTTAAAAGCGATTTATGGTGTTATGGTTATTGCTGAAACAAGTCTATCTACAGTGTCCAGACACTTATGTGACGTAGAAATTTATGGAACAGTCGGCGTTAAGAAACCTTTCATAAGTAAAAAAATTCAGATGGCCCGACTGGCATTTGCCAAGAAATACAAAAACTGGAGAAAAGTACTATTTTCAGTTGAATCGCCGTTCAATCTTTTTATGAGTGATAAAAAACATTACAACCGACGACCTAAAAACAAAAGATAAGGTGCGAGATATATTATTCCTACAATGAAGCACGGCGGAGGACACGTTATCCTGTGGGGAGCATTTTCTGGAAAATGCGCCTGTCCGTTATTTGAAATCCGCGGCAAGATTAATATTGCAATGCATAAGGATAACTTGCAAGATCATTTGCTGCCTTACTGGAGGAAAAATTGTGGTCGCAACTATTTGCTTCATCATGATAACGACCAAAAGCATACATAGAAGCTCGTCAAGCAGTGGCTTTCGCACAAAAAACTTCGCTTTTGAAATGAACAGCCCAATCATCCGATCTGAATATAATAGAAAATCTTTGAAGCTAACTTGAAAACGTGTGTGGAATTATAAATATTCCAATTTAGCAGCATTTTCACAAAAATTGCAAGAACCGTGGACAAAACTTAGCATTGATGATCTACAACTGTTCATTGAATCGATGCCACGTTGCTGCGCCACAGTACTTATTGCTAAATGCATGAATACAAAATAATAATTGTAAATGTTGTTGATCACTGTTATTTTCTTTTATAACACCATTTTTTTCCAAACTTGCCAAGGTGGCCGGAAACTTTCGAGAACATGCGTTTTCTTTTGCAATTAATTTTGTCAATTAAATTTATTAATATTTAATTTTTATTCCATAAATAAGTTCTTAACTGTCATGTCAATAAAGTGTATAAGTATCACTTTGAGATTCCTCTTCATATGGGTATACTTAAAAATTAACCAAAAATTTTATGATGGCCGGAAACTTTTGACCGCCACTGTATGTATAAAAATAGGCTTGAACATATAATTTCACAATTTAAAAAAATACGTATTTCAAAAAAGTCTACAAGCTAAGATTATGACTTATTTATTTAAATCCGTGATAGAAAAAATACAAGTAAAATCACTTTTCCCATTTCGCCATCTTGAAAAAAGAAATATCTAAAAAACCGAAAAAAGTCTTCATTTAAGCAAAGAAATATCAATTTTATGCTGTCATCTCCCGATGACAGATAAAGACATTTTTACATAATTATTTCATACAATTTTCATATTATAAATGAGAAGAAAAATATATAAATTTATTATAATTTGAAGCGTCCCAAAAATGGGACACTAGGCATAAATGGGTTTTAATATTGTAACTTTTTCATAATGTAAATATCCATCTTATTTAATATCTTTAGAATAAATTAGATAAAACTACAAAATATTTTTAAAGCAAAACTAGAAGAACCTGTCAGAACTTGACGGCAACGATTTGAAAACATCAATGAAAACAAGTAATATAAAAATTTTGTTTTTAAAGTCAATTCCTACTTGGGTCATCAAAGAAAAATTTAATATAATCCCTTAAGCTAATATTAGTTTTTGTTGCATTAAAATATCTCAATTTGTTGATTTTCTATAAGCAAGTAGGTTTACAATGGAAGTCTATGGGAATTTGGCGAAATATTAGAGATATCGCCAAGTTGTCGTCACTTTTGATGACTCATTTGGGTTGCCAAATTGGGCGATATATCGCCAAGTTGGCGACAAATTGTCGGTATTGGGCGACAGAACAGGGTCCCTCCTATGGTAACCCCCCTTATAGATATGAACATGCATTAAATGCTTCAATAAACAATGGCCGCCATTTTGTCTCCCATGTAAAACTAAAATTAATTAATTAAAATTTAATGAATGAATTAATATTTGAAAAAAAAAACTATAATAACATCAATTGTCATCCAGTACAAGTTTTAAAAAAAATATTTCAACTTGATAGGATAAATAATAAGTATTTTATTAACGATTGAAAATTTGAATAAGATATATATATATATATATATATATATATATATAGGGAGAGTGTGAACTAACAGTCGGAATTGAAAAAAGCCTATTTTACAGCTATTAAAAAATTTTTAAAGACTAATTTTTAGCAAAAAGTTTAATAAATGAAAAAAAAAATAAAAACCCTGCATTTTATATCCAGGAAAATGACCCGCTATTGGCAGAGTTGAATTCACGCGTGCAGTGATAGAATTTTTCTCATCTGACGCTTTTTCATTTACTGACATAATAACACCAATATGACATGATATGTATAAATCATAAATTACTGTCATTATTCATTACTAATTTCATACAAAATGCATTCATATACAGTATGATGTCAAAAACATCATCAGAATCGGTAGGTGGAAAAGCATGTAGTGCATAAGAATACATTCAGTGTGCAATAATGTCAAATAATGACCAACATGTACAATATAAATTTAAATATTTCACATGTAAAAACTCTAACTCATGAAGTCTGGAAATAAAATTACTGTCACTGTTGCACTCAGTTCCAAGTATATCCAAGGGGTCGAGTGCTCGTACTTACTAACCCTTTTTAAATTTTTCAGCAGGCATACTCGTGCAAAGTTGACAGTTTTTCAAAAACTTTATTGCTACGAAAGGTTTAAAAATTCGTTTTTTACTATTGATATTTGTGCATAGATTTAAATGACAACTATATCACTAATTATTTGAAAATAGGTTTAACATTGTGGGAAAACAAAACTTTTTCCCTGCAGATATTGGAAAAAAAGAGAATTTTTTACAAATGAAAGATTTTCTTGCAATTATTTTTCTTGGGAAAGTAAAATACACAGTTTTCAGTCTTACACATTAAAAGAATTGCTTTGACTTTACAGGAATATGATGCCAAAAAAAAAAAAAAAAAAAAAAAAAAAAAAATTTAGTCTGAGTCTCAGAGTTTTTACAGAAGTTTTTTTGCATAATTAAGCACAACTTTTTTCAAAATTATAATTCAATTGTAAAACATATTCCACAAAGAATATTGAAAATAAAAGAACTTTTAAACTAATACCGAGTTATATAAAGTTATCAACTTAACCAACCTCACAAATTGATATTACTAAAATTTTGGTTATTTTTCCGTTAGCACACCAGTCAAAAATTTCTTTCCCATTAGCGTAGCACTCCCCCCCCCCCCGCAAAAAAAAGAAAAAAAACATAAGCTGAATGTATCAAAATCCATGCATCAATCTATAAACTACGCTTAACATGCAAATGTTGCAATTGCTAATTCATTTATGAGCACTGCACGTCCATGAAAACAACAACAATAAAAAAATAATGTATGCAGAAATCTCTAAAATGCAGGAAATTCTTTAAAATGATGTGCTGCGCTAACTTAAAAGTACCAAATTTAAGGGATTTAAACATTTCCATCGCTACTTTTTATTTTCTAAAAGATTAGATTTTATGCATTTTCAAAAGAAAAAACACATAATATTCAAGCATTGTCAACTGAAAAGAAAAACAACAACAAAAAAGTAAAATGCTGAAAAAGGCGTCTTCCCCCATGAGATGCCAAGAAATCCAAAATTTGAATATCATTATATTTCAGAAAAATAATATTTACCTTAATTTTGCATTCAAATTTTTGAATATACAAACAAAATTTTATTGAACTGAAATAGTGGTATTCAAAACACATAAAATCATTGTTATCTACGTACCATGAGGTATATTTCCTAAATCAGCAAAAAAATTGAGAAAAAAGGTACTGAATGAAAAAGAAAAAAAAATAAATGAAAAAAAGGGTAAATAAAAAGAACACATACACAATACATATACTTGGATAATTCTCTGTCCTTTTCGATGTTATAAAAAAGTATTGTAATTTTATGCAGTACATCAGCAATAATCCCTGTATAAGATTTGTTGGGAACTTTTAAAATTTTTGTCACACATATTTACAAACTAAATTACAAACAAACCATGCAAAAAACATGCATGAATGAAAATTGATTACTAAAATTACCTTATTGTAGACAAAGTCGAATCAGTGTCACGGTAAAAACGTCACTACCTTGACACGTTATTTGTACATGTAGAGCATTTTCCATTTATCGCTATGACGCCGATAAATCATATACGTTTGTCGTTATCTAGCATCAATGTAAGCAAAACGCATCATATACACTATGATAGAGATGCTCAACCTTTTTTAGAGAAGGCCAATTACAAAAATGTCTAGGTTGTCGAGGGCCACACCAGAAACACAGAGAGAATTCTTTTTCGGGAGGTGATCTGTGGCATAAAATCAAATAAAAAATACAGTTTCATAGGAGTGGGGCGGGGGTCTACTCTAGGTTCCTTAACCCAGTCAACATATCCAATTCAGTTGGCAAGGATATATCACGAGTTTACTTTGGTATATATAACACAGATATAGCAAGGATTGTTTTCATGGAGTGATAATATTCCTTGACTTTATTCGGAGGAGTAAATTTTGTTTTATTATAAGTGGTAAAAAACAAACATAGGCATAAAAGTGGCTAGTACCAAAAAAAAAAAAAAAATAATAATAATAATAATAACTTTATGAACGAAGGGGAAAGAAACGAGATTTGCGATTTTTACGCGCCTTTTCAAAAGAGTTTGCGATTTTTACTTGATCGACAAAATTCGGAATTTTTCTGAAACTGATCGACAAAATTCAAGATTTCGCCGCACCCGATCGACAAAATTCGCTATTTTTCCGCACCAGATCAACAAAATTTACTTTTTTGCCGTGCTCGATCGACAAATTTGTGATTATTCTACCACCGATCGACGAAATTGTTGATTTCTCCGTGCTCGATCAACGAAATTCGCGATTCTTAACTGGCTGACGAAATTTTAAAATTTTTCTCGCGGCAAATTGGCAAAATTCGCATTTTTTTTCTCCCGATAAACTGAAGAAACCCACGATTTTTCTGCTGCCGATCGACGAAATTTTCGTTTTTTCCACGCATTACTGACAAAATTCATGATTTTTCCGTGCCAGATCAACGAAATTTGACATTTTTACGTACCTGATTGACACACTTTGCGATTTTTTCGTGCCCGACCAATGAAATTCGTAATTTTTCACAGCCGGATCGACAAAACTCGCAATTTTTGCGGTCCTGATTGACGATTTTGCTATTTTTCTACCCCTGATCGACGAAATTCAAGATTTCTTTGCGCCCGATCAACCAAATTCGCGATTCTTAACTTACTCCGACGAAATTTGCAAATTTTCCCCACGGCTAATTGACAAAATTCGAATTTTTTTCTTACGATAAACTGAAGAAACTCACAATTTTTCTGCCGCCGATCGACAAAATTTCAATTTTTCTGCACATTATCGACAAAATTCGTGATTTTTCAGTGCCCGAACAACGAAATTTGATATTTTTATGTACCTAATCCGCAAAATTTGCGATTTTTTTCGTGCCCGACCAACGAAATTCGGGATTTTTCGGAGCCCGATTGACAAAACTCGCGATTTTTGAATGCCCGATTGACGAATTTACGATTTGCCCGCCCCATATCGACGAAATTCGTAATTTTTACGCGCCTGATCATGAAATTTTTTTAAATAAAGACATTTTATCGTCTTGTAACCTCTCAGAGATAGGGCGATAAATAATAATTAACGATGCCTACCAAGTAGAAATAAACCAGTTTGAGGGAGGGGAAAAAATCGAGCATTCCCACGAACCCTTTGAAAAAAATTAGCTTTGTTATGAAAATGATCATTTGAAAATTATAGATTTTCATGAATTATTTTATTGAATCAAAACAAATGTGTGTTAAAAATAAAAAAAAATTAAATTTACCAATAAAATAAAATTCAATGTAAACTGCATGCATGAAATTGTAAATGTACTTATTGTAAATGTGCTAATACTTACAGTAAACATATCATTTTAAAAATAATTTAGTGTTCCCTTTAAATATTTTTGAAAGTTCAATGGGATTATTTTAAGAGATTCTTAAAAGTATAGTGGGATTTCAGCTTACTTTGATAATGTATGCCAGTGATTAATTCAGAAGTTGGCCTAATGGGAATGCTCTCCCCCCCTTCCTGCATTGTGCCCTTTTCAATAAATCTGCTCCGCCACTTTTTAAAAGAAGTTAGAACACAAAAATAAAGGCATGGAATGCTTTGTACACCTTATGAAATAGGGTGGAAAATAATCACTAAAAGTACAGAGCTGTCATTTATTATGCCTTTTGTAGAGTTGACTGTAGAATAAAAGGGCCACTGGTTAGGAATTGAATAAGTGCGTACTATTCTCAAAAAGGGTACACATGCACCCAGTACAAAAAATTATTTTTCGTATAGTCTCCTGTTATCAGTAGAATTTCATGATTTTTTCCGTTAAAATAAATTTCTTTATCTTTTCCTGCAACTGACCGAATAATTTGGAGAAATTTTCCGAGTTCCGGAAAAGATACATTTGCTTTCTTTTATACTTGTTCTTTTAACATAAATCATGCCCTGCTGGACAGCACTGGTATAGTCAATACTTTAAATGTTTTCCCACCTATCCAAACACTGATCATTTTATCGTTATAGTGCATGTGAATGTATTCTTGTTTTTTAGCAAAAGCTTTTCCCTACTTATTAAGTATTTTGAAATTTATTCACTCTGATTAATTACTAGGGTGTATTCACGAACTTTTCTTTTGATTTATTAATCGTAACGGTCTTTGGATTCTCAAATGGAAATTATTTAGAAAGCTATTGGTATGTATGATCAATACAAAAACCCCTTAACGGGTTAAAAGTTTGGAACGCAGTACTTTATCTTATTGCTATAAGAATTTTAAATGTGGAACTTAAAAATAATGATATCAATTTTTAAGTGACGCTATGTTATTAATTAATAATTGTGTATATACATACATATATATATATATATATATAATATGTATATACATATATATATATATATATATATATATATATATATATATATATATATATATATATATATATATATATCATCATCATCAACAACCGTTTTCAATCCACTGCTGGATGTAGGTCTCTCCCAGATTTTTCCAATGTTTCCTGTCTAGTGCTTTAGTCATCCAATTTACACCGGCTACTTTTTTGATTTCATCACTCCATCTTACTTGAGGTCGTCTTCTTGGCCGTTTCGCATCTCTGGGATACCACTGAAGGGTGTTCGTAAACGATTTTCCGAAGATCGTCCATTATACGTAGCCAAGGTCATCAACTTATGGCAGCCAAACCGAGCCCGGTAATTCTTAGCACCCTCTGTCTTCATGTCTTTCTGATCGCTGCCTTAACCAGGAACATGCAGGCCGCCGGGAATTAAGGGCCGTGATTTGTTTTGTGAATTCATGGTAAAATAAGGGGGTAGGTGGCCAAATTCCTCCACGCTGGCCAAACGGGTTGGAGGAAGCCCATCGGCGTACAAACCTCCATGTCTTTCCACGTGGAACTGTGAATGCTCACGTCTGTAGAGATGACATTCTTAATGCTAATGTGCGCCCTTATGCCGGTGCAATAGGTAATGATTTCCAGTTACAGGACGAGAACACTAGACCACACAGGGCTCACATCGTAGAAGATTATCTTCAGCACCAAACAACTCAGCGCATGGAATGGCCAGCGCGATCACTTGAATTGAATTCCATCGAGCATGTTTGGGACGCATTAGAAAGATGTGTCGCTGCTCTCAATCCCCCTCCCCAGACCCTTGCCATGCTTACAACTGCTTTAGAAGAGCAATGGCTCGCACTTCCCAGAGAACTTATTGATCGCATAATTGACAGTATCACACATCGCTGTATGTGCTGTGTTGCTTCTACAGGTGATCATACTGCATATTAAAGGTACTTTTCCTATACCAAACTTACATATTTATTTTGTTTATTTTATAATTGTGTTAATTTCTGAAACACATCAATCATCTGGTAATTGCTTTCAATGTTATTTTATACCTTACAATGTGTTGTACATTGTGGCTCAGTTTTATTAAAATCTACTTATAGTATTTTGAGTAATTGCTACATTTGTTGTTTTTCTTTAATTTTTGGAAACAAGTGTATTTTGAATAAATATAAATGAATGACTTCTGATAAAACATGGAGCTATTATAAACTATATTTAATTTAATTATCTATATTACAAACAAATGAAGGCATATAAATCATTAGATAGCCGATTTTTTTGAGTGACATCTGTTTTTTTTTTTTTTTTTTTGGCTTTTTTTTGGATATGTGTATTATTCAGCGATAGTAACGTCATATGAATATTTTATTGTAGATGTTCTTTAAGATTGGATAGCAAATGCGGAATTCTTCAGAGGATGCGAATGACGTCATTTTATATAAAATAAAAGCGTGGGTTTTAAATCTTAAAATTAAAATATGTTTTGTATTATCTATATTTATATACATATACTTTTGTTCATCGGGGCGACACTAAATTCTGAAAAATCATAATTTCTGTTTTCTATTAATTTTTTTCGTTTTAAATTTGTACACCTCTAAAAAGAACACCTTTTATATATAAAATTATTTGAAACAAAAATTTTAGAGCAACTTATATCTAAGTTTTTGTATGATAAAATAATTTTTATTTGGTAAATTGTAAACATTTTTATTTATAACAAAGTTTTTAATATTTACTTAATGTTAGTTTTTAATGATTTATTAAAATAAATTAGCGCATTGAATAAGCACGTTTTTGATATATTTAAAAAAGAATATTTTCTTTCTACATTTAACTATTTAGTGTTTTTGTTCTTCTTTCTATAATATAGTTAAAGAAAGTGTATGCATTCTACTTTCAAAAACGATGATAATGATCATTTAAACTAAAGCCAAAATATTCAGATTTTCACGTTTCTTCGTATGCAAACGACACTATTCTCTAATGTCTCGATTTAAAAAGGCATTCCAACCGCATAAATAATTTTAACTTCCACATTTGAGATACAGAAAGAAACAAAAATAAACAATGGTTAAGTTTTTCAGTATAATGTGTTTTCTAATCTACAAATTCAAACTTTATTTGCGATGTTTAAAGAATAAATCAAGTTTGTCTAAAAAGATGTGAGTGAATTTAGAAAAATATTTTTCTTTCAGATTATTTCACATAAACGTAAAAGCTGTACAGAAGGTAAGCGATTTACACGGAAATTTACCCAGTCGAATCGTGATTTTATTCAAATTTGTCTTACTTACATTTTCTTTTTTCGCTTCAGATTCCATTATAAATCTGTAAACTTTGCATTTTTAAAAGTATTTATCATGCACTATATATTCCATTTTAATTGTTTCATATAAATTACTATGTTGCATTATTTTGTTTCTGTTCTGCATTATTTTGTATTCTTAGTAATTAGGTGCGTTCGTAATTATACAAATACGCAACACCTATACTCACCGTCTATTTACATATCCTCCTGAGACTTGGCATCCATTTAAATGGATGTTTTGCTTTCGCCTTCTATTGCGTTAAATTTCATTGTAGCGATCTAAAACCAGTTTGGCATGGTAATGTATGAATCAAAAATCAACATTCAGCTTTTGCATTTTGGAAACAGGAACTACTTTGTTTACAAAATGGCGTAATAAATGAGTCAAGTTGGAATTCTACGTTCTGCTGATAAGTTTCGTTTTTATGTTATTTTAATTTGTTAAACTATTTATTTATTTATTTATTTATTTATTTTTTTGCAATTTTAATACAAATGTTAATACTTGCTTTATGTTCTTTATGATAAATTCTATTCTTTCCCATACTTTTAGCATTTTTTAAAATTATTTTAAAGCGAGTTATCACCTGAACAAGAACATCCATTTAGATGGATGTGCTGTAAAACAAAATTAAAAAAATCAAAATTTATGAATTTCTTTAAAAACATCATTTTTGATGCCTATTTGTTGAAAAAAACTCATATTAAAAAAATATATATGCATTATATTTTTCTTGGGTCTCAGGAGGATATAACAGCGTAAAATCTACTCAACCGAATGGCTTGAAATTTAACATATAGAATCGTTGCAGGATTGCGTCGAGTCACTTCAAATTTTATGAAAATCGATCAAACTTAAAAAGATATTAATAAAAGTTTTCTTTATTCTATTAAATTCTATCATGCGTAATTAAATCAATGATATCCCATGACAGGTAATGATTCTAGGGTACAGTAGTTATGACGTCCTATTTAAGATGGTCCTATTATTTCCGTATTACTGAATTTAATCTAAAGAATTGTAATAAATGTTTTATTCAGGCATTTGTTCATTAGAGTGAAACAGCTATTGCACCAAGATCTGAATATTTATCTATACAGTACGAACGTACCTCATTTGCCACGTTTGACCTACAATTTCCAACTTGTTTGTAATTAAATGAGATATTTTTGTAAATTGATTTCGTTTTATAGTGATTTTAACGCGTAGTTATTTTGAATGTAACTGTGCTTTCTCCATGAGATTTATATTAAGTGAAATTTCTTTTTATCTTTATTAATTAACAAGAAAAAAAGATCTTGCGTCACAGTTAGATTATGAAACATGTTCAATAAAGGTCAGCAACTACACATTTTGCTACGTTGAAACATAAAAGCGCATTACACAGTCGAAAATTGAATTTCAACAAATACCGAATATAATCCAGCAAGAGTTGTAATACATCAATACTAGCCGCCCTTGGCGACCAGTTTTGTCTCCCTTAACATTTATGTTTGGAAAGCATACTTAGCATTGTATAATGTTACTTTTATTCCTAATTTAATTCACTTGGTCTCACTTAAATCTATATATATAAAAGAAAGTCTGGATTTTGTATTAATCAACGCGCAGCCCAAACTACTGAACCTAAAATTTTAAAATTTGGGGTAAAAATACTTCTTATGACCTAGAGTGCCACTAAGAAAGGATTTTCTAAAATTCCACCCCTAAGGGGGGTAAAAAATAGAACGAACTTTTAAAAAATTCCTTAAAAATCTAATTTTATAGTTATTTTTCAACTGATAACATATTTTAGTGTATTTTTGTATGCTGAATCGAATGATACAAACCAAATTCTTTTAAGTGCATTAGTTCGTGAGATATGTCATATTTTTCTAATTTGGCGATATCTTTGACGCCAAAACCTCGAAATATCTAACATTACAAGTGATGATTCATCCATATTCATTCATATTGTACATCCGTTACTGTAGGAACGCAAGAAATTGAAATTAAATCTTTTTGTTAATTTTTTTGGTTAAAGAATTAAAACGGCTATATGAGTTTGAAAAAAATAAATAAATACAAACGCCTTGAAAAATATATCTACCCTATATATATAAAATCCTAATGAATTGAATTGAAACGAATTTATGTAACGATTCTATGAAACGACTGATTAAACAACTGATTACGTTTCACGGCAATTTCTCCTAAAATATGGAATACTTTGCGATGAAATTAACACCAAAAATCTGTATTGATCCACAGATCTCAAAACTGGTATTAAAATTTTAAAATTAGAATTAGTTTTCGAAATATTAATTTTTTTCTAATTTTAAATACTTTTTTTTCTAAGAATGGCAACTCAAATTTTAATCATAACAGATATTTTTTTTCATATTTTAGAAAAGGTTATTTTAAATTAATTTGGCGACGAGTTTGGCCTCCCTTAAATGTATGCTAAGAAGTGCATCATGTTACTTTTATTCAGAATTCAATTTGTATTTCATTATCATTTAATTTAATACAAAACTTTCATTTAAAATTGAGACCTTTAAAATAAATGGCTTTTACTTCATTTTCATTCTTTTTTTTTTTTTTTTTTTAAACGAAACAAAAAGAAAAATATTAGACACAGATGTCATATACGCAACGGGGTATCTAATTGGCGCCAAAATGGAGTTATTTTGCCCGACATGGTAACCCGGCTATTGTTGCTTATTTATTAATAAATGTTTATTTGAATTTGTTTTCTTTTTATTTACAAAAAATGTTATAAATTGTTTTGTTCTATAGTTATTAATTAATTTTTTTTTATTTATCGTTATTTCATTTTAAAAATAACAGAAAATAATTTTAAAATACATATGTAATAGGTATTTGAAAACGAGGCTTTCGCCAAATTGTCGTAAAAAAAAAAAAAAAAAAAAAAAAAAATCACGCCAATTCCGGTGCGTATGTGACAATGCAACAAATCATGAGATTTAATTTACACTTCAAAGCAACGTTTTAATGTTATTACTTCTCCCGTCGACCAATTTCGCCAAATTATATAAATAGCCAAATTATACAAATTGACGTATTTTTTTATTTTAAATAACAAAAGAACAAATTAATTAGTATAATATTAATAAAAATACAAATAAAACGTCGAAATAAAAATGACTTGATGGCGTGAACATGTGTAACTTCCTTAAAGTCAAGTGAATGTGACATTTACGATCAACCATTATTGGCATTTAATCTTATAGTTTGGCGACAGATTTTCGGTCGATGGGATAACCAAGTAGCACCGTTTTAATTTACCACTCGAAAAAAAAAAATGCTAACTGGCGTGTTAAAAAAAAAGCTATTGGCGAGATTCTCATCCGGCTAACATAAAAGTACCAGGAATTCTTTGCGATCATGGCAACTTTTATGTAGTTTTATTCGAAAAAATAATTTTGATTCTTTAATCAAAATGGAAACCTTTCTTATGAAAAGCGAAGGAATCAGCCCGATGTTTATGGCAGTTACATGACTTGGACTATTACAATATAAACGAAATGATAGGGATAGAATAATATTCGATGACTTATCACACCTGTGGCTAAAATTAAAGTACCAAAATGGCTGCCTGGAATATAAAAAGCGAAGGGATCCGCCTGGAGCTGTTGATGATAGTCACATTACTTAGGCTATTATTATAGAGATTGTTTTCAATTTTAAAAACAGCACAAAGAATAATATTTCCTAATGATTAAAAATTTATTTTCACGTGACTATTAAAAACAGAAAAAAAAACTTTAAAATTACTATTAAATGAGTATGTGTTAAAGTCAGGAAAATATTGAAAATTATGTCCTGAAAATTGTATTTATATGTGAATATTAAAAGGGAAAGGAAACTTTAAAATAATAAATACATTAATATGCGTTTAACCTTTTCACAGACAAGGCACTTCTATTCGTAAAATCTTGAAATCAGTGAATGACACCAGAATTTTACAAACAAATTTCGAAATACGAAAATGCTTTTGTTCACTTACTTAATAAAAGGGAAATTTTCATCGAAATATTCTGATGCTAATGTGGCATTTAAGAATTAAAATTAAGTGGTCCAAAAATGAACCACCGCCCTTGAAGGGGTTAAAGCAGCAAATTTTAGTAATTGTATTATGTCAATCGTTTTATAACGCTGTTAAAAATACCGAGAGACAAAGACTCTGTTTATTTAATTCATTTTATTTTAGCTTCTTTTCAAATGTTTAACTGATCTTCTTTAACGAAACACGAAAACAACCATTGGGTGTCTTAACAGCAACTGATTCTACCTTAAATTTTTGCAATCAAAGGGAATTGAATGGAAACCCGTTTACAGGGAGATCGCTACAGGTTTTTTCAGTATAATTCAATCTTCTCTAATCTTTTTAAAACCGATCGGATTAGCATGCTTTTAGATTCTACAGTGTCTGAACGGGGGTTGGTGAGCGTAGCTTGCAGGGGGCAGAGCCCCCTAGTATGTATATATTGATTTTATTTAAAATGCAAGAAAGCGATCCACTGAGAAATTAACATTATAAAACGAAAATATTAAAAAATGAAAGCAATGTTTGTACGACCTATTTTTTTTTTTTTTTTTTTTTTGGTATTTACATCCGGGCTATGTCAGATACAAGACAATTACACTAATTACAGCAACCCTTATTTTTTGTCCATTTGATAGTTTATTACATTTTTAAAATTTATTTTATTATTATAGTTTTTTTTTGTTTTTTTTTAGTTATAGTTTATAGTATGTAGTTTTATGTTATACATTTTATTTATTTAGTTTAAACAATTTGCCATTTTTTACAAGGTTATGTATTTAAGAATGTCAAATTACTGTTTTGTATGTAATTGGCAAACGATAAACAACATTGGCAATTGTCAACCATTTTTGGTGATCTATCTCATGGTCCAGATAATACGTAAGTACCATATTTTTTTTCAATGGAAGAAATTGGAATTGAAATAATACATCGCAATTTATCGTTTTCTCCTGGATAAGAAGAAAAAATGGCTACTTTTATGTCAGCCGTGTGTAAATCTCGCCATTAGCATTTTAAAAGTTGCCAATAAACAGTTGTTACATTTCGCGTTCGTAAACTAAAAACAATTATTTGTTTTAAGTTATGACATTATTTTCTATTATTGTTTCAGTTTTCAGTTTTTCAAAGAAATTAGCGTAAAGCATCTATTTTAAATATATGTATTTTAAATGAAATGAGTGAAACGTTTATATTTTGAATGAAAATAATAAAATAAGAATAAAGTATGGAAACAATCTTCGTTGACTTATTACTTGCGCCCGGCTAACATAAAAGTATCACAAAAGCCATATTCACCTTTCTTTGGGTAGTTGTTCATGAGATTCCTGGTTAATCTTCCGTAATCGGAGACCTCACCAATCTGTGTATAAGCTACAATGTTGAAAGCATCGTTTACGTATGAAGCGAAAACTTCACGATGAATTCTATTACAAAAAATCGTATCATCATCATCATCTACTACATATTTAAAACGGAAATTTGCATTTCATTCCGATTGTTTATAATATTTTGATAGGATATGCCACTATTAGTTCCGTAATGTTTTTGGAACGGGTTTTGTGTATACACAGTGTTCTACGTTGCTCAGTTATAAAGATAAAGGAAAAAGTTAAAAAATTAAGTGAACCAGATTATTAAAGGTTAGCCTTAAAAAAAAATTCTATTGAACAGATTTTGATCCAAGTGGCACTGTTACATAACTTTTCAGGACTGGTTTTAGTAATAGCATTTCATTATATGTTGCTTAGTTATAGAGCTTGTGGAAACGCTATAGAGTAAGGTGAACGCAATTATTAAAGATACATCTACTGTAAATATAAAATGCAAAATTGTCTTTCCTTCCATCCTTATATAATTTGAGTTTTGCTGGATGTATTTTGACGGGACTTAACACTGTTAGTTTGTATTTTTTTGTGAAGGGTTGCTACTTCTTTCATGATTGGTACTTCTTGCATGATTGATACTTCTTGCATGGAAGGTATTTCTCTGTAGCGAAGTTTTCTTCTGGGTTATTGTTTATTCTGAAACACAAACTTGACAATAAATCAGATTGCAGAAAATCACCTTACAAGAGAAAGTTCCAAACCTAGGCGAACCCGATTGCGAAAGATTACCTTTTATTTAAAGTTATACTGAATGTATTTTAATTGGAGTAACACAACAAGGTAATATTTCAGGAATTGTTTCAATATTTAACATATCATTCTACATTTTTAGTTGCGGAGCTATGAGGAAATTTCTCAGTGGTATAATTGCAAAAAACGTAGGATAATATCTACAGGCAGAATGTATATACTAGAGCAGCAGTTCCCAACATTTTTAGTTGTGCGGACCACAAATTTTCTAAAAATAACTTTGGGGACCACTAACTACTTAATATACAAGTTAAAAATATGACAAATAGACACCTATATAGTATATACACATGACGAATATATATATATTATGTCAGTAACTAGTAAAAGATGCTGTACATGAAGAAAAAAAATATTTTTTATAAAGAAAATAACTTTATTTATTGTATTCACTTAGCTGTCACAATTATATAAAAACTCAAAAAAAAAAACTCAAAAAAAAAAAAAACTCAAAAAAAAAGAAAGAAAAAAAGAAAGAAAGAAAAAAAACCTTAATGGGATTTTTGCCACTGTTTGTCCTCGATGAGAGTGTCAATATCTGGATTGAAACTGGATAGTTTTAGTCTCAAATCACTCTCGGCATTCATTTTATTTCAATATCTATTTAAAAAAAACTAAAGTTGAAAAGGCTCGTTCACATAGATAGGTTGTAGAAAAGACCATCAAGTGTCTCAGTGCAATTTTGGCAATAGCTGGTTAGTCTTGCCGAACTTTTATCCAAATTGAGACCAGTGGTGTTGTCTTAAAAATCGATTTTAAAGCCTGGTCACATGATAGTTCAATTAACGAGTTTTCTTCATTTGAAGATAATTTTAATTTTTTTTTAAGTAATTTTCATCAAAGGGGTTACTGTATTTCATCTTCATTTTAGGGGAAAAGTTCCTAAAAAATATGAAAAGGCTCAATTACTGCTTCAGTTAGTGTTGGTAGATTTCTCATTCATATGAATGATTAATAAAAATATAAGAATAGTAACTAAAATTTATTACTTTTTAAAAGGTACTATTTGAAAAATTTACTAATTTTAAAAAAAGTTACTGTTTTAGGAAAATAAATGTTTTTAATTACGCTTATTAAAAAATAATAGAATAAAATTAAGTAAAATAAATAACTTTAAATTACTTGAGGTTAGAGACCAAAGATTCTAGGTTTTCTTTTATTGTTGTAGCTGTTGTTTTATCTATTTTGACTTCGTTGGTTTCAAGAAAATCATATAGGACTGGAAATGCGTCGAAGAAATCTTGTTCCACTTTTTGAGCCCATCGTTGAAGTTTCTTTATCATTGCTTCAATTTTGTCGCACAAAAAACTTATGAGCGTCCTTGCCCTGCGGAGTTAAGAACACTGAGAGAACTGAAAATATCCGCCATATATGCCGACCGTTTCAACCAGTTTTCATTGGTCACACAGTCTAAGTAGGAATTTGCAAGTTTTCCATCATAATCTCCCTTCCTCAAGAAAACCGTGAGTTCATCACGGAGTTTGAACAATCTTGTCAATACTTTGCCTCTCGACAGTTACCGAACTTCGCAGTGAAGTAGAAGCTGTTTGTGTTCACTGCCCATTTCATCACATAAAACACCAAACAGCCTGGAGTTTTAGGTCTTGCTTTGATAAAGTTAACTATTTTTACTGCATCGTCAAGAGATTTTCTTAAACTCTCGTCCAAACCTTTAACTGCAAGAGCTTCTCTATGTATGCTACAATGTGTCCATTGAACCAAGGGAGCAACTGATTTAACTTTGGCGATTAAACCAATATGAATTTCAGACATAGCACATGCCCCATCCGTTGTCAAACCTACACACCTAGTCCAATCTGTTTCATTTTCTTTTATAAAATTGTCAGTAGATTTGAAAATCTCTTCGCCAGTTTTTTCGTCGGCAAAGATCGACAAAACAACATTTCTTCTTCAATATGGCTATTCAACTCAAAACGACTAAAAGCTTATAAATTAGCTTGTCCAGCAACGTCTGTACTCTCATCAAGTTGCAGCGAAAAATATTCACTTTGTTTCAAAAAAGTAATGACAGCTTTTTTCACATTTTCCGACATTTCGTCAATTCTTCTTTTAACGGTTGTATTTGATAATGGAATTCCGTTTTTTTTTTTTTTTTTTTTTTTTTTTTTTTTTTTTGTACATTTTTCATCAAACGAAGCATTACTTATTTTTGCTGCGGGTATAATAAGTTCCTCTCCCACGGTGTGAGCTGAACCCTTCTTTGCGATTAACAAAGAAAACTCATAAGAAACTCTGGTGCTTAGTTTGTTCTGTTTTGAAGATTTTTCCATGGTAGATTTAGACATACAAAAATTTCATTTCTTGATTTCAAAGAAATCCAAAGACTTTCCTACACATTCAGGATGTTTAGTTGATAGATGTCTTACAAGTTTTGAAAATTTCATACATTCGTTGGATAGCATTTCGAAACAAATCACGCACTAAGGCATAGGCTCTTCCTCAGAACCAGAAAACACAAACCCTCATTTAAAAAAAATCAGGGTTATATTTACGAAAATATATTTTAGTTTTCCTTGTTATTTTTTTACAACTTAGACTGGATTTCGCCTTCATTTCAAACTCACTATTTGTAGAAACAGATATAGAAGTCCCTTCATCACTTGCCAACTTCGTCTTACGACAAGACCCCGTCCGAAACCAAGCATCCATATTGACGTGAAGTAATAGTAGCTCACAGTAGACACAACGATATGATACATCAACAGAAAACCACAGCCACTGACAAAGGAGTCAATAATGAAATTGCGGAATGCGGACGTGGTGGGGAGAAGGGTGAATAATGTCGGAGGGAGGAGAGCTTTGACCTTCCTTGATGACTGACGAATGTAAGCCCAGCGATCAACAGCCAGCGCTTCTGTAGCGAATCGTACCGAAAAACCGGTATTAGGCCCCAAGATTCTACGGCCCAGTACCACGGTGCTCGCGGCCCACGGGTTGGGAACCGCTGTACTAGAGAGTATATATGTTATAGCTATGGAGGGTGTGTAGAGTTTCTAAAAAAATCCAGAATGTCTACAGCATATAGCCAACGCTACATTCCTAGAAGTTCTACAATCACGTTAACGCGATTATGAAAAATATATTTAACTATCTACTCCACATATAAAATACAAAGAGCAATTTCGGTCCGATCACTTATAACTTGAGTTCTTTTGAATATATTTTGAGAAGACTTGCATTGTTAGTTAGATAAATTTTCAAGAAAGGATTTCGTATATAACACATATCATTAAGTGTTGCTTAGTTATAGAATTATGTCCGAAAGTTCTTTAATCAGTGAACTCTATTTAGAAAGATTAGCCTTTTCAAAAGGTTCGACTGTGTTAAGTTTGATGGAATTAACACTGGTTGTTATATAATGTTTCAGGAAAGGTTTTAGAATATGACACATATCGTTCTACATTGCTTTGCTATAGAATTATAGGTGAATGTTCTATAATCATGTGAACCTGATTATGAAAATTTAGTCTTATGAGAAGGTTCTACTGAACGGATTTTGATGTGATTTGCATTTTTTAATTTTCAGGTATGATTTTATTTTGCTACATATTGTTCTTCCGTTCTTTTCCATATTCAATTGTAAATATTCAAACTAAAAGATTTGCTTCTTAACAGTCCAAGAATTTTGTCTGAGCCATTAGAAGATATAAAACCGTAATGGCGTTCATATTGTTTTCAGAAATGCGGAAGATCATTGGAGATAAATGTATATATTGCTATAAAACACAAGATCAAATACACCGATATATTTCGTTTGAAGAAACCGACCAGCGTAGCGGGCGAAGGCTGCTAGTATAATTAATATAATCCATTAACTTAATATTAGTTGTTGTTTCATTTAAATATCTCAATTTGTTGATTTTCCGTAAGGAAGTTAACCCTATTGGTTTACAATGAAAGCCTATGGGAATTTGGTGAAATATTAGAGATATCGTGAAGTTGGCGTCGCTTTTGGCTACTACTTTTGGTCGCCAAATTTGACGATATGTCGCCAAGTTGTTGGCAAGTTTGCCAGAATTTCGCGACATGACAAGGTCCCCCCTATGGTAACTCCTTTATAGGTATGAGGATTCACTAAATGCTGTTCAATAACCAATGGGATGCGTTTCATTCGGGCGTTGCCATTAAACAATTAACAAATAATCGCTATTTTTGTGCCACATACGATAGCGTAATAGATTGATATATATATTATATATATATATATTATATATAGACCTATAGATTGAATTATAAGATTATACTTGGCACAATATATGATAAATAGAAAACAACGTTAAAAGCACAAGAATTTTATATGGTAAAACACACTAGTTTCTGTAGCATTTAGCGTACCGTCCCCTGAGCAAATAACCATGGAAATTTGCTCAAATATATAGGAGAGATGCGGATTGAACTAAAAGTTTTATTAGCCAACAGAAAAGGAGGGATTTACGGGCGAAAGCCAATGGAAAAATAACATTGGGAATGGAACCGAAAACGTGAAAAATGCTGAAAGAAATTAAGAAAAAGAGGATTTTATGTATATGTCGAACAATCTGTTAATGAGGGATTAGCGAATTTGCAATTAACAATATTTTTATAATTTTTATAGATAAGAAATACTTTAAGAAAGTTATACTCATATATAGAGTGGGTTGAATGAAGATTTTAGCAGAATTGAAGTCCAAAGTGTCGTTCATCACGCAGCAATGTTTTGCAATTGAAGATTTATTGGTTTCTTGTTTCTGAATATATTGTTGGTGTTGTTTAATACAAAATTTTAAGCCACGTCCAATATAGGAAAGACCGCACTGTCAATTAGTACTAAAGGTACCCCATGAATTAGATATTTCAATAGGATATTTGAGTTTAGAGAGGGTAAGTAGAGGTAAAAATTATATTAAGATCATATTGCCTAAGAAATTTAGCAATGGGAAAGCTGGATTTACGAAAGGAAGGTAATAAAATTTTAATATTGGAAAGAGAAGAAGACTGAGGTTACAACCCTTCTATTATGCTTTATTTAAACTACACCCCTCGTTTCTGAAAATCACCCCAACCAGCTTATTGTTAAGCATTTTATTGTATTTTCCATTCGATCAATAGGTAAACTATACAAAGAAAAAAGAGCAATTCAGAATACTTAATACCCGTCCGTTTAACCGATCGAGATGAGATTTCACATATAGTTATTCAGAGGTATGAGCTCGGGATTCTGCGAACGGCATCAAATTGGTGCTCACGGTTACGATTATAGGTACAGAAACTCAAAATTTTCGAATGGCAACGCCGATTTTTTTTTGTCGCAAAATGCTCAGCGCATGCGAAAACCCTAAATAGAGCTGGAACTCTATACGTGTATCGCAATAAACGGACACGTTATGCACGCACAAAAAACAGCTCTGCGAACGGCCAAAAAAAAAAAAACACGATCTGGGCGCACGGAGGAAATTTGCATATGACAGAGGCAAGACACCAATCGCAGAACGACGTTCGCCGCAAATTTCCTCCGTGAGCCCCGATCGTGTTTTTTTTTTTTTTTTTTTTTTTTTGTGTGTGTGTGTGTGTGTGTGTGCCCGTTTGCAGAGCTGTTTTTTGTGCATGTATAACGCGTCCGTTTAGTGCGATATATGTACCATTCCAGAGCTACATAGGGTTTTCGCATGCGCTGAGCATTTTGCGACGAAAAGAAATGGGCGTTGCCATTCGAAAATTTCGAGTTTCTGTACCTATAACCGTAACCGTGAGCGCCAATTTTTTACGTTCACATAATTCCGAGCTCATACCTCTGAATAACTTTATCTGAAATCTCATCTCGATCGGTTAAACGGACCAGCCGCTAGAGTTCCATATATCGGCAAAATTATTTTATGACCACCCTGTATTTTTAAAGGGAAAAGTTTCGTCAAAATGGGGTCATAACACATAGAAGTAAATGGTTATGTATGAATATTAAAATTTATTTTTAAATTGAGGTATTCTTTAAATCGGGGTTCATAACACATAGAAATAAATGATTATGAATATAGAATATTAAAGTTTATCGTTAAATTGAGGTATTCGTTAAATCGGAGTTGTACTGTATTTTGGCAGTAAAAATTTACAAAAATCAGTATTTAACTGTTTTCTTTACTATCCCGAGTTATCTCGGGATCGTGTGTAGTACAAATAATTATTATCCGGAGATAACTCGAGCATACAGCGCTGTCACAGGTGACTATTTTTCTATTCTACTCATGCCACTATTAAAAAAAAAAAAAAAAAAAAAAAAAAAAAAACAAGAAAAAAAAAACAGTGGCACTCGGGAGTGCCAATAGAAGTGAAAACTTCAACAATTACGTGTGTGTTTTTTTAAACGTCAGGAAATGTTTTATTGTGCAGGAAATACTTTTAAATGTAGTGTTTTTTTATTCATTATTATAAACTATTACTACCAAAATTATATTACAATTTTCATAGTAATATAATTTAACTATGAATTACATATAAATAAACAAATGTATAATTTACAAATAAAAAATAAACAAATGTATAAATGTAATAATTTGTAATATATATTATTATATTAAATTATATTATTAAATTATACATGTACATATAAATAAACAAATTTTCGTACAAAAATTCTCGTATTGCATTTAAAGATTTATCCGGTGAAATATAAACGGCAACCATTACAATGCAATACCATCCAAATATTGAAATCCATACTCCAATTCAATACTATCCAAAAGTATTTTTATTAATGAATACAATACCACAATTATATTACGCTTGGCGCGCTAGTGTCTATGTGCCAAAATGCTAGCATGTCGGTTACGTAACAGTGTCTCCAAATCAGTGGTTTTTCTCCATTTCAAAATAAGTTCAACGCGCCTAAAGAAGTTTTCGAAAACTGATAATGTGTGTGTGTGTGTTCCTGTGTGAACGCCAGGAGAAAAAGTAAGTTTTAGCTTCGTTCTTCTTTTGCGATTGAGCTGAAGAGGGAAAAGTTCCTGTCATTCACCGCTTGGGGCGCTAGTGTCTATGTGCTAAAATGCTAGCAAGTCGGTTACGTAACAGTGTCTCCAAATCAGTGGTTTTTCTCCATCCATCATCAATCAATCATCCTTAAATCTAGTTTGTAATTAACGCCTACTTATTTCCTATCAATGATTGCTTTAAAATGAATAAGTTTACTCATCTGATCTGTAATATAATCCATTTCATTGACAGTAGCTTCCGTATTTTTGTGAAAAAAAAATGATTCTGATGGGCCTAAAAAAATCTAGGAGATGAAGGTCTCGAATTTTTCCAGATAACGATTTCTGAATTATTCGCGACACTTAAAAGTTCTAGTGACACTAGAGAATTGAAAAAGGTATTTGAACCTGCTTTCTACCATCATCATCGCTAAATGTTTGTTTAAAGGTACTTTGACCATAGATGTGCCACCACATCCCCACTTGCAAAATCAAATTCAGATTGATAATGTTCTCGGAAGTCAGATTCTTAATAATTTCCATTTCCATTAATAAAACACGTTCAGCAGTATGATCTAGCAAAGATTGCAATTAACATTTATTCTAATTACATTAGAATAAACAGAATTATTATCTATAAAGATAAGATAATGTATTAAACATGACTTCCATTAAGAGACCACCTCTCGGAGCGACCAATTTTTATTGGAGCGGAAAGTGGTCGCTTTAGAGAGGAATCTGCTTAAAACATTCTACTGGACCAATTTTGCTAATTATATTTTTTTATTGAAAGCTGTTCATTTGTAGAAGTACCTGGAGTATCTATTTAAAAAAATATATTCTTATTTAACTTCTTCGAAATGGAGCAATCGTATTACTTCCATTGTTTCAGATAAAAGAGAAATAATGAAAAATGCGTGGCTTTTTGGACGTATTTTTTTATTTGCAAGTTATTTCAGTAAAAACAAGTTAGAAATTGCTCGTCTGCGTGGCAAATGAGGTGCGTTCGTACTATAAATAGTTTTCTAAATATTTTTTGTACCACATATAGTAATGGATGTATATTTTAGTGCACTTCATAAGTGCATATCCATTTCATTCTGTTCGAAAGGCAGTAACATCATTAAAATGCACTTGAGATAATTTTTTCCCATTGGTCGTCATGGAGTGGAAAACTTTTGACTGTCCCTGCGATTAAACTATAGATCCTATTTTCATAAAATTTAAAATGACTCGACAAAATTTTGCAACAAGTACATATTTAAAATTTCAGACCACTCGGAAAGCTGTAACACCATTAAAATGCACTTGCAATAATTTTTTCCCATTGCCGTAAGGTAACGGAAAACTTTTAACTGTCCCTGTCATTAAACTATACATCTGATTTTCATGAAATTTGAAATGACTTGACAAAATTTTACGACAATTATATATTTAAAATTTCAGACCAATCGGAAAGCTGTAACATCATTAAAATGCACTTGCAATAATTTTTTTCCATTACCGTAAGGTAACGGAAAACTTTTGTCTGTCCCTGTCATTAAACTATACATCTGATTTTCATGAAATTTGAAATGACTTGACAAAATTTTACAACAATTATATATTTAAAATTTCAGACCGTTCTGTTGGGTAGTTTTTGCTTTGTTAGAGGAAAAGATCCAAATACTGGCTACCACTTTTGTTTTCAATCTAGATCATACAATTTTCAAAATTAGTAAAAGAAAAAGTGACAGCAAGGTACCTTGACATGTTTTACACCTGTTTAGAGAGAAAAAAAAAACAGTTTAAAAAGCGTTTTCTGTTTATAAAAAGCACAATTCCGAAAGTCTTCAAATTTTTAGTTTTGAAACTGCGGTCTACATACCGGCTACCTAAGTCTTTCCATGCGTTAATACGGATTAGGTTCCCTTAGAAAGACCCCCATGGAGGGCACTCTCCCCCGGCCTATATCCCCCTGTAGATAATTGGCCGTCAAAAATCAACCCAACCCAACCCTAAGTCTTTCCCCAAAAGATCACACAAACAGAGCTAATGACAATTATTAAGCAATTAGAATATTATTTTAATAAATTTTATTGAATAATATATTTTCTTATACACAAAAAATATGTAATTATTAATAAACAAGCATTTTTGTCAAATTTATAAAATTCTTAACGACTATCTCTAACAGTCTTCTTTCCATTATGTTTCTAATTTTGTTTTTTAACGTCTAAAAAAAGAAGCTTGCTTATTGAAATAAGAACTATTTTATCTGAAAAAATCACAAACATAATATCACTCTCTGCATCGGTGCAGTCGCTATAGGCCCACACATCACATTCCTAACATCGAACAAGAATCTCCTCCCACACTCTTGTCCTTTCTTCTGCCCCTTTCACCTGTTTTCCACCGTCACTTTTCATCTTTCTCTTCACATTTATTGCAGGCAATGCTTTTATTGCATTTATTGCAGTGTCCAAAAGCTCTTTTTTGTGAAGCGATCCGGTAACCAATATCGCCCCTGAAGAATTTCGGCCACGGTTGCTTTTTTTCATAGTGCAAAGTGTGACTGGAACTATTTCTGAACCATTTAAATAAATTTATTAATTATGGAACAATTTAACTTATTTTTTTCCTCCACTTCAAGCAGAGAAACCGAGAGATGTCCAAATACCGGCTAGCCGGTATTTAGACCATTCTAGGTAGCCGGTGTTCAGACCACTGCTATATTTAATTTAAATCCGGCTTTACTTATTAATATAATAAAATACCAATAACCTGCGCGCAGCAATTGATAGCTAAGTATGCCTAGAAAATAACTTCATCATCAATTCAAGCCAGTATATAATCAGTATATTTATAAAAAATGAGAAACACACATCTGAAAAACTTTTGATGCTCCAGATTACGTCGTTTTGACACTTTTGCATTTGCTGTTTGTAAATGACACAGACTTCAGCGACGTACTTCTCGCAACTTTCTTCTCTCAATTAAAGTTTCAAATTCTGCCTATCGCCGCTAGCCTGCGCTGCGCTCTGTTCTCAGAACACCTAGCAGCCGGTATTTGGACCTTTTCTTCTATATGCTGACAGACGGACTGAACGACAACTATAGGTGCTATGTATTTATATAATTACGAACGCACCTAAAAATACAATGCACGTGTACTTTATTTTTGTAAGATAATAAAAATTGAAACTTATTGCGAATCATGTAAATATTGTGTATTGGGTTTACTTTATATTTATGCATTATGGCGTTTTAGTTTTTATTTCTACAATTAAATAGGAATTATATTTTCATTGGAATATACTGTGATTAATGGGACAGGGGACTTTCAAAATCACGAAATTGAGCGAAGAAATTGAATTTTTTATTTGGAGAATTATGAAACCTGATGCTCAAATTTATCTGATGCGAAAAGAATTGCTAAATTCTGACGCTTCTTCGCAGAGATATAAAATTTTATATTTGTAAAAACTGCATATATTTATGCAGTTAGTTTTACTTAAAAGGCTGTTTTCTCAAAATTGAAGATTTCGCACACACTGTAAAAAAAATTCCGCAACGTTCCTGTGAAAAAATGGGTAGCTGAGTTGCCCATTATTTCCAAGAAACATTTCTTGAAAATGACTGGTACTTTACTGTATATGTTAAAAACTTTCTACAGAAATGCCAGTAAGTTTCCTGTGAAATACCAGGAATATTTCTGTTGACAGCAAAACATTACTGACATATTCAAGGCTGGAGTAGCACAAGAGCGAAAAATGTCCAGACCAGGGATCGAACCTGGATACTTGGCGTGCCGTGCCAATGCCTTACCTGTTAGGCTATCCGGACCGATACCTGGCTGACATAATTCACTCTGGATGTTTGTTCCCTTCATTATGACATTACTGACATTTCACAGCATGCGGGATCCGCAGACGATTTTTACATTTCCAGTTGACAATTTTCGCTTTATTATCATTACTTGTTAGAATGAAAAAATATTTTGAAATTGACATCAAAATTATTATTTATAATTTACACGAAAAAATAAATTTTCAGTTAAAATTCAATAAAGTAAATATATATGTGATATATTGTTTCTGAACTTTGCTTAAAATATAAAAATTTATAAATGTAAATAATAATTAGAAAAAAAATCTAGACATAAAATATTTTGGATTTTCGTCAGTAATTATGTTAGTTTACAAGTTAGATAAAATACATATAAATTTTCATGAAAAAAAAAAAAACCTAAACGTAATTGTATATTTTTTCCGAAAATAAAAAAAAATTCAAATTTGCAGCAATTCAAAGTGTCAAATATATGTCAAATTTAAATCAAATTGTAATAAAGTGTTAAAATATAAAATTAATTAAAAAAGAAAAAAAAAAGTCAAGAGGTAGCATCGAACTCGGGCCGTACGGGTGGCGTGCGAGCTTTCTGCGTCCACACCACGAAAGACACGTTGAGAGCTGCAAACTAATGGGTATTTGAAACGTATGCTAAAACTCGGCATCTAATTTCTGAAAATCTAAGGCCCATTTGAAAAAATCCTTTCACAAGAATAATTAGAGATAAGAACTCTAAAACATATTTTAAATTAATCAAAATAGGTGAGAATCATATTTGATTGTCCCCTGGTTAATGCAGATCCAAATAATAGGTGTATTTTTTTTACACAGTCTGCTCGTTAAAGATTTCACAGACAAGTACGAGAGATAATCTCTTAGTGATGTCACAGAGGTATTGTATTTTCATCTGAATTATCTTGACAATAGAGACGCAAAGGATTATGTCGTCTATTGATTTATTTGCATTCCATATTGATTTTTTTACATTCATTTAAGGAATTCGTTTTCGACACTCGCGCGCGAGCAACGGATTATAGGGAAAAAATAATAAATGGCGGCCGCAGCGTTTGCTGTTTCCAACTTTTGTTCAGGAACGTTTCAGATAAGAAAACCAGAATTTCACAGGAAAGAGCTAAATTATTCTGAAAACCTGATAAAAGGCGAAACGTTCCTGGATTTTACATGGAACGTTACCATTTTTTTTACAGTGCATTTCTTGCTTTTGAAACGTTCCATGCGCGTTCCTAACTATCAGATTCTTTTGAAATTTTTACTGTATATTCTCCACGTAATAGAAAATAAATGTTAGCATAAAAAGTTGCATTTCTAGAATATTTTACGCTAAAATTTATATGTATCTGAAAATATAGAGCTACTTTTTATAGAGAAAACAAAGCATAATTATACAAATATTTGTTTCTCCTTATATATTCAGTGAATTTTTAGAATTCATGCCAACGTCCGTTGCAATATAAAAAAAAGTATCTCATGAGTGAATAATATCATATTTTGTCCAAAAGAAATGAGCGTGGGACATTTTATATCATGGTAATTATTCATTATTTTAAAAATTGAAAAATTGAACATTTAAAAAACTTTTTATTATTTTAACACGAAATTTTGAAAATAACTACGAGGGTGAGTCGGAAAATAAGTTTCCCCTGGAAACTGTGGACAGAGGTGTGTATGAAAGACAAAAAATTTAATGAAACATTAAAGATAAGACGTAACTTTATTTTCCTACATAAGTGCCAAGTGAGTTGAGACATTTGTCATACCCCTTTATAAGTTTCAAAAAGCGCCCCTTGAAAAAATCAGGGCTCTGCATCATTCTGTTCCCGGTAGATATGGAGAGAAAGTGCGTTGTGAATTCGTGCTCAAAGGAGGAAGTGAGAGCGGTTGTCCGCTATGAATGGGCACGTGGAGTACCGGGAGCAGAAATCCATAACCGCCACGTGGGTGTCTATGGGTCAGAAGTGATGCCGAAACAAATGGTGCGGATATGGTGCCGCCAATTCAGTGAGGGTGTCAGCAAGTGTTGGACAGACCGAGACCTGGATGGACGTGCACGGTCACTACAGACGAAAGCAATGCTTGACTACTTGTTTGTAAGCAATGCTGAAGGCACACCAGGCGTTCAACGCTTCTTTTGTATGCAGAGCCCTGTTTTTTTTTTCCTGGAGAGCTTTATGAAACTTATAAAGGGTATGACAAATGTCTCAACTCACTTGGAACTTAAGTAGAAAAATAAAGTTACGTCTTATCTTTAATGTTTCATTAATTTTTTTTGTCTTTCATACACGCATGTGTCCACAGTCGCCAGGGGAAACTTATTTTCCGACTCACGCTCGTATTTGAGCTTGCCAATAATCAGTCTGTCAATTTTCAAATGAATCCACTGAAAATCGAAGAATATGGTTTTTAATGTCCTCTGTCCCCTTGAGCATAAAAGTACGTATATAAAGTATGTTTGAAAAGTTTGATACGAGAACGTTATGCTTAGCTGCAAACGTATTTTTACACTAATAAAACTAAGGAGAAAAATATATAAGATATTTTTGAAAACACAACGTAATTCCTACTGATTTTTCATTTCTCAATTCAAAAGATTAACATTTAAACCTTTATTGATCGTTGAACTATTTCAGAAATTGAATATTGACTAACAGGTGTATATATATATCCTCATCATTTGTATTTGTAGAAATCATTTGTTATTTTTAGAATGTACTTTTCTACAATACAAACCGGCACTTATGTATTATCCTGTCAGGTCATATTCACTGCGCCAACAATAGTGCCGAATAAAAGACAATTACAGTAACGTCTTTATTTACTTATTTTTGCTTTCGTAATTCTAAGAGCATAGTTAATATTACATAGTTACCATAGGCGGTGGCAGAGATAATTATCTATATTAATATTATAACGAAGTAAAAATCGTTTGTTTGTGTCTTTGTTCCAGGTAATCTCTGGAACTACCGAACCGATTTCAAAAGTAATGGTATCAAACTGATTGAGTGAACCCCCATTCGAACGTAGGCTATATTGTATGTCCATGCCACTAACCCAAAGACAGTGCAGGATCAAAAAATGTTTTAAAAATGCGAATTATAGTGTTACTGAAGGGTCTAGACACATGAAATTTGGAATGGTAGTTACTTATACGATATAAATGATCTCTAAGAACATTTCTTAAAACATTCGAAATTTAAAAGGGGTGAAAATGCACAAAAAACATTCTAAAAAACGTTCTAAATGGCGATTTCTACGCAATCTCAGGAAGTAACGAGCCGATGTAGTAAATAATGGTGTCAAAATGATGGACACAGCCCTTGCTCCAATATAGGCTATATTTTATGTCGATTCCATAACCCCAAAGGAGGTGCAGGAGCAAAAAACGTTCTAAAAATGCGACTTTTGTGTTACTGAAGGGCCTAGAAATATGAAATTTGGAATGGTAGTTACTTATACGATATAAATGATCTCTAAGAACATTTCTTAAAACATTCGAAATTTAAAAGGGGTGAAAATGCACAAAAAGCGTTCTAAAAAACGTTCTAAATGGCGATTTCTACGCAATCTCAGGAAGTAATTAACCGATTTAATAAATAATGGTGTCAAAATGATGGTGACAGCCCTGGCTCCAATGTAGGCCATATTTTATGTCGATTCCATTACCCCAAAGGGGGTGCAGGAGCAAAAAAGTTCTATAAACGCGATTTTGAGCTACTGAAGGGTCTAGTAACATGAAATTTGGAATGGTAGTTATAAGACATAAGTGATCTTTAAACACATATCTTTAAAAAATCGAAATTTACGAAGGGTGATAATGCTCGAAAAGCATTCTAAAAACGTTCTAAATGGCGATTTCTACGCAAACTCGGAAAGTATCAAACCGTTTTAAAAAGTAGTGGTTGGAAATTGATGGTGGCAGCCTTTGCTTAATCATAGGCTCTGTTTCATGTTGGTGTCACTATCACCTGGGCAGTTGCAGGAGGAAAAAACGTTCTAATTTGCGATATCTGTGATACTGAAGAGGCTAGAAACTTTACATATGACATGGTTGTTACTTATAAAATATATATGCCCTCTAAGAAGTGTCGAAAATAAATTCAAAATTTAAAGGAAGTGAAGCGAAAGGAAGGGGCGAAAAGCGTACAAAAAAAGTCCTAAATTACGATTTCTATGCAATCTCAGGAAATTGTAAACTGACTACAAAAGTAATGGTTGCGAATCAATGGTGACAGTCTCTGATTCCACAGAGGTTATATTTTATGCCAGTGCCACTATCGCATCGGGTCGGCAGGAGGAACAACAAATGTTCTAAAAAAAGTCTTTAAAAACTTTCCGAATTACCATTTATATGGAATATTAGGAAATACCAAACCGATTTCAAAGTTAATGTTGGCAAATTAATGGTGACAGTTTCTGTTTCAACAGAGACATTGTATGTTAGTGCCACTGCCACCAGAGAGGTGGCACACCGATAGACAGGAAGCTTAGAATTTGAGGTGGTGGTTAATTTTTAGATGTAAATGCGTACTAAGAACGGTTTTTTCAAAACTTCAAATGAATACTGAAATAAACGTATGAAATCAGCATAAAGCTTCAAATATTTTCTAAATTATAATTTATTTAGTTTTAGTTATTTTTGTTAATTTAAGTCTCATTCCTGCCTCATGCAGTATAATAATGAGGTTTAGTCATACACTGTTTTAAATAGTAATTTCTGAATTATTCCTAAAAGTATAATTTCTTTTAATTAGACATATGAATATCACTTTGCATATTTCAACTATTACGCGAGCAAAGCCGCGGGGTATGCTAGTATACGTATAAATATATAATACGACATAGAAATAATATATTATATTAATTGATAGAGCAATTTATTTATATAACATAATATTTATATTATATTCATCTGGATGGCCATAACAAATCGTTGGAAATAAAGCTACCATCGTCTATATCGTTTATTTCTAAAAGCCGTTAATTTGATGCTATGCATACTGAATTACTGATTTGTATTATTTTAGTTTGCTTTTATATTCATTTTTAACCATGTTATATGTTTATTAAATTTACATTAAATTAACATTTTTAACCCAATTGGCTGTTGACAACAATTATTGGAGATCTATCAACAGGGCCACTTGTCACAACTATCATACTCCTGTTGTTGTTTATCAACAGGGCCATCTACTGATCTATTATCAGCAGGTACACCACTAAGTAACTACCTACAAAACTTTCAATAATAAAATTTTCATGTTATTTGTTTGTATGAAGTCTTATAAAAATTAAATACAAATCAACATTCCATCCTTTTTGACTGGGGGTTTTACACTAGCATATATATAAAACTTTATGAAACAAATTTGTGCAAAGATTTTATAAAACGACTGATATATGAATTAGAATATATGAAACTTATATATGAATAGAATATATGAAATTGTATAAGAATCGAATATATTAAACGAATTTTCGAAACACTTAATTTCGAGGTTTACAGTATAATTTTCAATGAATGAATGAATGAACATGAAGGAATTTATAAACAGCCATGTATAGAAATGAAAGGATAAATGAATTTATCATAATAAATGAATGAATAACTGATTGAATGAGAATGAATGAATGAAAAATAAACAACTTAATGAGTGGAAAGGAATTGATGAATGAACATAAATGAATGAATGAATGAAAATAATGTATGTGTGAATGAAAATTAATAAAGGAAACAATAAAAATAAATGATGGACAGGCAGATAGACAGATAGAGAGGCAGGCAGGCAAACATGCAAGCACACAGACACGCAGATATAAAGATAGATACAGAGAAAGTTATACAGATAGAGATATAGAGAGACAAAAAAGTTTGGAGGTTAACTGTCGAAAGACGGTGGCGCAGCTTCCTGTTAACGTAAAAAAAAAAAAAAAAAAAAAAAAAATCAATATTTTATTCATTTGTAAAAATCGAAAAAACGTAAACTGTATATAAAATTTGTTTCCTTTCGACATAAAAATATTCTTTAATAATTTCATTTCGGCTCTATTTAAAATTTTCAAAATCTGGAAATAAAATTATTATTCTGTAAATTTCTTTTTAAAAGGGATGTAACATCTGTGAAAAACAAAATCAAACGTTTTTAGATCAAACGAAAACTATCTTTTATTTATTTATTATTTTTTTGTAAAATTCAGCAAATTAAAGATGATTGCAGTTTAACCATACTTCAAAAATTTAACGTATCATTCATATAAGAAGTAGGATCATTGATGACAAAAAACAAACAAAAATATTACTACCAAAGAATTTAAAAACATTTTATTATATAGTATTTTGAAATGAATATCTGTATGATTTACTTAAACTATGAGGTTTTATTTTGATAAATATGAAAGAAATTTTAAAGGATTTCTATATTATATAAAAATGAAATTTGGTAATTGTATGTTTCCATTGCCATAATTTTTAGAGAATATTCTTGCATATGTTTTCTTTTTCAGTATGAAAAGAGCTTGTAATATTCCAGATATAAAAAAAAGAAATAAAAAGGAAAATTTTTAATAGATGTTTTATTTAATTTTTTAAGGTTTCCATTTTTGGAAAGAAAAAAGGATAAAAGTATATTTATACAGACGCGGTTAGCAAATGTTTTAGACGATTTTGTTTTGCTGTAAAAAAATCATCTGCATAGAGAAATTATTTTTATTAGCTAATATCTTTTTGAAAGTATAAATTCTCGTATGGCGAATGAAATTTTTGCAAAAAGATTTAAACACAGAGTAAAGAGAAATAACAGGCTGGGAGTGACGCCGAAAATGTAGTCCTAAGATCCTCACGTTCGTCCCAGATGCAACCACGTGCTTTGGCGCGCCTGTTAATTCAAACCCCATTGTTTCTTTCCTTCTGTTTTTACCGTTGGAAATTGTTATTCATTATCCGCGTGTTGACCATAGGTACGATTAAAATTTCGTTTAAAAATGACGGTGTGTGCAGTTATAGGATGCAGTACCAGATCAGAATGCATCAAAAATACTAATATCATACAACACTTCACAGGTAATTATTATTTTATTATTTCGTGTTATTAATACAAAACCCTCCCTTATGAAATGCTACTTTTAAATGCTTAAGCATAGGCAGATCACTTTTTCACTAAGAGAAATGCGCGAGTGACGTCATAGAATTTCGTCCCTGTTCCACGTGCTTGTTGTGTTTGGGCCGAATGCGGACATTTCGATAACCGGCTTCGTATCGGAAACCATTTTTATGGCATACTGGACCTCTGTTCTTTCTCTTTATATGTGGGTTTAAAGAACCGATGGATTGAATGGTATATTCCTGCACTTTTCGGAAAGATTTATTCGTATTCGGCTATTAAAACATGCTGAAAAATGCATGATTGTTCAATATCTAAAGCCTGTGTACGTAAGACGGTGAAAAAAACGTGAATGTCAAACGTGTCAAAGGCCATGTCAAAGGCCATACATCACAATCCACTGTTAATTTCCTGGAAAAAACGGAGCAAAAATCGGGTATCAGGGCTAAACCCTTAACTGATATACATGCTGAATCTCCTGATGTATCATCAATGGATTTCTGCGCTTTTGGACTTTTAAAACGCGTTCTACAATTGCCGACCTACAACACTTTCTGGGCTTTGGAAATGTTTTCTAGAGGAATGTTCCAAAATATCGCTTCCAAAACTACAAAAGGAACTTTTGTCATGGAAATTACGGTGTAGAAAGGTAGTACAGAAAACAGGTTACTAAATTAAACGTTTAAAACACAAATATTTTATGTAACATAGTTCTCTAAATACTATGAACTACGTCCCTGTGTAGCTGCTGTGGAAACATCGTTTATATATTCGGGTTCCTAAATAATAAGTAATAAATGCAAAAATAACTACAAGGAAGACAAACATAGCTTAATATCCAAGAATTTTAAGATTAAGTCTATGAGAATTTTACTGGTGTAAATCAGATTTTCTGAAATGTTCAAAACAAAGGATTTATTAAAACAATATCATTTTCCAGTGTGTAACAGTACCTGCAGGTGCTATGTGCAAGAAGTTTGTGAAGTCATGACACGTACCAGGAGTTCACACTCTACTTTGCACGTGGATATATTTTCAGAGGCTTATAGGCATATATTTTTAGGTAATTTACATTATTGATAAAATTATTATAGTTTTGATTTCCTTTACCTAGTTATTATTATCAAACTTTTTTGTATTAAAGGATGCTGTCTCAATTATCAAACAGATTGAGGTTACATGAGATTGTGTACAGTTGATGAAATTGTACTTATTTTGCAATTAATTTGTTGTTTTTGATGGGCGATTGGTTTAGCAAATTAACTATTTTCAACATGGCAGCAGGTTGTGGTTTAACAAATTAACTGTTTGCAATAGGCCATCTCAAGATTTCCTTAATGAAAAAATATATAGATATAGCAAAATGATTTTTCACTTATCAAATACTAATAGACCGGGAGCCGGCAGCCGGCAGCATAGACAATCACATCATCGAGTTCACGGATGAAATTCTAGGATTAGTTAAATCGTGATTCGCATATTAAAATGCAATCGGTGACCGATTGCATTTAAATATGCGAATCACTTGGCAGACCTATCGGTCTGCCAAATCATATCTTGGTGGAAAACACCGGAAAACCCGATTTTAGAGAATGACTCGTAGGTTTACCATTGTGTTTTCCTGCACCCAAAGGCATGAAAACATGGAGGACTGGGAACAGGAAAACACAGTGGTAAACCTACGAGCCAGCCCCTACAATCGGGTTTTCTGGTGTTTTCCCCCAAGATAGGACTTGGAAAGCCGATTGCGTTTTAATATGCGAATCAAGATTTAGCTAATCCTAGAATTTCATCCCTGAACTCGATGAGGTGATTGTCTGTGCTGCCGGCTACCGGTCTATAATTAAATCATGAATGAAAAGAAGAAAAATTATTCACAAAATTCAGGTACACTGGATTTACCACGTGGAATTTTCTTTATTTGCAAATAGGTATTGCAGTTCATGCATGGTCATTTGAATGCGTTTGGCAAAAAAAGAAGGAAAAAAAGACAATCTCAGGAACAGGGTAGTTTAAAATCCATTTCTGGCAGTTTATTCCTCAACTTTTAGAACATAAATGTTGGAGGATTATAAATACAAGGTAGAACTCATCACATCTAAATTTAAACTTCATAATCAATAGTTTCGAACTTTCAAAATATAATCTCTTGCCGGAACATACCTCCAGAAAGACCCTACACAAGGCAGTACACAACATCCTCACTCCAAAGCAAACAGAATTTAAATGGCTGACTGTTTAAGGGGTCTCAGGACTCTTAAAGCTTCAAAAGTTTCGAAATTTAATTTTTTTAGATGTTAAACTTCTGTCTTTTCTGAACATTTTGATATGATTATTTCCTTGAACAGAAGTTCCATTAGAACAAAAGTTATGGTTGTTCGAATTATACTCCCTCAATAGCTGAAGCGGCGTTTCCGAAGCGTTGAAGTCATTTTTCTCCAAATGATGTTTTTGGTCATAACGCGCAGGATATCTCAAAAACTTCTGAATATTTTTTCATGAAATTTTCAAAACATATGTTTCATGTTAGTCTGTATAAAGTGAATGTAAAATTTCATTTTTATTGTTCAAAAAAATATTTTTAGGTTATTTTACTGTCCAAATTTTCAAAATATTGTATTAGCTAAATACAACTTTGTATTAAAAATATAAAATTGCTTTAAATATATCATGAGCGTAAGCTGTTATACCAATTTTTTACTCGACAAATGTCTGATAGTTTGGAGCCCCCTAAAAATACTAATTTTGCTTCTTGAATTTTTTTAAATACATGAAATGAAAGAACATGCTTATATCTGTTAATTCCAATGAATATTGTGTTTTTAAATTATATACATTTTAAGATATTAAATGTTAAAAATTGTCTTTTTTTTTCTTATTTTAAGAGTCCTGAGACCCCTTAACATCAGCCAATCACAGATAAGTATCGTGAGTATATTCACGAAAAACTCATGAACATATGCAAAACTGGTGTTTTCAATAAAATAAATTTTGCCTACAAAAAACAGTTTGATAATTTACTTTAAAAAATAACTGGATGATGTAAATAAAGTTTTAAAACTTAAAACAGTCTAAATAAGCTAAAAAAAACATGACTTGCAAAAAAAAAGATAATAATAACATTTCACAGTTTGTGAAAATGCAGAAGAATCGCGATACCACGCAAAGTGAATAGAAGAGATAAAATGATCTGAAAACAAAACGTGGTTGCTTGCTGCCACAGAACAGTTAAGAGGAGGTTAAAAATCGCTCCTGAGATTAAAATAATTAAATTTCAGAAAAGATAAGTAATGAGCAGGAATTAAAAAATACACATGATTAATTGTACTACCCATAATTATTTGGGCTGCAAAAAATATTTGTACATTAACATACAGAAGTGTGAAAATTATTAGAATAATTGTGAAATTTACATTAATATCTTGTTATATTAAAGATATAATACATTATTTAAAAAAAAATATTGATACATTTAATATTTACTGTGAATCCCCTTGTTTTTTATTAAAGATTCGATACGTCTTGGCATACTTTGTATGCGTTTTTGCTTTTGGCAATTAATTTGTATTTCGTTTTCATGATACCAAATTTGGATCAGTTTTTCTATCAGACCATTCCTGTTTGTGATGTTGCATTTATTTAATTTGTAATTAAAGAAAACATTTTCATGGCCAGGGAACTGTCCAGATATGAACCCCATAGAGAATCTTTGGACCATTGTAAAGACAAAATTAAAGAAATGCAACATCACAAACAAGAACGGTCTGATAGAAAGATTCATCCGAATTTGGAACCATGACAACGAAATGCAAAACAATTGCCATAAACACATACAAAGTATGCCAATACGTATCAGATCTTTAATAAAAAACAAGGGATGCACGCTAAATATTAAATGTATCAATATTTTTTATAAAATGTATTATTTTTTAATATAACAAGATATTATTGAAAATTTCACAATTATTGTAATAATTTTCTCACCTCTGTATATATATTGTTAAGAACTCGAATAATGTTGACTGATTATTCTTCCTAATTTAGATACTTAGAGCCAGATTTTGCGATAGTAACTTACACCACTGTGACTTTAAGAGCCTACTTTAGTCACCCGACGAAATTCTCACGTTAATGCGTAACTAAAAAGCGTTTTTTTTTTTCAAATTTCTCGTTTGCATTTCACTATTTTAAAATGATTTTTATTGCAGATTTTTTAATGAAGGTATTTCTAGTTTCGAAATCAGTTCCAAATCAGAATGTACTCTTAAAAAATTCTGCAATCGAAATCTAAAAAGTAAAAAAGGGTCTCGTAAGAAATCTACCTCAGCAATCTTTTGAAAAAAAAATTCAATAAAATATATAGAAATGCAAACGAGAAAATTTGCTCCAATAGGTCTCCCATAGGTTTAACATTAGCTTGAGAGTGTCTCTGTCTGACTAGTGTAGCCTTTTAATCTACAATAGTCACGTGAAAAACCTCTCAAGATAGTGTACTGCCGATAAACAGCGGTCTGCCTCAATATTCCAAGTCTTGCTTTTGTTATCCACTTAACCTTATTGGAACTATTTCAGTTTATAATCACAACTGTTCCGCAAATTATCGAATCATCTATTGACAGATGATGATCTCGTTTGCGAATTTATTAAACATTTTTTTCAATATGTCTAGTCCTCTTTACTGCCCGGCACTTTTCTTTTCCTGTAACTGTTGACTGTTCACTTTTCATCTTACAGTTTGTAGTGTCCCGATTATATGGATGCTGATAGAACTGCTGTACAGCACATGATCTGTTATGGAATTTATAGTCTAACATTTAATTTAGAGAATTTTAAAGAACTCATTGTTATATGTCTTCAACATGTAACGCAAGAATCATATTTGGCTGCGAGACCGTTAATACAAAACTTTAAACCAGCTGTACCTGGAATGACTATTGTTAATCTTTCATGTAGAGATAATAGTCTTTTTGTGATGAAGACTTCGTTTTTCATCTTACAGTTTGTAGTGTCCCGCTTATATGCATGCTAATAGAACAGCTTCACGGCACATGACCAGATATGAAATTTTAAGTCTAACATGGAATTTTGATAATTTGAACGAACTCATTGCCACATGTCTTCAACATGTAACGAAAGAAACATATTTGGCTGCGAGACAGTTTATACAAAACTTTAAACCACCTCTTCCTAGAATGACTGTTGTTAATCTTTCATGTAGAGATAATAGTCTTTTTGTGATGAAGACTTCGTTTTTCATCTTACAGTTTGTAGTGTCCCGCTTATATGCATGCTAATAGAACAGCTTCACGGCACATGACCAGATATGAAACTTTAAGTCTAACATGGAATTTTGATAATTTGATCGAACTCATTACCACATGTCTTCAACATGTAACGAAAGAAACATATTTGGCTGCGAGACAGTTTATACAAAACTTTAAACAACCTGGTCCTGGAATGTTTGTTGTTAATCTTTCATATTGAGATAATAATATTTTTGTGATGGAAAGAAGTGGGGTAAAGTGCCCGAATTTCGTCCCCATTTACTTCTCCGATTCTGCGAAAGTGGCGCCACTTATCACGCAAGGCACAGGGAACGGAAGGTAAAAGGTGTCAGTAGTGAAAGTTTCGTTCACCAAGACGCATACATATATTAAAGACGCCCCTTTTCCTATTTTTAGAAGATCTGAGTTCTTGTTACGTCATTTGTAGAACGTTATTTACTGTACTCTAAGGGATTTATTTCTTATTCATTGCATGTATTTTACGTAGGTAGGATGCTGACAGCAGCATACAGTGAGGTTTAGGACGCTCAGTTCATCTTTCGGAAATTGACGCTCGGCCATATTGGGAAGAAGCGTGGTCCCAATTTCGTCCCCTTTGCACTTCTTATTTTCGTCCCGGGGACGAAATTTGGAATGCTTTTTCATGACAATTATTTCAAAAGGAAAATAATGTTTAATATAAAATAAAATAATAAGTATAATAAAATAAAATAAAATAAGGTGAAAAAAGTTTAAAGTAAAATTCAAAATGAAAATAAAGTTTAATATAAAATGAAATAAAAAGTATAATAAATTACAATACAACAAAGTGAAAAAGTTTAAAATAAAATTCAAACGAAAATAATCTTTTTACTTAAAAAAAAACTTTTAAATGCTTTTATTTTTATTAAAAGAAAAAAATATCGTCTATCTTGATCGTTGTAGTTGGTGCCACGGAAGAAGTGGGATAAAGCTTTACACGGAAGAATGGTGTTATAATCGTGTGTTTGCCTCCCCATCCAGCATCAAAACTGCAACTTCTCGGTGTCGCGTTTATGTTTCATTTAAAACGTTTTATGCTAAAGCAATAGAGAATTCGCTGTCAAGTCATCCTGGTAGAAAAGTTAAGAAGTTGCAAATCGCACAACTTTTCAATGAAGCCTACGAGCGTGCATTATCAACCATCATTAAACGGTCAAGTTGTTGTTGCCATCAGCCCTAAAGAGATCTGGGAAGTGCCAGTGATCATATCAGTAATTTATGCCTGAAGATTTTCAACGAAATTGAGCACTGGATCTCCAAATAAAAACAAAGTGTAATATTTCCATGCAAAGAAGAAACGATCAGCCGATAAAAGAAAAACAAACTTCTGGCACCCGCCAGTCTCGAGCGAAAGGGAAAGAATCAACCATGTAAAATGTCGAAACGTGATCTAACCAGCGATTCTGATGACGAAAGTGACTCGTCTGTTGGCATTCCTTATGGTGATTATACAAGTGATAATGGTAGCGGCAGTTATGCAAAGTGCTGCAGAGATCTTCTTGAAGCGTTTTATGGTGATAAACATGGAGAACAAAGGATTCAGTGCCTTCAATGATGCACTTGAGCACACGAAATATGCTCAGAAGCCAAACACAATACAAAATTTATATATTCCTCGTGTTTGGATGGCTAATGTTTCATTATGTTATACTTCCACTGATAATTAATACATTTCTTTGTGCCTTAATTTAGTGTAAAATAAATTACTTGCTCATTTAAATATAAATTTTGATTTAGTTATAAGTTAAGCCCCGGCGTATATGATTTTTTGAGGGAGACGAATTTGAGACATTTTTTTTTCTTGCCATACTAGGGGCCTCTGCCCCCTACGAGCTACGCTCGTCAACCCCCGCTCAGACAATGCAGACTCTAACAGCACGCTAATTTGATCGCCTTTAAAAAGATTTCGGAAGATTGAATTATAATTTGAATCTGACAATTATAATCTGACGTAATTTTCACCAAACTTTTCTTTCTCTTTTTAATATTCACGTCAAAATACTTTTGTTAGAAATGAAATATTATGATCATCTTAAAATGTCAAGTTAATGTCTCGCGCAATTTTTAAATTAAAACTGTTTTGCAATATTATTTTTTGTTCATTTTACGTAATATGTGTAATATGACGTAAATTCTCCTATTTAGGACTTCTAACGCATGTTACTGAATTTATTATTTTACAATATTCTTTCTCATTTAAAATTCACGTGTAACTATAGTTTTTATGACGTAATTTTCAATGAGTTCCTGCTTTTTATATTTTTTGTTTATAATAGTCACGTGTAAAATAAATTTTTAATTTGAAGCAAACATTACTGTTTGCGCTTTTTATACAGTTGACAACAGTTTAAATTAATACAATTTTCTAAAATTTGTAAAAAATATCTCTCGAAAGGCTGAAAATTTGAATTTAAAATAGAAATAAAACCTCGAAAAATTATTCAAATTAAAAAACTAACTGCAATCTGCACACCGGGAAATTCTGACGCATAAAATGATCTAAAAATGATTAAATTCCTATGTACAGTTTTTGCTCCTATAAAACTTTTTTAATGGAACGATTTTGTCCAACTTTGGCATTAAATATCTTTTAAAATAATTCTTCGATTTGAAAACTGTCTGCATCAGCGTGTTTATCAAACATTTTTCAATAATACTACCGATTTTCATATTTTTGTATGCAACAGTTTTTTTAATATTAACGAAGAAAGACCTCCGATCACATAAAATTCAAAACCGGCGGCGGCGGCGGTGACAGCGGTAGTTACTTTTTTTTAGAATAGAGAGATATAGATAGTTTTGTAAAAATAATTTTTCGCATTATTAAAATTTTTTGTACGGTATTTGCCTGTGTTTCTATATGCTTGTGTAGTTAGTATATGTAAAATCCAAATTTGATAGGTGTTCACTGAAAATTAAAACTTCCAACAGCCTGAAAGTGACTGGGGGACGAAGGTAGGGAACCTTGCCCTAGTGTTTCTTTATTTCGACTTGAACATTTCTTGTCACCCTGTATTATCTTTCAGTGTAAGAATCCCATTCGCATCCTCCGTTTTGTTATTCAACCTTTATCTTTATTTTACACCAGCTTTTATCTTGTTCATTGCGACACATATATATTTAGAAAACAACCATGCACTCTTAAATTACATTGAAATTACATTTACATACATCTTATTGCTATAAATATCAAAACCAAATCTTTTTTTGTGTGTATATTTCGTTTATAGTAATAACATATTTTTCCTTATAAGATATTCTATCGTGTTTATTTCTGCACTGAATTCGTGATAGGAATAGATAACTGCTATCGATCCAAAGGGATTAGCGTTTATTAACGATTCGGGCAAAATAAACCTATAGGATTTTCTTTGCATTAAGGAACGTTTCATGAGAAACCTGTGATTTAATGATATTAGTATCTAGATATATTTTGATGTCTCTGCCTTGTAGTTTAGTTATAAAAGTTCTTTCGAAAATATTTCAAACAAAATGTAATAACGAATTTCAAATTTAGACAAAAGAATCATAAATACAAATTTAAAAATTAAAAAGGATTTTTTTAATTCATTAAAATTATCATCTTTGATAAACATTATGAGCTTTTTGTTCTAAAAGATTGCATAATTCATTTGCATATAGTTATTGTAAGCCATTAATTACAAAGTTCTTTAATTACAGACGAACTGCTTTCTCAAATTAAAATACTTGTTTTACTTGTCTTTGTAAATTTTGAATATATTGATTTTGTTGATATTTTTCATGGTCATGTAATTACAAATGTTAAAAACAGATATTTATTTACTTAAAAAATAATAAATATAAGTTTTAAACATTTATATTAGTCAATGTGAAAGTTCCTTCACAGCACTGTTTTATTGTAGTGCTTTGATTTTATTGCGTATAATTACAGGTGATTTAAATATAATTAAAAATAAAAATTGTAAATATTTTGATTGATAATGAATTTTGAAACTAAATTTAGAATTAATAGTCAGATTAATTATAATAAGACTCTAAAAATTTTTAATGAAGATGTTAACAATCTTATAATAAACAAGCTAATAATAAGCTCGACTTAGCAAGATTCGTTCGGTAGCTTCAGGGTCCAGAGCCGTACCTTCACGCTTTTCGGTGTCTTTAATTTATACAATTTACCTTTTAAATTTGTCCGGTTTCAATTATTTTTTTTTTCATTCTGGCTTCCGCAAAAGAGTCGGAATAAGAGTAGAATAAAGGGTTGCGGACGGAAAGATAATTTTATTCTTATATAAATATATAAATTGATTCTTCCTTTGGAATCTTTTTATGAGTGGACATTTCAACTGTTGGGACATTTCAAATCATTTTTTTAATTTATTTAAATATTAATGGATATCAATATCAATATTTTAACAGTGATGATATAAATTTTGTCAAGAATTTAGAAAATAGTTTTGTTACCCTATGGACAAAGACAAAACACGAAAACTCGAGAAAATTTTACAAAAATTGCTATCAAAGATTCCCTTTCCCGCGAAATATTTTCAAATTCAAGGAGGACCTACTGGCCATAGCCAAAAACATATACAAATCATTTGGTTCAATTCTATCCATAACTTGATACACTTTTCGATGATATAATAATGAAAATGGAACAGACATCTCTATTACAGCGTCCCCTTCCAGCGAAAGATTACTAAATTGAAGGAGGACCTGCTTTCCACAGCAAAAAACATACATAAAAAAAATGGCTCAATTCTGTGCATAACTTCATACATTTTTCGATTGTACAATGGCGACACACGGACACATGGACGGACAGACATTTTGTATAAACATTTTTTTTTATCTCTGACCCCTAAAACGTGTAAATCCATCGTACACCATCAGTCGAAAAAAATTTCGATTACAATATTTTCTTCTATTAAAGATAGAAGAAAGTAAAAACACAACATTCCATTTATTTTACCAATAAGAATGTAAAGGGAAAAAACTAGAAAATAATTTCTAATATTTTAAAGAAAGGTTTTGCACAAGATCATGCTGCAAATGTTAAATATTGTACACAATTAGTTTTCTATATCATGCATCATGCATTTTATATTAGGGATGGAATATATACAGGGTTTCTAATTTTGTGTATCAGTATTTCGGTTAGTAATCTTAACCTTATTTAAGAACAGTAATTCGGCAGTTAGGTAGAAGAAAAGAAATAAAGGAAATGAAGGGAAAGAAGGATTTTAAGATTTAAGTTATTAAAATTTGGAGTTTATTATATTTATGCAATTTTAAAATGAATGAGAAAAGAGAAAGTTTATTATTAATTTTGGCCAAAAGATCGATAGTGGTTAATAAGTACATTACGAATAAAAAAAAAAGCAAACATAAACTGGCAATCTTCATGGCAAAAGAATAAATAACAAAATGAGGCATACCTGAACTGAGAATCTATTTCATCTTGCCAGAAATCGTGTCTATATATATGATATACACAATAAATTTAACTTCGTGCCAATTGTTAATTTTTATAATTTAATAAATGCTTAATAATTTAATTTTCTGTGTATTTAAAATATGTCATCAAAATTATTCTGAAATTGTGAATAAAAATTCTCTCATTTAATTATATATCATTTACATTTTATAATATTGAAAATGAGTATGAATTTAAAGGATTTATTACTAATAATAAATTTGGCACAATAATAGTAAAATTACAAAACAAACATAAAATAAAACAAAAAATAAGTATGAACAGACGACTTTATTATATTTCAAAGCACATTAAAGGAGGGGAGGGCGAGGGAGAAAGTGCACTTACCCGCGATTTTCACATTATTACTGCATTTTTAAAAACATTAATTTTCTAGGAGTGAAATTTTTTACCACTGAACATATTTCAAAGAAAAGCTAATTTTAAATAATACCTGAAACACCATTTGAAATTCATCGCAGTCTTTCAGAAGAACCTGTATCGTCACTATACACAAAATCTATATAGTCACTATATCATTTCCTTTAGGTAAATCCATAATGGAATTGGTCTTTGAATTCAAATTTCGGAAACTTTGCATAGAGGAATTCCATTGAAGATTCATCAAACGAAGTAGTTGCAATACTGTGATAATACTGGAGATTGGCATTGAAATAATTTCATCTAGCACAATAATTCTGCTTACCTATCTTTCAAAAGGGAGACATGATTTCTTGAAAGTAACTCTTTATGGCTTATACAGAGTTTTTCTCCATGAAGCTAACAATTTGAAGAAACAATGAATTTTTGATGCTTATATTTTCTTTAAAATAAGACAGAATGTTGTAAAAATATATTTTTTTGTGAAATTAATCCTAATCAATCGGAATCCAATTCCGTTGCAATAATTTTACGTCAACGGACGAAAGTTCCAAGAGGTTCGGAGAAGTACGTGTTGACATCTTGGCGTCGTTTCGGGAAGAGGCCGAATCCACGCTAAGTATATCCCAGCGTTCGTTATCAAAAGCGCGCGAAAATCGTTGATTCGCTATTTCCTATCGATGCCACACAGAGTAATAAAATTTTGAATAAACGATCGTTATGTGATAAATTTGAATTTTATATTTGAAAATTATTATGAAAATATTCTATTTTGGGAGAAAGTATTAATATTAAGATTTCTTATTTTATTATTGATAATTTTTAACGATCTTTTTCTGGAGAATAAATTAAAACTGTTTTTAAGTAAAATGTAGCTGAAAACGAAAATTAATGAATATTTAAAGGGAGAATTTAAAATTTTAAATTAAAAAGGATTATTGATTTAATTTAAATATTTTAAAAAAAATCTTTAAATTAATTTTAATTGGAAAGGATGTTATCACATAACATGGGGAAATTATAACATTATTTAATCAATAGCACTTAAATTTGGCGATCCCTATGCACAGTTCTCAATTTTACACTCATAAAAATAACCGCTCAAGTGCGAGTGTTACTCACGCACAGAGGAGTCAATAAATATGTGAATTAGTAACTGGGCATTGCATTACACAAATGTGTCATTAAAAATTGTTACCTAGGCTTTAAAAACCGATTGTGCATAGAGTATGCCGCCTGTGTTTTAGGTAGCTTTCTTTACAAACAGCTACATATTGCAGCCGTTCGGAGTAAAGCGATTTCAAAAAATTTTGGTATATTTTCATCGATCATGACCCCCAGACCCCGAAACCACCCTCCGTTCAAAATTGATATATATATATATATATATGAACTATGTCATACTGTAACTCTCGTATTTATGAACCGATTTGGATGTAATTCGGTGTGTACATAGTACATACCAATGTCTTGACCGAGTTCGTTGGCCAGCATCATCCGCCATTTTTTTTCAATATGGCGTCCATTTAAAAATTTTTTAAAAATTAAAAATTTGAAATGTGGTACCAAAAAATTGAAAATGGAAAAATATTTTTTTCTTATGTATTTGATCTTTATACAAAGACTCCGTAGCAGTTTTTGTTTCGTCTATATCTTAAAAAATGGCTGAGTTATAGCATTTTGAATTTCTAGCGAAGCTGACATTTTGAAACGTCCTGAAATTTGTCACGCGATAAAAGGCGTATTTATGAACCGATTTGGATGTAACTTCGTTTATACATAGTACAGACCAATCTCTCGACCGAGTTCGTTGGCCAGTTTCATCCGCCATTTTGTTTAAAAATGGCGGCCATTTAAAATTTTAAGAAAAATTTAAATTGGAAATGTGATACCAAAAAATTGAAAATTGAAAAAATACTTTTTTCTTATGTGTTTGACCTTGATAAAAAGATTCGGGAGCAGTTTTTGTTTCGTTTATATCTTAAAAAATGGCTGAGTTATAGCATTTTGAATTTCTAGCGTGGCTGACATTTTGAAACGCCCTGATTTTTGCCACTTGATAACAGACGTATTTATGAACCGATTTGGATGTACCTTGGTGTGTACATAGTACATACAAATAACTCAACCGAGTTCGTTGGCCAGCTTCATCCGCCATCTTGTTTCAAAATGGCGGCCATTTAAAAAAATTTAAAAAAATTTAAATTTAAAATGAGATGCCAAAAAATTGGAAAATGAAAAAAGATTTTTTTGTATGTGTTTGACCTTAATACAATGATTCCGGAACAGGTTTTGTTTCGTCTATATCTAAAAAAATGGCTGAGTTATAACATTTTGAATTTCTATTGTGGCTGACATTTTAAAACGACCTGATTTTTGTCTTTCGATAACAGGCGTATTTATGAACCGATTTGGATATTACTTGGTCTGTACATAGTGCATACCAATGTCTCGACCGAGTTCGTTGGCCAGCTTCATTCGCATTCTTGTTTCAAAAGGGTTGCGATTTTTTTTTAAATGTATTTTAAAATTTAAAATGAGGTATTAAAAAATTGGAAAATGAAAAAGATTTTTTTTATGTGTTTGGCCTTGATACAAAGATTCGGAGCAGTTTTTGTTTCTGAAAATTTGTTCTTTTGTTTATATCTTAAAAAGTGGTTAAATTATAGCACTTTGAATTTCTATCATGGCTAACACTTTGAAACGATCTTGTATTTTTCACGCGATACCGCACGTATTCGCCTATTTCGATGGAAGAAGGCATGTGGATGTATACATCAATATCTCGACCAAGTTCGCTGGCCAGCTTCATCAGCCATCTTGTTTCCAAATGGCGGCCATTAAATTAAAAAAAATTATATTTAAAGTGAGGTGCAAAAAAATTAAAAATTGAAAAAGGTTTCTTTCTTAAGTATTTGACCTTGATATAAGGATTCAGGAGCATTTTTTGTTTGCCTTTATCTTAAAAAATGGCTCAGATATACCCTCATAGCATGCATGGTCACGATGACGTTGTTGTGACGTCACTGTAAGTCACTGTGGTCGCGTCACATCTGTGACCAAAATGCCACCGCTCAGTGATGTCACATTGTAACTGAGATGTGAACTTCTTAGAAAACTTAAAAAAAATACGAAAATTCTTCAAAACATATTATTTACTGTAAAATTATATTTTTCTAGCAATTAAAAAAAATAATGTGACGTCATTGTTATGTCATTGCATGTAACGTACGTCACGTCACATATGTGAAAAAAAAACCACCATATTGTAAGTCGTAGTGTGACAAAAATGTGAACTTTTAAAATCCTTGAAAATGAAGAGAAATATTTTAAACAGTATTTTAAACAGTTCCGAGTTACAGCGGCATAAGGAATGAAAATATATTAGTGCAAAGCAAATGGTAAATTCTGTCACGAAAGGGGGCGGGGGGGGCATAATATATAAAGTGCACGATACAAGCATTAATAAACTAAATTTTCATGTTATATTTTATCAATTTGATATCTGAGACAGTGAAAGTATACTTTTTTCATGATTTCAATTTTATCTAGCATTGCAATTTAATATAATAATCCTTCACTGATTGTTATTATTATAAAAGTGTTTCTCGGAAAAATGGTACGTGCTGGAGCAATTTGGATAACATATTTAGAATTAGGAGTATTAAATCTGTGCAATTTATGCAAAACCTATGATATAATTAATTATTCGTATTTCAAATTTGTATTTTAGAGATATGACTTTAAAAAAAAAGGTTATTTTACAAATTGTTTTATTTTACAGAAAACGTGTGAAACAAACTTTACTTTAAAAAAAGGGGGCTGGAGCTAATAGTAGTTCATTATTACCATTAAATTGATTTTTACACATTTTAAAAATTTAAACGTTTTATCTAATAAACTCTAATTATGAATATTATTATTATTATTATTATTTACAAAAAAGAAACTTTACAATACAATTTAACATAAATATTTGGTACTGATAAAAAGAAAAGGTAAAATACATTGGAAAATTCTTCAAATAGAAAATTTTAAATAAAGACACCCTCATTGCGTATTTAAGTTCCAAATCTATACAAAAACAAATAAGCAGTAAAGAACCATCTGCTCTGTAATCGTCTGCGTGCGATATAACCACAGAAAAATAAACACGGAAGACGCGGGAAGCCGGAAAGTTACTTGACTGTTTAGAACATCGCATCGCCACTTCGCCACTTCTACAACAGTTTTTTTTAAGATAAGAGAATGAAGGTCACCATTTTAGGACACACGGATATTATTATAGCAACATAAACGTAAGTCTTATTTAATTTAAATCTTTCATTCCTAATGTGTTATGAGTTAAATAGTTTTATGTTATATTAATAAGAGACTGATCTTGTTTTCAGAAGCAAAATTTCCTATTCGATAAGTTAAAGGAAAATATCTTAATCTGTCATCGCTTGAAAAAAAAAAAAAAAAAAAAAAAAAAAAAAAAGCTGCGCAGAGACTGATTTATGATTACATTCATAGGGAAATTAAAGAAAACATTAATCTTCAGTTACTTGAGATTGAAAATGTGTTGAAACAACGATTTGGAGTTTTTTTTCGGCATCTTACTGTTTACTCAATACTAACACTTATAGATTATATAGATATTCGATTATTATGATATTACGTAACTGTTTCAGATTAGTAATTAGCATTACACTGGGAAAATGTACTTTTGCATATTACAGTAGTGATACTTTTGAAAGAGTTTTCTTTTAATGCTAATAGTATTTTAAATTACAGTAAACCCTCGATTTAACGGACCTCGGTTCAACTGACTTCGGATTCAACGGACTAATTTAAAAAAATTAAAAATTAAAAATTAAACAAAAATTAAAGTAAAACAAGTGGGTAAGTGTGATCGCAGATCGCACAGAGGGTTTCGTTTAATATCCCTTTTAAAAAACTTTATCCTTAAATTAACAAATCAAAATCGTTAATTTAAAATTATTCCCCTCTCCCTAACCTGAAATTCAACGCCCGTATTTCAAATTTTTATATTTGACAAATGTCAAATATTTATTTATCACTATTATTTACTGGAAACCTCCATGATAAAACAGCTTCTAAAACGATGAAACACGCTTCGAAAAAAAAAAAAAAGTATTACTGCCCCGTTCCCCTCCCCTACTTGAGAATCAACACGCAACCCTCTTTTAAGCTTTTATATGTAAAAAATCAAGCAATGAACAACGACAAAGCATTTCTTTTTACTATTTTTAAAAAGCGATTTCTCGGTAAAATAAAAAAAATATTTATTATATCTGTGGCGACACAATGTCTCGTGATCAAATGAACGAAACCTTAAAAAAAGGGAAAGAACACGAAACGCCGAAAGCGCGCGCTTTCATTTTCACTGCAGCATGGTTTTCGTTCTAAGCATGCGCAATGATGCTGGCGACCTATGCGGCCATGTGATATGCTTTCCGTTCTATGCATAAAAGTTGCATATGTGTTAATTCATTTGTACTTCATTACCAATATTGTATTATTAAAAGTAATGTATTGTGTTTATATATATATATATATATATATATATATATATATATATATTACATATACAGGGTGATTCAGCTCGTCGGTGACAAACTTTAAGGATCGATAGAGCACACCTAGACGAACATTTTTGAATAGGGAATGTAGGGTCCCTGACGCGATGGTAAGGCGCTAGGCGCTTTCGAAAATTTGGGTGCCGAAATTCGAAACGTCATAAAAACTAGGGAAATGGTTAGATTTTCTTGCTTGTTGCGTCGAAATGATTCTGTTTGTTTAGACTTTCTTCAGTACCAATTTGATAAGCGTATCTCTTAAAACATGGATAGGGGGCGCTGCAGACTTTGGAGAGCTAGACAACAACTTTAAGCCCGTTATTTTGATAATTTAACACATGCTCGCCAAAGTTTATACTCTAACTTAAAGTTTGAACCCAAAAGTAGAGCCCTGCAAAAAGCGTAAGAGCCGGAATAAAATGTCAAAGTACAGGGTGGTCGAAACTCGAAGGCTCCTAAGAGATAAACAAACAGATTTCTTGACTTATGGCATGCATTTTCATGATTCTGTTTGCTGGGGCTCTCTGAAACTCAGTTGAACGGTACAAAAAGAAACATCGATAGGGGGCGCTTTGGGCAAAAAACATAATTCGTTGACATTTCGGACGCTAACTCGAAACGGGGCGCTACGATCAGTTAGTAATAATGAAAACACATTTTCTACCCCTGCTCAACACTTCTGAATAAATTTAGACCAAAAACATCAATGATACTGGAAATTTATTTACAAAAAATAACACTACAGAAGATGCTCGAAATTTCGACCTTGGGCCATGATGCAGGCTTCGCACCTCCGTCGCATTGAGGAGTGTGTGTTTCCAACAATGCCAGGAGTATCTCTGATCTGCCCTGCAGCTGCCACAATGCGCGCCACAAGTTCTTCAGCACTGCTGACAGGTGTATGGTATACCTCGGCCTTCAGGTAACCCCAAAGGAAGAAATCCAAGCAGGTGAGGTCTGGTGATCGGGCAGGCCAGTGAACTGGACCCCCACGCCCGCTCCACCGCTGGCCATACCTTGCGTTTAGATGGAGACGCACGTCGTTCGTGTAATGGGCCGGAGCTCCATCGTGCTGGAACCACATCTGGCGACGCGAACCTTCGGGTACGTGCGCCTCATCCAGAAGCTGCGGCAGCACTTGATCCAGGAAAATCAGGTAATTTCCACCTGTCAGCCGTTCAGGTAACAAATAAGGGCCAATGAGGCAATCCCCCAGAATGCCGGCCCACACATTTACTGAGAAACGCTCCTGGGCTGCTCGGCTTCTGGTTTCATGTGGATTTTCATCACACCACACATGACTGTTGTGGGCGTTCCACATTCCCTCCCGGCTGAAGGTGGACTCGTCCGTAAACAAAATGCTGTTTACAAAACGGGGATCCCTGGATCTCATCGCCAAGTACCATCTTGAGAATTCCACTCGAGGGCCAAAATCCTGCTCTCTGAGCAACTGCACCCGCTGGATGTGGTAGGGGTGCAGATTCCGGGAACGTAAGATGCGCCACGCAGTTGCTTGCGAAATGCCAACATGTCTGGCGATATCTCTCGTGCTAAGACCTGGGTTGTCCTCAACCAGGTTAAGCACAGCCTCTTCGTTGTCGGGGGTGCTCACTGATCGCTCCCGTTCAGGCCTGCCTCCGTCGAAAGATCCCGTTGTGGACAACCTCTGGTGTACTCGAGCGAAGAAGGCATGGCAGGGGATTTGCCTGTTGGGGTAACGCTCGGCGTACAACCGCTGAGCGGCTCGTCCATTACAACCAGCAGCGCCATACGCCAAATGCATGTCAGCCAATTCAGAGTTTGTGTACCGTTCCATCCTACTACCGATCTGCAGACAAGTAACCCGAAGCTTAAGTAGGTACCGCACGTTCAAAAGACGTGTCTGCGCATACAACTACGTCATCTCGCGTTGTCGTCTACGCATTACGTATCTTTTGCATATCGATATGGTACGATATCTTTTGCATAAATCAGCAAAAAGCACCTTATGTAAATTTTATTGCGCGCATTGTGCATGATTGAAACCAGCTATGTTTGTTAAAAAAAACAAACAAACTGCAGTTTTAATAGCTTCTTATGATAAGTAAATTACTCTCTTGTTTTGTTTCTAACTGATCGTAGCGCCCCGTTTCCAGTTAGCGTCCGAAATGTCAACGAATTATGTTTTTTGCCCAAAGCGCCCCCTATCGATGTTTCTTTTTGTACCGTTCAACTGAGTTTCAGAGAGCCCCAGCAAACAGAATCATGAAAATGCATGCCATAAGTCAAGAAATCTGTTTGTTTATCTCCTAGGAGCCTTCGAGTTTCGACCACCCTGTACTTTGACATTTTATTCCGGCTCTTACGCTTTTTGCAGGGCTCTACTTTTGGGTTCAAACTTTAAGTTAGAGTATAAACTTTGGCGAGCATGTGTTAAATTATCAAAATAACGGGCTTAAAGTTGTTGTCTAGCTCTCCAAAGTCTGCAGCGCCCCCTATCCATGTTTTAAGAGATACGCTTATCAAATTGGTACTGAAGAAACTCTAAACAAACAGAATCATTTCGACGCAACAAGCAAGAAAATCTAACCATTTCCCTAGTTTTTATGACGTTTCGAATTTCGGCACCCAAATTTTCGAAAGCGCCTAGCGCCTTACCATCGCGTCAGGGACCCTACATTCCCTATTCAAAAATGTTCGTCTAGGTGTGCTCTATCGATCCTTAAAGTTTGTCACCGACGAGCTGAATCACCCTGTATATATATATATATTTACACACATATATATATATATGTAATTTGCACTGTAATAATATATGTAATTACAAGTACGTAATAATATATATATGTACTATAATTATAACAAAATAATATTATAAATAGTACTTTGCGATTTAACGGACACATCTTAGTCCCAATTAGTCCGTTAAATCGAGGGTTTACTGTATTTTTTTAAATCCCAAACCTTCATACCAATGTTTTCAGATTTAAGATTTGTCAGAATTATAAAATAATAGGAATTCCTTATAACATATGGAAAGATTTTTGAGATATTGTTAAATCTCTTAATGCATTTAATTCATCTATAGTAGTTTGTTGTTGTTTAATAGTACAACTATAAATACTAATTATTATTTTTAGTGTTGCTCAAATTCGTATATTTATTTTTTTAAATTGTATGTAAGAATTTTTTTTTCTGTTTGTGATTTTAATCAAATATTTAATTATAGACATTTTAAATCGATTATTAAATTTTCTTCTATTATAAACTCATTTTCTACGTTTATGGTACGCGTAATTATTGGCACTGAAAAGTAAAATCCAAACAAAAAGTTTTTGGTAAAAAAAAAAAAAAAAAAAAAAAAAAAAAAAAAAAAAAAAAAAAGCGCCAAGTTCTCCTTAATGTTTCGGCCAAAAAAAGTAGTGATATCTGAAGTTCGCACAAGTTAAAAGCCAAACATCCCAAATCTTTCATTGAAAATGGCTTCCTGCGACTTGGCCGTTAATGCCTTCTACAGCATTTCAAAATTAATGATTGAAAATTACGCATTTATGAATTATTTAAATATTAAAAGTAATATTAGAATGCAAAGTGACAAATTCGCATAAAGACATTATAAGTAAAAGATTTCTGATAACTACCATTCAGTTTCAACAAACATTAGTTTTTACAGATCATTTAGCCCAGGGGTGTCCAACTGTGGCCCGCCGGATACCACTAAAATTTTACAGTTATCTTTGCCTTATCTAATCGTCGAATTGCTGCGATTCAACTTGTCGACTATTTCTTTAAAATTTTAGTGGTATCCGGCGGGCCACAGTTGGACACCCCTGATTTAGTCCACTTGTGGTTTAATCGCTATTTTGTACGGTCTAAAGCTAAAGTTATTAACGTGATACCCAAAAAATAAAACAAATTTATTTACTTCAAATCTCGCAATATGTTACATTATATTTTATTGTATAATATTGAAATCTTGTGTATTGACGAAAGAGATTTTTTTCGTTTGAACATTTATTATAGTTTGTTTGCATACATTAAGAGGTATTCGATTTATAAACTGTTAAAAACTGATACTAATTATGTTTTAGCAATTAGGGATATTATCTCCTGAATACAAGTATTTTGTTATTTTTTACTTCTAAGCATTTAAATAGACTAAAGTTGTTTAAATGCTTTTTTCAAATGCGTATTTTATTTCTGTACTCTGTGCCACAAAATGCCTAAAATAATCAAAAAATGTAATTGGCATGTAACTCATTTGTACATATTTGAAAATTTGAAAAACTCTCCCGAAGGCATTAACGGCCAAGTCGCAGGAAGCCATTTTCAATGAAAGATTTGGGATGTTTGGCTTTTAACTTGTGCGAACTTCAGATATCACTACTTTTTTTGGCCGAAACATTAAGGAGAACTTGGCGCTTTTTTTTTTTTTTTTTTACCAAAAACTTTTTGTTTGGATATCATTAATTTTTGTATGTTTTTTCAATTTTGTTATTCTAAACTATATTAATACGAAAAAACTTAAATTTCGGTACTTTTATGTTAGCTGGGAGCAAATCTCCTCATTAGCCTTTTGTTTTTTCGCCAATAGCAGTTTTCATTTTTCACATGTGTAAATTAGAAACAATGCTTTGGTTTTCAAATAAAATATTTTGGTTTATGTTATTATTTCTTATTTATTTATTTATTTATTTCTATGTTAAATATTCTATTAAATAAAATGAGGGAAATGCATGTATTTTAAATGAGATGACTGAAAAGTATATATCTTTAAATGAAATGAATGCAATATGAACAATGGGAGTTGGGAACAGTATTTGGCGATTTGCCACTTGCGCCCGGCTAACATAAAAATACCTAAATTTATTTTATTGAGCTTTACAAATTTATACTTTATTTCTTTTCATATTAAAGTACTAGCCGTCTCTAGAAAGCAGTATTTACCGTATTAATTCCATGTTAAACGTTGCATCATGTTACTGTTATTCATAATTTAATTTACTTGCCCATTCTTTCGCCAAGTCGGAAGCTTTTGATAGAGAAATCAAGAACTCTTTACGATCATGGAAGCACATCGTATATTTTGTGTTGTTGTGTATTTCATCTTTCGTGACAAATATCTCTTAACTCACTTATGCATGTTTCCTTAGCAGTTACGATTCGTTCTCTAATGCGGAAATTTTTAAACCTATAAAGTAATCTTTTCTAATTCGGCTCACTGCCAATTGTTGCATTTTAACTGATACGACTGGGTACAAGTGAAATGGTTCTTATGAAATCCTTTGACAATATCTGCATTTGCATTAAACCATATTGATGCTAATATCTTTTTGTTTCACTTTAACCTTTTCAATAGACTCGATTACGGAAGAATAGAAGGTCTACCGGCTCACTGCCATGATCCATTTGAAAATCTATCATTCTTCTCACCTGATCGTGTTGAAGAATTAGTCAGTGTGCCATCGTTTTAAGATTTTAGCTAATTTTATTCGAAACCTGAAAACTAAAATGCGAGGAACCGGATTATAGAAGATTCATTCTAACGTACATATCGATTAACAGGTTACATATTATAGAATTATAATAATCATAAGAAGAACTGGCAGTTTCAATGCTTTAATAGTTTCCGTAAATTCTCTTTATATAATACAGAAGTTTTAGCGGTGTAAAGATTAACAACATAGTCACAGTAAGTATACTAACAGTACAATATAATAACAATAGCAGAGGTTTTGGGCAGTGACGAAACTATTAGCACTTTGGAAATATTAGTACGTTATATCATTTATCTATTCAGATGATATGCGGAAAAATAAAAATAGATGGCTCGCATTAATAATTAACTCAATGAAAAATAGCCACTAGCTTCAAATATTTGCCAAACTTGGCGACATGTAGCAAAGTTTCGCCAAATTTGGTAATATATCATGTCAATTCTCAAATTTGGCGACAAAAAATGTTTTGTTTATTCTGACGTCATAATGATGCATATGTATTGTGTATTATACACATACCTATAATATGTGTGATGCTAATGTATTACGTATTATATGCATTTGTATAATATGTATGATGCATATGCATAAGTTCATTAACATCACTAAAACGCACTTAAAGGAATAGTGTTCCATAAATAGTAGGGATAATTGCCAGATTGACCAGAGTGCTACTGAAATTAGAATTCCGACATTTATAATAGACCGGGAGACGTCTGCACACACCATCACCTCATCGAGTTTACAGCTGAAATTTTAGGATTAGTTAAAACTACATTGGCATATTTAAATGCAACTGGTCTGTTAAGTCATATTTCAATTGAAAATCAAATTTCTAAGTAATTGCTTAAAAGGCGCAAAGGCCAACATAGTGGAAAAAGATTCCAAGCCGGAGTCTCGAACCCGGGCCATCAGTATAGCGCACTGACGTTCTACCAACTAAACCACTTGGAACGATACCCAGCAAGGAAAATTTCTCACTATTATATGTTGGCAAGGCTACAAACGCAGCACAAGATGGAATATTTACCGTGAGCATCCAACCTGGAGCAAACACGGAATATAATTAAATCCAGCATCGATAGAAACTACATTAATACATGGAAATTATTCCAGAGGGAAATATTCGCCTTGGATACAATATTTCAAATGAAAATCAAATTTCAAAGTAATTGCTTAAAAGGCGCAAAGGCCAACATAGTGAAAAAGATTCCAAGCCGGGACTCGAACCTGGGCCATCAGTATAGCGCACTGAAGTTCTACCGACTAAACCACTTGGAAAAATACCCAGCAAGGAAAATTTCTCACTATTATATGTTGGCAAGGCTACAAACGCAGCACAAGATGGAATATTTACCGTGAGCCTCCAACCTGGGGCAAACACGGAATATAATTAAATCCAGCATCGATAGAAACTATATTAATACATGGAAATTATTCCAGAGGGAAATATTCGCCTTGGATACAATATTTCAAAAATTCAATACTTTCAATGAAGCAATTACTTAGAAATTTGATTTTCATTTGAAATATTGTATCCAAGGCGAATATTTCCCTCTGGAATAATTTCCATGTATTATTATAGTTTCTATCGATGCTGGATTTAATTATATTCCGTGTTTGCCCCAGGTTGGAGGCTCACGGTAAATATTCCATCTTGTGCTGCGTTTGTAGCCTTGCCAACATATAATAGTGAGAAATTTTCCTTGCTGGGTATCGTTCCAAGTGGTTTAGTCGGTAGAACGTCAGTGCGCTATACTGATGGCCCGGGTTCGAGTCCCGGTTTGGAATCTTTTTCACTATGTTGGCCTTTGCGCCTTTTAAGCAATTACTTAGAAATTTGATTTTCATTTGAAATATTGTATCCAAGGCGAATATTTCCCTCTGGAATAATTTCCATGTATTAATATGTTAAGTCATATCTTGGTAGAAGCCACCTGAAGACCTAATTTTAGTGGTTAACTGATAGGTTTACTATTGTATTTTCCTACATCCAAAAGTTTGGAAACATGGAGGAATGTGTGCACGAAAACACAATGGAAAATCCACCAATTAACCCGTAAAATCGGGTCTGTAGGTGTTTTCCACAAAGATATGACTTGGCAGACCAGTTACATTTCAATACGCTAATCGATATTTAACTAATCCTAAAATTTCAGTCGTCAACTCGATGAGGTGATGATCTGTGCAAACGCCTCCTGGTCTTTAATAAATTTTTTTTAAGGGAGTAAAAGATGGACAGATAAACTGAAAGATTTGCCTTATTAAGATTTTTGTAAAAGCATATAAAAATTCATTCAGCTTGAAATCATGTAACACCTTTATAACACAGGCTAATTTTCTGTAATCGGGTTTTGGCGACCAACATATCTTATCTATAACTATAATCTTTCTTTTACAGATTTAAAATTAACAATAAATTAACAGTAAATAGGCTAATAATACAATATAATAACATTAGCAGCGAACTTCGGATGCCGTATCTGTCGCACATCGTTAAAGACAGTTTATTAGTTACTCATTTCATTTAATTAAAAGGAGATATTTAAACTTTCATATGGAATTAGGATATTTTTCCACTATAGGGACCTTGGCATGCTTTTAAATTCTTGGCGCAATTCGGACTTCAGAAACTGAGATATGTTGCCAAATGATATAAACAACTATGAAAACAAATCTGATGAACTTTTATGTTATTTATATACATATAAACATTTTATTTATACATGTATAAAATATTATTTTTTATATACAAATTATTTATGTTGGTATATAAAAATAAATAAACGGGTTCCTTACATTAAATAAATTGTATGCATATGGGAAAAATTGCTTGTGTATATGACACAGTAAATAGGTTGCCAGAAAATACATTATTATCAAATTTCTTTTCTCGTCAAGGCTATTTTCTGTATTTCGCCAAGGCTACTATATCGGAAACGCACAGAATTGCGGTTATATATTTTTTAATGTTTTATTGTTTTAATATCGTAATTATATCATAATCTATACTGATTAAAATTTTTAGGTATATTCATTTTTTCTATTTAACAAGCATCTTTGGAAAAGCATATATATTAAATGTTATTGTGCTTGAAATGACGTGATCCCCTTCAAAACTCCGTAATCGAGTTTTGGCGAATATTGGCACAATTGAATGTGTTAAGGAACTGTTTACGGCCAAATGAACACCCCTTGTTTGAAGGGTTTAGAGGAGGAAATTCTGTGTTTTCAGATTTTTCTGGTTAGTTGTGCTACAAACCCGACTTACTTGTGAAATTTCATGATTCTACGACTTTTAGAAGTACCTTAGTTATTTGATGATGCGAAGTGAGTCAGTGACAAAAAAGCGCTTTTTCGGAATTTAATATTTCGAAAACTACTAAATATAGAAACATAAAATCGTGGAACCTTAGTTCAGTTTGACCATACGAACACGTGTATAAAAGAAAAATTTCTATATCTCTCCCTAAAACGACGTTATTAGGGGGTGAAAAGTATGCTGTAATGGTTCAGGAAAAGGTATCTTACGGCTTGTGCGAACTTGGCGGACGCACTGCCGTGCTCCCAGATATGATATTCAAGCATTAAAATAAAGTGTTTTTCGTGCCTGATAGGAAGTTATAGATTAAACTGCTTTAGTATATATATTTTTTAATTTCATATAATACAGGATACATAATATAGGACACAAAGTTGAAATGTGCTTATGACTTCGGTTTGTCTCCCCGTCTGTCTGTCCGCGCTCTAACTCTCGTAAATATACTCGGATTGCCCTGAAATTTTTGGATGTTATTGACGTTTACCATAGCACGGTCCCTATTTGTAATGAAGTTTGTAGCATGTTTATTTCATTTACAAGACAGCCAAAAGTATTCCGTTACATTACGGCTTATGGGAAAAAATCGTTTCAAATGATTTTTAATGATTTTACGCACGCTTTCAAACAGAACAAAATTGATATGCATTTATGAAGCGCACTAAAATATGCATTCTGTTGACTATGCGATGCAAAGAATAGTTATTATACATTTACAGGGCTAAAAAAGGAATTCCAATGCATAATGATATAGGGGTGGAGGGAATTGTTTGCTGCGTACTTTAATTATGTTAATCTGTTTCATATATAATGAAACTTATATACGTCGCTAAGGTTTACATACTATAAATTATTTCATATATAATACGAATAATACGTATATTGCATTTACAGGGACACATTATATAAAATATTTCAGATACTATATTGTATCCGAAGTACTGTACATTAGCGATGACGGCTGCATTTTTAATTATGATATGCGCTTTTAGGATTCACTATATTTATGCATAGTATAAGGTGTATATAAATGATATAATTCCTATACAGGGCTACACAAAAGTATTCGTAAGGGTTACTGGGTATGGGCGCATATTGCTTAAAGGTTGTTTTTAAATGAGTTATGCTTGTTTTCGCTGAACTGCATTTAATTTACTAAGAAATGTTTGTAGAATATAGATAAAATGACATACAGGGTCACGTAAAGAATTGGATACATGGCCGTCTATAAATTATAATTTCTGGAAATGTGATTTCAGCAGTTTTAAGAATGTCTTAGTTTTAATTAAATTTAAACTAAATAGTGGCGTGTAATAAAGATTCTAGGTAAACTACAGGGTTGTACAAAAGTATTCAAGTATGTTTCCATGTAATAGTCTAAATTGCTGAAAGAGAATTTCAACCTGTTAGGCGTTTTCTTGCTAAACTAAATTTTCCTATTATATAGTATATATACACTGAAAAAAATGGGTACTAAAAATTGAGTAAAAAGTACACAATTTTAAATGCGTCACATGCTCAAAACTGCTCCGATACAAATGTACTCAAAGTTGAGAAACACATGTACTAATTTTTTATTTCATGGTTGTAATCAAATATGAATCGTTATGTACTGCCCCGCCCCCCCCCCCCCACCACCAAAAAAACCAAAAAATTAAAGTAAAAATGCACTGATATTTATTTCCCGTTCAAAGTTATTAACAAGAAACGTTTAATTGATTATTTATTAAGAAAAATAGCAAAATTCTTAACAAATTACTCAAATCGAATATTTATATGACAAGAGCAATATTTCCAAGCACTTTAAATCATTTTAAAATACTGTGCATAATTTAATATTTACAGTAATGAACATCATTTATGCCGCCAAAATGAAATGAACCATTACAGGGTACAAAATTATTCGTTTATTTGGGTTTGATAACATGTGATGTTTCAAAATAGAGAAAGCATAGGTTCATTTTTGATCCAAAAATATTCAATTCGATATGAATACATCGGTTTACTCATTTTTGAGTACTTGATTTTTTTCAGTGTATCAACCTACAGATCAAATACAGGGCTGTTCAAAAGAATTGGAAAACATTTTTGGCTATGGACAGTAACTGCTGAAATCAGTTTTTCAAATGTTTTTTGCGTTTTCTAAAATGTTTACTTAGTTATCTTATTTACGTTGTTTCCCTAAATTACGATATCTTGCTAAAGCATTCAGGAAGTGTTGGAAAGTATTTTATAATCTATGCTTAACGCATGATTTTTCTTACTTGTTTTTTCTATTTCCCAGATCAGTCTTTTCCTATGAAACATACCAAATCTATTTAGCTCATATTCACAAAATACAATATACACGGGAATAAAAAATTTAAATAAATATTGCTTACCATACCGTTCTATTTACAATAGTTGTATTAATATCCGTTAGACTACATGTTCGTATTTAATAAAGCAATAAAAAATCACAACACATAAAAAAACTTACACATTCAAAATATCAAGCTTGAACTCAATATCAAGTTTAGAACTTAATAAAACAATATGTCAGTTGATAAGCATATTGTTTTTTAAGTGGAGAAATTAAAAATGTTTTAGAAGAATAGGGCTCCAAAATAGCGATATTTTGCTAAAGTATTTGCTCAGTTACGGTAAAAAGATAAGATTTTTTATTTACAATCAAAGTTTACTTTAAAATTCATCGCAGTATTAATACTTAGACATTTTTCCAGAGAGAAACATTCGCCTTATATACAATATTTCAAATGAAAATCAAATTTCAAATTAATTGCTTAAAAGGCGCAAGGGCCAACATAGTGAAAAAGATTCTCTATGCCGGGACTCGAACCTGGGCCGTCAGTATAGCACACTGACATTCTACTGACTAAATCACATGGAACGACACCCAGCCTGTAAAATTTCTCACTATTACATGTTGGCAAGGCTACAAACGCAGCACAAGATGGAATATTTATCGTGAGCCACCGACATGGTTAAACACGAAACTTAATTAAATCCAGCATCGATTGAAACTATATTAATACTTGGAAATTTTTCCAGGGAGCATTTGCATACAATATTTCAAATTAAAATTGCCTTTTAAGCAATTAATTTGAAATTTGATTTTCATTTGAAATATTGTATGCAAGGCGAATGGTTCTCCCTGGAAAAATTTCCAAGTATTAATATTTTTTCAATCGATACTGGATTTAATTAAGTTTCGTGTTTGCCCCATGTCGGTGGTTTACGATAAATATTCCATCTTGTGCTGCGTTTGTAGCCTTGTCAGCATGTAATAGTGAGAAATTTTCTCGGCTGGGTACCGTTCCATGTGGTTTAGTTGGTAGAATGTCAGTGCGCTGTACTGATGGCCCGGGTTCGAGTCCCAGCATGGAATCTTTTTCACTATTTGCGTCTTTTAAGCAATTAATTTGAAATTTCATTTTCATTTGTAATCACAATGTTTATGACAAGTTCGTCACAAATGAAACATATTACTCAAATATGGTCACAGTGTAACTTCAAAGCATTGTCACTTTCGTCAGAGGTTCGTCACAATGTTAATGCCAAAATAGTCACAAATGACACACTTTTCACAAATTTGTCACACCGTGACTTCACAGAGTGGTCACAATGTGACGTCACAAACGACCTCTAAAACGGCCATAACGACCTCGCATTCTAGTCACTATGGCGTCACATCGACGTCACGTGACGTCACATCGACGGTCACAAAATCACAGTGTGACTTCACAACGACGTCGCCGTGACGTCACCATGCCTTACGGGTAGTAATTTCAATTCCTAACGTGGGTGACATTTTGAAAAATCTGATTTTTTGCCTGCGACAGCACTCGTATATATCAACCGATTCCGATGTGAGTGAGCATGTGCACAGCAATTACTAAGGTCTCGACCAAGTTCACTGGTTAGCCTCATCCACCATGTTGTCTTAAAATGGCAGGCACTTTAAGAAATCGCCGAATTTGGCAGCCAAATATAAGTTACTTTAATTAAAAGCAGCCTTGATAAAGCTGACTAATTTCGCGAAATTCTCATTCATAATGATTTAGTATTGATAAAAATTAGTATTGAATCTCCTACATTTGGTTTCCACTTAATTGATCTTCGTGTGTTTGAATAATATAAGTTGGCTTTTTAAAAATAAGTAATATGAAAGCTACCTCTTCCTACCGGCACTGGCCGGAAGGACTTTTTTTTGTATGTCCAAACTGTCCGTGTCTTTAAGGGGTCTCAGGAGTCATCCGTGTCTTTAAGGGGTCTCAGGAGTCATCCGTGTCTTTAAGGGGTCTCAGGAGTCATACTTTTTACCTGGCGGTGAAATTTAGCAACATGTCACATTTATTTTTTTTTTCTCAGTCTCTAAAAAACATAAATGCAGAAAATTTTTAATATAGACATCCTAATATCTCTTCTATTTAAAATAATTTTTTAATATTCTTTATTGAAATTTTATTTTATTTTTTTATGTTTAATTTTGATAAAAAAAAATTAAATTGGTTTTTGACTTGCATGCTCTGCGCGTAACATTTTTTACAAATTAATAAAGTAGTTTACATGAAACTTGGTAAATATCTTTATTTTAAGATAGAAAATAACTTATACTTCAAATTTAGTATTATAATTCCATTGACTATTTAAAATTGGCAATTTTTCAATGAAAGAATGAATTTTTTCAAAATTTTATGACTTAAATTTAAATTTCAAACAAAATAAATAAATAAATTGATTAAAAATGAAGTGTACGTTGAAGACACATTAGTTTTACATCATTATCAATATTTTGGGGGGCTTTTGAACCAATAATTTTGCTGCAGTCTTGCACGCAGTGCATGCAAGTCAATATATATATATATATATATATATATATTTAATCAAAATTAAACATAAAAAAATAAAATAAAATTTCAATAAAGAATATTAAAAAAAATATTTTAAATAGAAGATATATTTACCTATATTAAAAATGTTATGCATTTATGTTTTATAGAGACTGAGAAAAAAATTAAATGTGACATGTTGCTAAATTACTCCTGAGACCCCTTAAGGGTTAATATCTCGGCTAATGACCACCAATTTTTTTCGTAAATAATTATCAACAATTCTTTTATACTTCTTAGGCGACAGGTACCCCCAGCGCTTCTCAAATCCGTCGCTGAATGCCCGCAACTCAATATTTGTGAGTTGTAACTGAAAAAATGCGATTTTCTCCACAACTATGAAATCTGGGGAAATCGCTATAGTTTCCCAGCAAGTTTTAAAATTAACTTCTACTATCCCTAATTTTTTCATAATTTTAGTTTCAGTAAGATTTGGAAATAGAAGGGGTGGGGGTATGCTTTACATTACATCTCTGAAAATATAATACCTAAAATTAAACGAAATGTATTTTTGAGTTCTATGTTACGAAAGTGTTCACGCGATACCTCACACGGTATGCAAATTAAAGATTTTTTTAACTATCTTAATTAGCCCCTCCACATTTTTTAAAATTTATTTGCAAATAGTTAATAATTTATAAATATGTGGGTCAATGGCTTTTATACCTTCAGTCAATTTGAGCTTTCCACGTACCATAGTTTACGAGTAAAATGGTTGTGACAGACAGACACAGGAGTGATCGTATAACGGTTCCATTTGTACTTTTTAAGTACGGAACCATAAAAATATATTAATTTTTACAGATTTTTTTTTTACCCAGTATATTAGTAGAATTCTGTTTAATTTACGCATATAATATGTATTTAATACGAACTTTCTCTTGTTTTATAGGTTTTGCTCATAAGCTCATAATAAATACAGATTATTTCCATAAAATATTTTTTTTTTACTGTCATCCTTGCTGACAGTTTCTTTCTGTAAAATGAACATTTTTTTTTGTACAGTGTACACACGTATTCATTGTACTAATATAAAATCTTTTATATCATTCATGCATTTCTTTTCACTTTTTTTCTTATCAAAACTTATTCAAGCCTTTGACATTATTCAAATCTTTTATTTTCTTTCAGACTGTTCATCATATTCTATATATTTTCATACGATTTTTGTAAATATCTGGTTTTTCATGAATTCGTCTCTTTCAAGACGAAATGTTTAAAGAAATAAACACAACATTCCATTCGATGTCCAGTAGTAACGTAAAATAAAACAGAAAAAAGAAAATTATGCTGAATTATTCAAAGAACACATTTCATAAAAATATGGTGAATATTTTATTTCTCTTGGATATAGGACAGGATAGCAACAAGCTTATATGATTTGCATTACATTCCCTGGAGTAACTTTATGTGTACTGAAAGTTGTTTTCATATGTTATGTACTATTTAGATTGGTAAGGTTTACTTAAAAAAAATTTTCCCGGTATGTACCATTAATGTGAGGTCTTACAAAAATATTTCAAAAATATGCTGTTTATTTATTTATTTATTTATTTATTTTTTACAATAAAACTTTTATCTTTTTGAGTAGAAAATAGATTTTAGCTGTACATTTACAATACTATATTAAAACATTTCGAAAATTAAAAAAATATTTTTCCTAACTAATTTTCAATTTATAATATTTATATTTGCAATAAGTAAGTCGAACCTCATTAACACGAAATTGAAGGGACTGGTAATTTTCTTCGTGTTATCCGGGACTTCGTATTAACTGTCAAAATAATGGCGACATCTATGTTAGATATAAAAACTAACGAAATTAACTTACAAATATATCCCTGATATTAAAATCATAAAATAATAAGAAATAGAAAATTTAATTAAGAAATAAAACAAATTGGTCATCGCTTTAGACAATAATAATTTTTTTTTAACACGTTCACGCCCGCGCGGTGGGTCACACTCGATTGTCTGGAAGCTGCCAAGTCTCCGGCTTATTGGATATCAGAATTTTAATACAGAAAATTTTGTTTCATTTAATTATAACAATTGGCAATTTAAAGGAAAAACATTTACTCTAAAATAATACTGGTGTGCAAAAAGCCGGAGACTTGACAACTCTGAGACAGTCGAGTGTGACCCACAGCGTCGGCGTGAACGTGTTAAATGCTAATATATTTTTAATGTCCGATATTGCCTTTTGCTTCAGTTTTTATAGGCTTTTTCTTTTTAGTAACGTATGGACCTCATCTAATCTGTCCAAGGCTTGGGAAGCATCCTCTTGTTCCAGAAGGAAATACTATACACTTTTCAATGCTGCTGCATCTTCATTGAATGACACTAAACTTTTGCGGTCTTTGTCGAATTTTTCATCTTCATCAGTCAGTTCGATTTTGTCATCTTTTTGTTCAAAGTTAATGCAGCAATTATTTCTATCGTCAGATTTGAATTCACCACATCTGCGTTTATGCATTATATTGTTGAGAGATATTGCGAAACTCTAATCATCGAATGAAGATTTATGATAATTGCATCCTGTAATCATAAAAGAAAATAATCTGAACACATCGCGGAAAACCAGTATTGCATTCAACCGATTCAAGATTTATTGACAGTCGTAATAGTCCAGGCAATAGAGACCGTATAGGGGCTCTACCTAGCAAAATTCATGGTAGTTCTGGAAAAAGGCTTACTATATGTTTTTTGTGTCGCTGAATCCGAATTTTTAACTTCCCACCAAAATTTCACCCGGCAACCATCCCCCCCCCCCGCCAAATTTTGGTAAAATGCTCCCCAAAGAAGGTTTTTATTAAAAAAGGGGAAGTTGTTTTAGGGGAAAATTATCTAGAAATTTAGAAAGTAGACAAAATTTGCAACAAATTAGATATATGACATTATGACTTAGGATGAAGGGGAAGGGGCGATCTGCCTCGGAACATGCGCGCGGTGCTGCGTGAATTAAGTTGCGCAATTCCACTTAACCACTCACACGTTTACATTCGCCATCCCATCTCCCTTCCGAACTTTCTCTATAAGGTTTACTTTAAGTTTTTTGGGTCGCTGAATCCGAATTTTTAACTTTCCCCCCCAAAATCCCCCCCCTGAACACCCCCCAAATAGGTGTTTTTAACTTAAATTTCTTATTGTTGTAGGGAAAAAGCATTACAAAATTCTGAAACTAGACAAAATTTGCAACAAATAGGATGTATGACATTATGACCTAGGATGAACGGGGAGGAGGGGGGGGGGGCGGCTGCCTCTGAAGATGCACTGCGGCGCTACGTGCACTAAGTTATGAAGTACAGGCAATAGGGGATTTTACTTGGAAAAATTAATACTAGTTCTGGATTTCGACTCACTTAATGTTTTTTGGGTCGCTGAATCTGATTTTGTAACTTCCCACCAAAATTTCACCCGGCAATCCCCCAAAAGACTGATTTTTTGAAAAAATTTGGTTTTTGAGAAAAGAGCGCGGGGAATGTTCCGATGCAGCCCCCTCTCTCCCCGTTTATCCTACGTCATAATGTAATATATCCTATTTGTTGCAAATTTTGTCTAGTTTCTGAATTTCGTAATGCTTTTCCCCTAAAACAATAAGAAATTTAAGTTAATAACAACTATTTGGGGGGGGGGGGGGGTTCGGGTGGGAAAATTTTGGGGGTAAGTTAAAAATTCGGTTTCAGCGACCCAAAAAAATTAAAGTAAACCTTATAAGGAAAGTTCGGAGGAGAGATGGGAGGGCGAATGTAAATGTGTGAGTGGTTAAGTGGAATTGCGCCATTTTAGTCCACGCAGCACAGCGCGCATGTTCCGAGGCAGATCCCCCTTCCCCTTCATCCTAAGTCACTAGCACCGTTTCCAATCGCGTTAAAATCAAACCGGCTTTTAAGGAAGGGGTGAGATGCGGCTGTCGTACCTGCTTTCATTTTGCACCCGTTTCCATACGCAAGCATAAAACCAAACCTCTTTAAAAATCCGAAAGCTGCGTAACGTGTTCTTTTGGACTGTGATTGGCTGCTAGTCCAGTTCCGATGTAAACAGAAGAAGCGATATGCAAAACTTTACTCGTAAAATTATGCATGGTGATTTCATTACAAATGGCCTAGTGCATTATAACTTCAAAAATCCGGCATCATCGGGATGGAGACTATGCCGGATTTTTGAAGGAATGTCAAAAGTAGTAACTAGGAATATCAAATGTAGTATTATATTCTTAATGGTGCCTTTAGCCATAATTTAATTCATGATAAGTGAAAATTATGTAAGAAAAAGAGAATTAAATATAAAAAAAAAAAAACTTACTTTAATATTTTCTATATTACAGAAAAAAAAATCTAATAAAGAGTGACATTATTTCTTCGCTTATAATTTCGGTAACATCGATGTCCACTTTGTTTACTTCAATTTTTTTGGCCGTTCCTTAACAATTTTTTTTTTCATTTTATACAAATGTAAAATGTCGGTTTCGGAAATACTGTCTTATTTCTCTAAGCCATATATTAATTCTCTAGTCAAATTTATGTATTTTTCTAGTGATACCTTTTCTTCGGTTGGTTGTTCATCCTCATCTTCTGAGTTGCTACTAGCACTATCAGCGGTTTTATTTAGCACAACGTCAGCGATCTATCTGTCCATTAAATTGTTCGTTCTTGATGCATTTTCTTCAATGCTTAACCAATCATCTATATCACTTTTTCGACACTAGGGAAAGATGGTTTTGATGCCGGATTTTTGAAGTTACACTGCATATAAATTTTTCAAATTTTGCTTAACTTATCTTTATCAGATTTGTGATGTTTGGTCAGGGGAAAGACCAATGACGGATGATGTTTAGCTATTATAATAAAATGATCAAACATTTAAAATTTAAAAGTTCAAATGTTGCATTTTTCACAATTTGTGGAAATCTGAAAATTCTTTATTCAAGAATTGTAAGTAAAACATAGTTGCCAATTTATTGGAATAGTATTTTTCGCCTTCAAATTTTATTGCATCGTGAAAATTTCATAATATAATTTTTTATATTCTAAATAAAGCTTCAAATTTTAGTTTTCAAGGATCTACAAATACGAGTTAGTTATAATGGAAAAAAAAAAGAGAAAGAAAGAATAAGAAAAATATTTTATTTTGAAAAAATGATTTTATTAAAATTTCTTAAATCTGTTTTGAACATCTTGAGGACGAAAGTTACCTTTTAATGTTTTCTAAATAACTTTTGCATTTTATCAATGTTATTTATTATCTAATTATCATACGCCTAAGAATGTTAACAAAATAATTTTCAGCACTACACGTATAGAATATTTAGATTCAAAACAAGTTAAGAAAAATCGAGCAATTTCTTTGAATATAAATTTTAAAATTTGCTAAACTTTACTAATTTTCTAATTTTAGTTTTATTGTATTTTTAAACTTTGATTCTAATTTAATTTTTAAGCTCATTTTTAAGCACCCTTTGGTACAACTACTTAGATACTTTTAATTAAGTTTGAATCTCACGTATAGTAAAGGGTTGTTGTATTTCTTAAATGAAAAATTTGATAAATCTATAATCCTTTGTCATGAATTTCTTAAGCTATCAGATAGTAATTTAATGGTATCAGGACCAGCCATAAACGGCAGAGCTCACTTATAAGGGGTCCCAAAGAGGCTGAAATCTAATATATATATGTAAATATATATATATATTATCTTTGAAGGTAAAAGGGGGTGTATTCTGATCCAATGTACTTCTTCCCTCTCATTTATAAATGACTCCTAAGGAAACTTATATTTTTTGAGGGGGGGGGGGAGGGAAGGGGGATCAATGAAAATATATAGGGCCTTCCGAAAATTCTCTTTCGTCTGGGTTGTTTTACGAAAGACTGGCTCTGAATGGAATCGAATAGATTGTAATTATATGTTCATATGATAAGGAAGCAAATATTAGGTAATGGGTCTAGAGCGGTTCTTAAAGTATATATATATATTATATATATATATATGCATATATTCCTAACATTAGCGCAGAACTTTCTGACGCATTCACGAAGTCATTTTTAAGCGCGAAAGCATGGAATATGAAGGCAAGACTATGAAGGGATATGAAATCGAATAGCGTTTTTCTTTTTTCGATAAATGTATTATATCTTGAGTTATAAGCGACTTTTGTCTCATGATGACCTTTTTTAAGCAATTACACCCCAAAAATATGCTTAAAACGTTAAATTTGACAAAATTGTTTTAAATATACTTTAGCTTTATCAAAAAATGGAAAACGCTATTCAATTTCGTAGTTTCTGAATAATAGCTCTTGCCAATTTCATATGTCTAAGAATAAAAATAAGAAAAAATTGTCTGAAAATAGTATTTTGGATTTTTAGAACACCCTTTACATTGTTTTTCTTCACTAAGCGAATTGTTCGTTATTAAAAATTTGAGAAATCCGCTTGTTTTCAGCATCTTGCAGAAAAAATTACATAAAAATCCAAAAAATCTACTTTCATTTTTAATTTTCGTTACCTGTTGTTTGCAAATGATGCATGTTACCGCTAATATTTGATAATCATACATAGTTTTGTACAATTACAAAGGCTGTTTCCTCTCTTCGTGCGAAAAAAAATGTAGATATTTTACGCAGATATTTGGATTACAAACATTCCGTGCCTATAAATATGGCATATAATCGATTATTAATTTTTGCAAAACGCTACAGTTTTTAGAGTTACAATGCTCCCTAATTTTGTTTTTGTGTAGATTTCACCGCTTTTATTATATATCTGAGGAACGTTAAGTTTTTTAGTAATGTAAATTTCTCAAATAAAGTTCATAGTTTGCTTTTAGTTTTCTGTCTAATTAGACTGAAAGAAAGATATTGCTTTATTAAACTAAAATATCAAGAGCTTCAACAATGCACTTTAAAGGATTTTCTTCAAGAAATCATTAAAAAAATCACTTCTGCAAATTCTGATGACATCCTTAGGAAGGGGGGGGGGGGAGTGGAGTAACTAGAAAACAGGAATTCTGCTTTTTCAGAATTTAGTGTCGCTCCCGATGGAAAAAATATATACATGTATATAGTTAGTTCAGTTTTAAGACTTCAAACGCAAGCTTTTATTTTATATAAAACGACGTCATTCGCATCCGAGGAAGAATTCCTCATTTACGATCCAGTCTTAAACAACATCTACACTAAAGTAGGACGTCACTATCTCAGAATAATACACAAATCCAGCAAAAAGAAATCAGAAAGAAATTCGACAAAAAATATCGGCTATCTAATGATCTATTTGCCTTCATTTGTTTGTAATATTAATATATAGTTACTTAAAATTAAATGTAGTTTATAACAGCTCCATGTTTATCAGAAATCATTCATTTATGTTTTTTTTTTTTTTTTTTTTTTCAAAATAGCATGTATTTTAATTACTTTTTTTTTTCTGTTTTATGGGAAACTGGAAACAAAAAGATATAATTGCTATTTCCCAACTATTTTTCCTTTACTTTCTACAGAAATGGAGTACTTGAGTTGCCAAAATTAAACAAATGGCGCTAAAAACTACAAAAAAAGTAATAACTCAAATAAATTGAGATGCAGTTTTCAAACAAATTGCATTTAAAACTACTTTTTTCTCCCCAAAACGACTGTATAAAAATTGAAAATGTGCGATTCTTAGAAGTTTAAAAAATTGCAGTACAGATTATTCTGTACAATGATACATCCTTTGTTTTACGGCTGGCTTATACAACGGAACGATATTTTTTGGAGATGACACTTTAATTACTGGGAGAAAGAAATAGCATACCGGGGATTAATAAATGAAATGTGAAAAAAAAATACAGATTAATACTTTGTATTACTGAGATTACAATATTGCGAAAATATTAACTCAGATTTTCTCAAAAGCCAAAAAATTTTACCATTACTAATTCATCGCCACCTTTTCATTTTTATTATGCTTCATTTTTCAACTAATCACATTAAGTTCGAAATTTTTTTTCTGTCGGACGCTTCATTTCATTAGATGACGAACGAACTCTCTTTATTCGTGTTGTAGCCTTAACAAAAATAATAATTTCTAAAAATTAAAAAAGATTAAAAAATAATAACAAAACAATTAATAACATTTAAAATTAATCACTAAAACATCAACACGCCATTGAAATACACAAGCAATTCAGCAAGCGTTGCGCTGGAAGTTTGTTTATCGAAAAAGAGTTCTTCGTAAAGCAGGCTTACTGATCTAATAGATTGCAGGTCTGATTTCGGGGAAAAAATGACCTAGGCTAGTTTCACCCTCAAACCGGCTTGTGCATTGGAAACGGTATAGGGGGTAAAATGCCCGTTCCGGGGAGGCTTGAAAAATGCATTGGAAACGGTGCTATAATGTCAGATATCTAATTTGTTACCAAATTTTGTCTATTTTCTGAATTTTTAGATACTTTCCCCCTAAAGCAATAAAAAAAATTGATTTTTTTAATATAAACCTTTTTGGGGGGCTTTTTACCAAAATTTGGGGGGGGGGGGTTGCCGGGGGAAATTTTGGTGGGAAGTTACAAATTCGGATTCAGCGACCCAAAAAACATAAAGTAAGCTGATTTCCAGAACTACCATTAATTTTGCTAGGTAAAATTCCCTATTGCCTGGACTATAAATCTCAGCTTCATTTACTATGAAAGAAGTAAATAATCAACTGTTAATTACAACTTGTCTCAGTAAACAAGGCTATTAGGTTTTTGTATGCAATATCCATTTGACTTATTCATCAGTGGTTTTTCTACAATAAATAAACTTTTTATAAGCTGAATGACTTAATAAGTTTTTTACGCGTATAATATAATAATAATGTATCTTCCCATTTTCACGTGCGTTCGTCATCGTATAAATACGTAGCGCCTATAGTCGTCATTCGGTCCGTCTGTCTGTCCGCATATAACAGAGCAAAAAGTAACCAACCGAATGATCTGAAATTTTAAATGTATAATTGTAGCAAAATTTTGTCGAGTCATTTCAAATTTTATGAAAATCGAATGTATAGTTTAATTACAGGGACAGTCGAAAATTTTCCGTTGCATTACGGCAAATGGGAAAAAAATTATTTCAAGTGCATTTTAAACATATTACAGCCTTTCGAACAGAATGAAATTAATATGCACTTATGAAGCGCACTAAAATATACAATGAGTTTAATATACGATGCAAAAAGCATTTATAAAACTAGTTATATAAAACGAACGTACCTCATTTGCCACGTTTGGCGTGCAATTTACAACTTGTTCATTAACTTTTGCAATGTAAGAAAAAGCGGCGCAAAAATGTGTTTTCCAAAATTATATGTATTATTTAAAGTTATATAAATTTAATTTTAAAATCACAGCAGGAATACTAATTTCAAACACACAGGAATACAAGTTACTAATGTTGATTATTTTCTTGCAATGAAGGAATTTTCATATAAGATATTATTTAATGGATAAATTAGTGGGAACTACTTATCGACATATTGATTATTACGGAGGTCACTAAAGGGATTAAGATAAGTGGGTAAGTGTGATAACAGATCGCAAGACAAGTGGGTAAGTGTGATCACAGATCGCACAGGGGGTTTCGGTTAATATTCCTTTCAAAACACTTTATCCTTTTAAAAAATCTGTTAGTTCCACATTTTGCAACTATAGGGCGCACTCTCTTCTAAACAAACCTCTATCCGAACGAAACTCCGTTTTACAACTTATCCGTAGATATATTAGTCGAGGAGGTCGGAACTATAGCACCCGAAATAAGCGCCCCTGGCGGTAAAAAGTGGAACTAAAATATGTAAGTCTATGGTACATAATGTGAAAGAGTGGTTAAAGGGGTGTCAGCAAAAGTTAGAACAGTGCCCCCGGGTGAAAACGGTGGAGGTTAGAAAAATTAATTAAAATACACAAGTTAGCGACTGGAAGGGTAAATATAAGACTTTTTGAAATATTTATGATTTGTCGTATGATCGCAAGTGTTCAGCTATAAGTATTCAAAATTTCAAGTCTTCAACTTAATTAGGGGCTCACTAAAAAAAAAAAAAAAAAAAAAAAGCTTAAAATAGACAAGTTAGAGCCCAGACGGGTAAATATAACCAAAAATAAAGATTAGTGTTAATGCTTACTTTAATAAGAGACATTTATTTTGCTTGATCACGTAAAGGAAAAATCCTTCTATTATTCAGTAATTTCGGGTTCATACCAAAAATAAAGATTACTGTTTAATGCTTTATTAATAAGAGACATTTATTTGGCTTGATCACTTAAAGGAAAAATTCTTCTTTTGAAATTTCTGGCGTGAACATGAAATTTCGGATTAAATTTGGAAACGAAACTAACAACCCTGATAGTATAGGCATACAGACGCTATGCGCTAAAGCACTCAATAACTACAATAGGACTTCGGATTCGGCCAAATTCTTGTACAAGGATACTCTACAGACTATAAGGAATAAAACAAATTGGAGATTTCTCGTCAAAAGTGGCAAATGAGTTGCGTTCGTACTATAATTAGTTTTATAAATATTTTTTACACCGCCGATTGTACTGAATGTATATTTGAGTGCACTTCATAAGTGCATATCCATTTCATTCTGTTCGAAAGGTTGTAACATAATTAAAATGCAATTGAAATAATATTTTCCCATTGGTCGTCATGTAACGGAAAACTTTTGATTGTCCCTGTCATTAAACTATACATCCGATTTTCATAAAATTTGAAATGACTCTACAAAATTGTGCAACAATTATATATTTAAAATTTCAGACCATTCGGTTGGGTAGTTTTTGCTCTGTTATATGCGGACAGTCGGACGGACAGACAGACGGACTGAACGACGACTATAAGTGCTACGTATTTATATAATTACGAACGCAGCTAAAAATGCAAAAAAAAGAAGAATCAATTTTTTCAACCGAAAAAAAGAACTCCCCCCCCCCCCCCTTCCCCACTTAACAGGAACGTGGACTTTTATATGAGCGGAAATCGATCAAAAAATCGAAAATTATTTTTGTGCATATTATTATTTTCCAGTTTGTTTTGAGCCATTTGTGAAAAACCGCATGCAGATGCGATTATATTTCGCAAAGTTACAAGCGTTTTAATTTTGTGCACAAACGTTTTTTCGCCTTTTAATTTACTTTAACCCTTAAATGTCTTATTTTTCAAAAATCATTTTAATATTTTTCAGCTTTCATTTTTTAAATAAATCCTGGGAGAAATACTTTAAAAAAATCATATTTTGTTTTAAGTATGGTTTCGGGCTAAAAAACAGTTACTGGTCTTTATTTGAAAAAATAATTTTCCGTGATAAAATTCTATAATATTAAACACAGAAGAATTTTATGAATTTTGAAAAGAAATAAATTATACTTGCTCACTACTGAACAAAATAGGGTATTTCGCAAGCTTCCAAACAAAACAAAAAGTAAAAGTGACAACAATTGAAAAAATACATCTATCTTTATTCTTAAACAGCTCAAGTGTTGCCATCTACATGTTGAAAATCCATTTAATAATATTTTCAGAATGCATTTTATTGGCAACATTAGGCATTATAGCTTCAATATTATTCTAATAGTATTTTAGGAGCCTAAATTGATATGTTGCCAAAAGACAACACCCGGCATTTAAGGGTAAATCTATTTTTCTCAGAACTGATTTTTCAACGTTTTTCGATTTTTAAAATGTTGTATACTTCGTAATATTTGATCAAAATTCGTGAAATTAATAAAGACGAATACATATCGCTTACAAAAAAACTGTGCATGCATTTTAAAATTCGGTTTCATTAAGATAATTAAATTTGATTTTTAGCTTATTAAAAGCTAAATTTTGATGAAAATCGATATGGAATTCAGAAAAAAATCTCTAAAAAATTAAGTATTCAAGCGATTAAAAAATTGAAGCACAGATTAGTTTGTAATAGCAGAGTTTTAAGTGATTAAAATAACAAATTGAGGAAATATCTCAAAAATTATGATGCATGGAGCATTTTAAAATTTCTTTTTAAAATTTGAATTTAAAAAAATCTTAAAATTATAATAAGATTGGAAATTTCTTTTAAGGTAGTTTATATACTTTTGGTGAAATGTATATTTCCACAAAATTTCATATCTGTATGATGAAAATTTAAAAAAAAAAAAAATTTTAACGCCCACCTTCCCCTTAAAAAAGAATGGTTTTGTAAATATTTTTTTAAAGAATATTTCAGTTTTCACCACTTTTTCATTTTTTATTTTATACTCTGTTATTAGCATAAACTTAAACATTTCTTTTTCTTTTCTTATTCTCAAACAATCGAATTCCTAAATGTTAATAAGAGAAATTAATTTTATTTTTTCATTTTCATGCAGACGACACTATTTCCTAATGTCTCAAAATGGAAAGACTTTCCAAATGTAAAAATAATTTTTCGCATTTGCATAAAGAAAATAACCTTTTAAAAATGCATGTAAAGAAAATAACATTTAAAAAAAAAAAATGTTTCCATTTGACTATAAAAAAAAAAAAAAATGTTTCTCCTACAAATGCACAGTTTGTGTTTGAAGATTTAAGATATAAATCGAGTCTCAGACAATTTCTTACATTGATTTTTAAATCTTCTTTTTATACGTTATTTGATGTAAATTTAAAATTCTTCTCAAAGGTAAGGCATGTAAATGGAAATCAATTGAAGAGAGAAGTGATTTTATGCAAATGTGCTTTACAGTTCTTTAACGTTCTTTTAAAAGTTCTTTTTAGTTCCACTTAAGATTCTGTTTAAGTAAATTTGGAAAATTTATATTTTTAACATAATTTTAAATTGAATTTTCAAAAAGTCAAGATTTATTTTTATTAAGTAAAGATATATTTATAGAGATTTTAAAAACATTTACGAATTACTTCCGATAAAGGTTTTTAATATGTTGCGCCTTTATGAGATAATTTTTTGAAAAATGTCAAAATTTTTATATAGGTTGCTCCAAAATGCAACCGACAAATTAAGGGAGCTGGTCACCCAGCTTCCGATTTTCCATCACTAATGTAATATCTATGGGCATTGGATGCATTCGTATATTTAAAATATCTCTTCGGGAAATTAATATTTTTAACTTCTATTTTTTGTGTACACTTCCTAAAAGCTGTCTCTTTTTTTCTTAGTTCTCAAAATATTTCTTACGCAAGGCTTCATTTTATAGGAAATGTTAAAATCTTACTCACAGTTCGCCCGCTTTCAACACATAAAATATTAAATTCATCATACATTTTAGAAATATTTTGAAAATTAGGAAAAAAAGAGACATCCTATAAGAAGAGTACACAGAAAAAAGATGTTAAAAATATGAATTTCGCGAGAAGATATTTTAAATATACGAAGGTATCAAAAGTACACAGCCTTAACATTACGGAAGATGATTCCGAAGCTGAATGGCCAGCCTCATTAAGAGGGATGATAGAATTCTCCAACAGGATGAAAAATTACCATAGCAGATGGGGTCGAAAACCACGTATTTAATCAAAAATACAGGGTAATGTCCTAATTCAATTTGGGTTGACCGTAATAACTTTCGAAGACTGAAGTATACACTGTTAAAAATTTCAGCATTCAGTCCAGACATTCGACCGTTTTTTGAAAAAACGGTTTCATAACCGTAATTTAACTATATTCTGACCATAAAATGGCCAATAATATGGTCAGAATAGTGTTAAATTATGGATGTGTAACAGTTTTCAGAAAAAAAAAACGGTCAAATGACTGGACAGAATGCTGCAACATTTTAACAGTGTAGTGTAATAAAACTTTTAATAGACATTCTCACCTTTGTTGTAAATGTAACATAAAAAAAAAAAAAAAAAAAAAAAAAAATCTGGTAAATGTTTCCATTATGCGCGTCAGGAGTATGCACTTGACGCTCTAGATTTTGGAATGTGATTTCCAGTTCATACGGTAACATCGACTGCTTGAACATCCTTTTTTTCCATAACTTTTCGTGATGTTATAAAATTTCACACAAAATAAGGTCCACACCGTTGTATTTTAATTTTTACATTATTACCAACAACTCAAGCCCAGTTAAAATGAAACACCCTGTATTTTTGACTAAATACGTAGTTTACGACTCCATGTTCTGTGGTAATTTTTCATCCGCTATCACCCTTCTTAATTTGTCGGTCGAGCTTTAGAAAACCCTATTCATTAGTTTCTACATGTCAGGGGGCAAATCACGTTGACGGTTAAAAAAATGTTTTTTCACAAATTTCAGAATGGGTACTTTTAAAAGTTACAAATCCACTACAAAAAGAGCCCCACCAGTGCTCTCGAAGCTGGTAGACGGGAGGTGCTGGGTTCGAACCCAATCGCGCCCGTTGGCCTAATAGTTCGGAGTTTTCAAGGATTTCTTCGAACCTTGGATTTCCAACACTGTAAAAAAAAAAAAAAAAAAAAAAAAAAAAAAAAAAAAAAAAAAAAACGGACTAAAAAACGGAAATACAATCTAGACGCCAGTACTATTTACGTTTTTTTACGGGAATTTTTACCCATAAATTACAGAAGATTTTCCGTTTTTCTGATTAAAAACGGAAATTTTTCTGTAATTTATGGGTAAAAATTCCCGTAAAAAAACGTAAATTGTACTGGCGTCTAGATTGCCAGTAGTATTTCCGTTTTTTAGTCCATTTTTTTTTTACAGTGAAGCGTAAATACGGTATAGGCTCCCTTATAAAGACCCCACGAAGGGCACTCCTCCCCCCCATTTAGGGCCTATATCCCTCGTGTTGATAATTGGCCGTCATAAACACAATCAACGAACCACTGCAAAAAAAATTTTGCAAAAATGCCAATTAGAACAGAAGTCATGGCTAAAAATATCTTGCATAAAAGCATTTGCTGTGCACTGCTAAAAAAAAAAAAAAACTATAAAATTACTAACAATTTTCTAGGAAACTGGGATGCCTAGAACTTTTTATGCAACTGCAACAACAAAGATTTATGTAACAATTACACTATTGCGCTGTAAATCAAAAAATCTGTAAGGTTACAAAGAATTTTCTAGGAACCTGGGACGCCTAGAACTTTTTATGTAACGTCAATAACAAAAATGTATGTAACAGTTACACTATTGCGCTATAAATGAAAAAATCTGTAAGGTTACAAAGAAATTTCTAGGAACCTGATACGCCTAGAACATTTTATGTAATGGCAACAACAAAAATTTATGTAACAGACACACTATTGCGCTGTAAGTCAAATAATCTGTAAGGTTACAAAGAATTTTTTAGGAAACTGGGATGCCTAGAACTTTCTATGTAACTGGAACCAATGTTACAGATGAAAATTTTTTAAGATTACTGCAATTTTAGTAGATTCTTTTTAAAGCTACAGATTTCTGTAACTTTACAAAAACTAGTTTTGTATATTTACACCTTTTTTTTGGCAGTGTCCAGATAACATTTTAGTAAGCATAGACAATTCTGTAAATTTATATCTGTAAAATTGCATCTTTTTTTACAGTGTAGTGTTATAAGACAGCTTTGAAGCCTTTTTTCTAAAAAAATGAATTTTTTTTTGGTATTGCGTGTACTCTCATTTAAAAACTAATTATCACAGAGCCTTGAAATTATGTATATTCATAGTTTACATGTGTTATTTTATGTTAAACCTCAATTTAGTCTTGTTTTTGTCACAGAAAATTGTGGATTGAATGGATTATACATTTTTTAGGGAAATTTAGTGAATATGATTAAAAAAAACTATTAATTATGCTAAAGAATTTGAATATACTTTAAAATTTAGGTTCTGTGTAAAATATAGTATTATAAGTGACAAAATACCAAACATTAAACATATATTTGCAGTAGAATTTGTAAAATCGTACACGGAAAATGCATATTTCAATATTCATATTTTTCAAAAGCCACTTTTGTCGTTATGATTTAATTAATTAATAATACTTAATTAATAATTAATTAATAATTATCAAACCACATGAATGTGTGAAAGAAAAGAAAATCAAAATTAAATTTAAAAAATCAAAAGACGCGAAAGCGTAAAAACCGAACTAATTAATTATTTCTCAATTATTTCTCATCAATGTTAAACTATTTTTTATATTACTTACCAATTTTTTTTATTTACTTGTATTGATAACTTTTAAGTTGTGTTTAATTGTTAGTTCCTATTTATAAACACTGTTTTGATGAGGTCTATACATGTCTATGGTGGTTAGAGTTGCAGTCAAGCTAGAGATCCTGCTTACTCAACTTCCAGGTTGTGTAATATTTTAACGGAGCTTCTGACTGTAAAATAGTCAGTGGAACATTGTCTTCATTTTGAAAAACCTATCCAATGGTGTGCCACTCAATAGGGTGCGTAAAAACTCTGCCGCCATATTATATTTAACGGCCGCCATTTTGAATTTATAAAAACAAAACCTAGCCTATAACCATCGGACGGTTAAGATGAATCGATAGAGACCTCATTCATTAAAATCCATCCAGCCGCTGGGATGTTTCGGTGGTATAAAGAAATCCAAATACCCAGATACGCGTTAAATACATAACCCATGGTATCTAGATTATAATTAGATTATTAAATTCTAGAATATCTAGATTATAGAAATTTTTAGCTTTGAAAAAAAAAAATAATAATAATAATCAGGTTTTTCGCGAAAAATGGGTTTTTATTAACTAAAACAACATTTTGTAAAAAGGATTTTTTGAACGAAAAAATGTAACAGCAAAATATTTCTTTACATACAAACATACATGCACAAAGTCTTCTTGGCTATCATACAATATTTATTAGATTTATTTTTTTTATATACAGTGAGTATTATTTAACTTAAAATTGGTGGACCAAGAAAAAAATTAGTCATATAATTGTACAGGGCTTGAAATTCAATTTTTCATAGGAGGGGAGTCTCCCTACCAACATTTATAAATGGAGGGGAGTTGAGCTATTTGGGAGGGAGAAAAAAATATGAAATCCGCTGTTATTTTACGTGCTTTTTAAAGATTTGCATTAATTATTTTGTCATGTCTGTATTAATACAGGCATGACAGAATACCATTGAAGCAATTTAAATCAACAACTCAGAATAATGATGCAAAATGTTTTTTTTTTTTTTTTTTTTTTTTTTTTTTTTTTTTTATTTACAAAAGTAAGAAAGCAGGACTGATTCTGAGTAAATAAAAAAAATTCTGAAACTGACAACAAATTTTCTGAAAGGTTACAACAGAGGGGATGAGGTGGGGGAGGGGGGGGGAATCACTCCCAACACTAGCTATGTGTTTTTTCGCGCCCCTTTGACGAAATTTCCGTTTTTTGCGATCTTTTGACGAAATTTGCTGTTTTTCCGCGATCTTTTGACGAAATTCGCGATTCTTTGACGAAATGCATGTTTTTTTTGCAATACTTTAACGAAATGCGCATTTTTTTCGCGATACTTTGTCGAATTTCGTATTTTTTCGCGATTCTTTGATGAGGTTCGCGTTTTTTTCGCGATTCTTTGATGAAATTCGCGGTTTTTTTTCTCAGCGGCCGTTTGACTAAACACTAAATTCGTGTTTATTCCGCGATCCTTTGACGAAATTAGCTTTTTTCCGCGATCCTTTGACGAAATTAGTTTTTTCCACGATCCTTTGACGAAATTCTCTTTTTTCGCGATACTTTGCCGAAACTCGCATATTTTCCGCGTCCCTTTGCCGAAATTTATGATTTTTTTGCTATCCTTTAATGTAATTTGCGGTTTTTTTTTTTTTGTTTTTTTTGCGATCTTTTGATGAATTTCAAGTTTCTTTCCCGCAATCTGACGAAATTCACGTTTTTCCGCGATCCTTTGACAAAATTTGTGTTTTATTCGCAATACTTTGCGACGAAATTGGCGATTTTTTCCTCGAACGATTGACAAAATTGATTTTTTCGGCGATCATTTGTCGAAATTCACGATATTTTCCTGTTGAGCTGATGACCGATTTTTCACAAGTTTCGGAACCTAATGCCTTAAATCTTTGGAAAATTCGTAACGCGGATTTTCGTATTTCGGAAAATTCGTTCACCCCTGAATTCGCTAATCGGTCGCGGACACTTGTCAACTGATCTCGAGAAAAAAAAAAAAAAAAAAAAAAAAAAAAAAAATGAAATTTTCTATCGGTCGCATCGAAAATTCGTGAGTTTAAACGATCTTTCGCGGTAAAAAATAAATAAATAAATAAATAAATAAATAAAAATAAAAAACCGCAATATGTGTCAATTAGTCGCGCGAAAATATCGGGAAATTTGCAAGGGGTTCGCGGGAGTTAATCGTAATTTCAAAATGGAAGATTTTCAGGAAAAGGGTGAAATTTTTTGGACGGGAGTCTCCCGCCCACGATATTATTTTGGGCGGTATTTCAAAATTTTGGGCACGAATCCCGCCATCCCGCCCTGAAATTCAAGCCCTGTTGTAAAAAGAAAATAACTGTACAAAATAATAAAGAAAAAGATTTATTTTTTTTATATACAGTGAGTATTATTTAACTTAAAATTGGTGGACCAAGAAAAAAATTAGTCATATAATTGTAAAAAGAAAATAACTGTACAAAATAATAAAGAAAAAGATTTATTTTTTTTATATACAGTGAGTATTATTTAACTTAAAATTGGTGGACCAAGAAAAAAATTAGTCATATAATTGTAAAAAGAAAATAACTGTACAAAATAATAAAGAAAAATATATTTAGCATCTACGAAAACATATTTCCTAAAATTAAATATAAAAAAAATCCTTTAGTTTCATTTAGATCTGATTTATCTGTCTTTCATAAATCTGTGGAATTTAATACTTGATTTATTACGTTGTCTATCATAATGACTTCAAACAGCTATTGCACAACAAACCGTGATTAGCAATTAAATAATTAAATCACAAAGAAAAATATAGCAACACACATTGATCTTGAAGATAACTATCTCAACTGACCAATATTTCGAAGAACGATGGAGTGAAAGCGCTCTGGTGTCCAGATGGCATCAGAGGAGGGAAAATGCTACTGCGCACATTTTGGTGATCCCTACCGCTTATTCTAGATACCGTGACATAACCCTTCTTGGCAGTTGGGTAAAAAATTGTTGCGTTTCATTCATCGGTTAAGAAACTACAGAGTTTTTCGCACTGTTTTAAATACGGTCATTTTTTGACTCCTCAACGTGATCTGTCCCCTCAGTACATCACAAAGATTTGATTTTCAATGTTACTTTTAAAATTATATATTTACTAGCTAAAATACCTGGCAATGCTCAAGGTTTTAAACGTGTTTGATTAGATAAATCATTTTTTATACTAAACGCCGTACGGAATGTGAATCTCGCGCAAATATGCTCTCTTATTTAACACTTTTCAACAATGCATTCGGTTTGTCTGTCCGTCAGTCCGTCAGTCCGTCTGGCCTGTCTACGCTCTAACTCCCGTTAATATACTGGGACTTTAATGAAATTGATAAAGGTTATTGAGGGTCACCAAAGCATGTTTGGTATTGTATAGGAAGTATGTAGGATTAATCGTTCATTTACAGGGCACTCAAAAGTATTCCATTACATTATGGTGTAGGGGGAAAAATCTTTTGCAGAGTATTTTAATGACATTATGCTATTTCAAATGTATTCAAACTGATATAAATCACTGAATTTCACTACGATCACGTTAGAACAGGCATTCATAGCATTTTTTAGTCATTTACAGGGACACAGAAAATAATCGGTTACAGTACAGTACTGTCTTTGAGTCATAATTGCTGGAGAGTATGATTTAAAATTCGGTATGTGCTGTTAAATTTAATTATTGTTTTGCATCTTACTAGTTTTATATAAATTCTATACCTCAAATACAGGACTGCACAAAAGCATTCACGTACCTTTCTCCTTATTAGAGGAAATTGCTGAAGGTAATTTTTCAACTGAAGTATATGTAGTTCTTAAGTGAACTAAATTTTGGCTTGCATGTAGCTAATAGATTCAAATCTATAAATCATATACAGGGCTGCAATTCGCATAATTTTCCGATTGTGGATGGGAATAGCTGAAATTGGGTTTTGAAATGTATTATGCGTTTCGATATGATTGAATTAAAACGTAATATTTTAATTTTTTAAACGGTGCAGTTTGTTATATTATTGTGAATGTGTTGGAAAATGTTTCATAATCTATGCTTGGCGCATGATTTTTCTTTCTTGTTTAATATATTGAAAGCCTCGAGAAATTTTTCTTTTATATCAGTATTTTTAAAAAAATCCTAAGCCTAAATAAAAATAGTTTTGATTCTTGAAAATAATTGAAAAAGAAATATAAATTCATGAAAAGAACTTCATGATATCACCTTTCTCTTGTAAAAGCCATGCATTAAACCTATATCCGTTTTAAATATGAGTTCTTTAGTGAATTAACCTATATTATTCACAACTAAAATGAAATGGCGCATCTAGTATTTGTCGAGAATTAAATGAAAATCATGCACTCGTGACATCATAATTCACTTTTATATTTTAGCAGTATAATAAGGCTACTATAGTTTGTGACTCGTGCTATATTCACTATACACACAGGACACATTGCCGGTATCATTATCTTTGTACTCGTGAAAGTTTCGGTATGGCATTCCATTGTGAAATTTAGTATTTTTTTTTAATTCAATATTTGAAAAAGTGGCATAATCATTAGATTTGAAATTTATTATCAAGAAAAATACAATTTTTTAAACTTTCTAACGCAGTTTGTCTAACAATTTTCTGACAAATACTTTTCGAGCTATTAAATTTTTCAGTAACATGAAATGTTTCTTTTTCCGAGATAAATCTGTGGCAACAATTAGCGAAAAATCCAGTTGTCAGCAACGCGTAGCTTTTTATTAAAGAGGATAGGAAGATCGTTCCTTTCAAAGAGACTCGGCACAGTTCCATTAGCGAAAACTGGCGAAAATATCAATTTTCCAATGTTTTGTTTAAATTGTACGTTTAGTATAGGGCGAAGTTAGGTAAAGATCCGATGATTATAAATACGTGAAAACGCTTTTCATTTTACCCGTTTCCCTTCAACCCTTTTGACACTAACGGGACTTAAACCTTTCAGGGGCGGTGATACGTTTATGAAACCATGTATGTCCACTTTGGCTTACATGCTGTATATTCCCGCGGCCGCCATCTTGGATTTCTTGGCGATTTTTTGTTGGCGATCTTTATTGAAAAGGCAACCCCATTTATATTTTATTTTCGTTAAGCCTAACATGCGCATAAATCACTGCTTGGCATTTATTACTTGGCGGAGAAGGGGTTTCCACGCAAGAAAAATCCAAGAGGGCGGCCGCGGGAATATACAGCATCTGTTCCGTTATTTTTAATTCTCAAATGCCACAATAGCAAAAGAACTTTGTTATAAAAAATTTCGGTTTATTACAATAAATGAAAGTAAAATTTTAGTTTTAAATTCCCCTTGAGTTAAATAATTAAAATTAATATAAAAAGTACAAATAAATATACTACTAAAATTACTATCAGGTGCATACATATAAAGTTAGTTACTTAGTTTAGAAGTTTGATGAATAATGCGCTCTCTGGAATTATTTTTCTAATAAAACCTTCTTGAAGCGACCAAGAAAAAAGGGAATTTGTTTCATTTTTAAAAAAAAAAAAATGGATCGCTCATGGAGGGAGTTCAACTGGGATGGTCTCTGAATAGGGGTAAAATTAGTATTGAGCCTATGGGAATAAATTTCGTTCCATGAAGAAATGGTCGTTCAGGGAGGTGGTCGCACAGGGAAGTTTCACTGTATTTATAATATTTATAATATTTATACTAAATATACTGGGAGTCTACTATTTCTATTTCCATATTAAGGGGAACGTGGACCTTTATCCTTTTCGGTCCCTGGGTCCTCATACGGGGACCTCTATTCTTTCCCTTATAAAAACTGAAACGTCCCATTTCTTTACATTTCCACATACTTCTTAATAGCTGAATGTTTTTTTGCGTTCAAAGCAAACGAGCACTTAAAATAAATGTTATTTTCATATGAGATTACAAAATGCCTAAAAATGCCCAAAAGACAGTATGACCAAGAAAGTGAGAAATTTTCATAAGTATGTAATTTAAATCTTTTTCAATAAACAATTTTGAGGATTTGTAGATTATTTACCTTTCTAAAACTCTTAAATTTGTGATTGCGTTAATTTAGGCTAATGGTTATTAAATGGATGTTTTTAAACGGTTTGTTGTTTTAGAATATTGAACCTAAATTACCAAGCGCCTAAAGGATCCATTTTAGATAAGGTATTTTTTCTGTCATTTACGATGTCATTTTGTTTCGAGAAAAACAATTAATAAACATTTGTATTATTATTTTAGCTTCTGATCTGAAGAGGTTACTTGAGCTAAAATCGACCCAAAAAACTAAATTTCTTCTTGTGCGTCTTATTATTCTCTAATTTGCACTGAGTCATTTGTAGGAAAACCGTATGCAGATGCGGTGATTTTTCGCAATGTTACAAGTGTTTAAATTTTGCACACAAACATTTTTTTTTTGCTCTTAAATATACTTTAAACTTGTTTCTCTCGAAACTTATTTTTCAACGTTTTTACATTTTTGAATGCTCCATGCGTCTTAATTTGTCATCAAAATTCATGAAATTAATAAGGAAGTATCTTGATATTGCTCAGAAAGAAATTCTGCATGCATTTTAAAATTGAACTTCATTAAGATAATTAAATTTGATTTTTAACTTATTAAAAGGCAACATTTTTATGAATATCGATTTGGAATTCAGAAAAAAATCTTTAAAAAATTAACTATTAAAGGAAATAAAAAATCGATACACAGATCTGTTTGTAAACGAGTTTTAAGTGATTAAAATATAAAATCGATGAAAAATATCAAAAATTAAGACGAGTGGAGCATTTTAAAATTTCGTTTTAAAAATTTATTATTTTTTTAAATCTTAAAATAAAAATAAAATATTAGAAGTTTCAATGAATTGATGATTGATTAATTTGATATTTGATTGCAAATTTCTTTTAAGATGTTTTATATACTTATTAAGTTACAAAATTTTATATCTCTATCATGAAAAAAAAAAAACTAACGTCCACCCCTTAAGTCTATATAATATCTTTGTACTAGAGGCGGTCAAAAATAAGTTACGCTCTAGAAATGTAGGGGGAATCCGGGTAGTTCCGGATGCAATTTTGCAAATGAACAGAATTAACTTTTGCTTTGAAGTTAGAAATTAAATACAACACATGTCTTATAATTCTAGTTAAGTAATAATCAGATAATTTCCTTATCTTAGTTTTAACCAAGTCTTATAATAAGGCTTTAATTTTTGACAAATATCTTTTTGTCGGGTAGCCCGAACATACATAATTAACAGTGACCAAATTGCTCTTTGGCTTTATAGACGTCGCAATAGTAATAAATCTGCGAATGATCTATGTTCACACATGTTTCATGTGCCCAGACATTGTATCCAGTATTCTTCAAAAGTTTCGCAACAAATTATGCATTCTGTCCCCTGGTCCTTTGTTAAACTCTAAATGTTCTTCTTTGTTTTTATTTTTTTTTCTTGATTTACCGTTGTCGAACCACTTTTATTGGTTGTAGCCTTTATTTTGTTGGTCATAGCTTTAGTAGCTATTAAATTATAAATAACAAGATAGTCACTCTTCTCAAAAAGCGCTCGATGGTACCCGATGGAATTGTGTCCGATACCATCCGCTCGTCTCGATTTATTATTTTTATTTATCACAAAAAATCAACTACAAGTGCAATGACAATAAATAACCTCACTTATAAACTACAACAAACGCCGTACAGGATCATTAATAAATGATGGTGAATTATATTTAATACACAATAACCGCATTCAAAAATTAAACGGCGCACACAAAATCTTGGCATAGGTAAATAAACGTTCGTCACTTGTTGCCCGCTCGGCGATTTCGTCTATACTGATTCGCATACGTTATAAGCGCCCCTCGGTTGTTTTAAAGTATGCATTGATTATCTATGTGTGCGTGATTTTTCAAATCAGATACTGGCCGAGGCCACCCGCCGGCCGGGGCTACCTGATCTTTCCCTATGTCAAAAAACACTTCACTGTTAAGTAAGCTGTAATACGATATGGCACACATACACCATATTATTTCTATACATAATCTCCGAGTCTCTACAGATGTCGTAACATTGTACTAATCTTTTGATGCCCTGGTGTTAGAAAATCCCGCCTTATTCTTGAAGTCAGCGCAGAACAGCTGTGTGAATCAGGTCATCGTTGGAAAATTGTCTTCACCAGAGTGTTCTTTGAGCTTTCCGAACACGTGGAAGTCACAGGGATTCAGATGAGAACTGTACTATGGATGATGGTAGACCTACCTTCCAAAACTGCGAAGCAAAACCTGTGTAGTACGTGCGTTGTGAGGTCTTGCATTGTCGTGTAAAAGGAAAATGCCTTTTCTTGACTGTCCACGTCTCTTGTTTTTAACAGCTTTGCGCAAACCTCTTAGTGTTTCACAGTACGACTCAGAAATAATGATAGTGCGCATCCGCATAAACTCGGTGTAGGCAACTCCATTGTAATAATAATAATAAAAAAAATTTTTAAGCAATTTAATTAACAAATTACAACGACCATTTGGGAAATGATTTTTTCAAAGACTAAAATTTAAGACATAAAAAATCGCACGGAGTTGATGCTACATTACGTACGCCATGGATTAAACATTGACATTCCTGGACCCATCATGAACAAATTTTAAAAGAAGTTTCAGTTTTACAATTTTCGGTACTGCCAATTTTTAAACTTCTACGGAGCTGGTCATACATTACTTACGCCATAGATTAAACATCCATATCCCTGGACCTATTTTAAATGAAATTTCATTTTTAAACTTCTAAACATCCCACAATATTACTTTTTATATCGTCGTATAGAGAAAAAAATGCATTTTTAATTGCAATTTTTTGAAAGCTGTATCTCAATTTGTTTCTGAGTTATTATTTTTTTTGTAGTTTTTATTACTTTTTTGTTTATTATTTTTGCAACAGAAGTATCCATCTCTGTTGAAAGTAAAAGGAAAATACAGATTACTGTATAGACCCATCAGAAAACGAATAAAATGTGGGGCTGAACTAATAAAAAGCTTCAGATATGTTTTTGATTTCCTACCCTGACCGAGGACAATAACCATTTTTCCAAATGGTTAAAAAAAACAGTAGCTATGAATTTACCCACTGATGGGAAATTTTGGATTTTTTTCTCAGAGGCGATGATGTGTATCGCCATGCCATTGACGCTTGCTTCGTTTCTGGGTTGAAGTGAGGCACACATTTCTTATCGCCCGTAACTATGCAGCTTATGAAATAGTTGCTTTCAGCAGTATAACGTTGAAGGAATTCCGGGAAAGTCACAGACCTTGCTTTTTTGTGACTGGAAGTCAAGGAATAAGGAACCCATCGTGTTCACAATTTGCGATAATTCAGGTGATAACGGGCAGTGGAATGGGCACTTCCAACGGATATAACGTGTGCGACGTTCACTCTGTGATTTCTGAAAAAAAATTCTTCCACCCACTGCTCCATGTCTGATGTGCACACCGTTGTTGGCCTTCCTTACCATTCCTTACCGATTCAGTCTGTGCCAGTGTTGCCCGATTAGGAACTTTTTTTAATTCAGATTATTTGACTGTCACTACTTTTTTAAAATAATATAATTCACCTTATTTTTTAGAATTTTTAATCTATTTTTAAATAGGCCGAATATTTCTACTTCAAAAAAGTGGTGACAATCAGCAATCTTGGGACAAAAAAGCCCCCAATCTGGCAACAATATGGGTCTGTGCGACGGTCAGTATTTCACAATGACTGTAAGTGACATTGCATGTGGCCCACACACTGCGAATATTTCACAATGAATGTCCGTACTCGTGAAACATTTTACTCACAAAAAACGTACTGTTCGCGTATTTCAACGTTGGAGTAAGTTTCCCACTGACGCGCCATTTTTTATCTCGTAATACACAGCAACGATTGCCACTATCCGAATGAAATTAATTATCGTCTGCGCAAGCTTCGATCATGTTTCGAAATGCTGCTATCTGTGGTGGAACAAGTGCAACTTATTGAACGACCATTGTAGTTAAACAAAACGTTTTTCCAAACGTATTCAAATATTCTTCCTTAGCTTACTGTACTATTAATAGCACGCAAAATAACTCTAATCGTTAAATTTCATTAAATGACATATTCGATAAACTTCGTCAAATATTTGTGATTTGGAAAGCTACTATTAATTTTTAGGTTTCGACTTAAAAAGTAAAAACGGAATCATTATAAGGTCATTTCTGTGTCTGTCAGTCGGCTGTCACAGCAGTTTTCCTCGAAAACTATGAAAGGAAAACTATGGAAAACTATGGAAGTTTAAACTTGTTAGAGTTACAAAGGATATTGACCCACATACACTGCTCAAAACAATTAAAGGATATTGCAGTTTTAGGTGGATTTTGTATCTGGTAAACTGTTTAGCTGATTGATACATGGTCGACAGACATATTAGGTTATATGAGAATAAATTACACATGTTTGGCAGAAAAAAATGCATTTTATTGCGCATTTGTGTACTAAAGGAAAAAAACACAATTTGTGCATATGAGAAAAAAAGAATAAGAAAAGGTGTTTTCTTCCAAGAAAATCATTTTCAGTAGGGGGTATGGTTTCCACGGGCGGCCAGCAACATTGAACACCTTTGAGGCATGGACTCAATGAGGCTATTAATGACGAGTTGGGGTATTCTGCCCCACTCTTCCAGAAGAGCTCTTTCCAGTTCTTGGAGAGTTTGTGGGGGTTGTTGGCGGCCAGAAACTCGTCTTCCTAGAGCGTCCCAAACGTGCTCGATTGGATTCATGTCTGGAGAACACGCTGGCCATTCCATTCGAACGATTCCTTCCTCGAAAAGGAAATCCTCCACCAGGTTTGCACGATGTGGCCTGCAGTTATCGTCCATTAAAATGAAGTTATCTCCGATTGTTGCAGCGTAAGGGACTACAATAGGTCTGAGGATCTCATCCCTATATCGGCGACCAGTCAGAGTTCCATCTCGAATGATGTAGAGGTCAGTGCGCCCGTCAATGGAGATGCCACCATACACCAACACTCCTCCACCGCCAAATCTGACACTTTCGTGCACGAACGCAGGATTATTCCTACTGCCACGGTCCCTCCAGATGAAAATACGCCTATTATCAGGATGCACAGAAAAGCGGGACTCGTCAGAAAACAGAATATTGCTCCATTCATTTCTCCTCCAGTTGACATGCTCGGTTGCCCACTCCCTGCGGTCGCGACGATGCCTTGATGTTAATCTAACACATACCATCGGTCTGCGAGCATACAGACCTACAGCATGGAGCCGGTTTCGTACAGTCTGAGTTGAAATCGTTGTGCCTGTAGCCGAGCGAAGGTGTTGTTGGAGAAGAGTAGCGTTCATGGTTCGGTGTCTCCGAGCTGTTAACGCTAAATACCGATCTTCATTGGGCGTTGTTGCCCGTCTACGACCTTGCCCTGGTCTTCGGCCTGCACATCCACTCTCCAAAAAACGGTTCCAGATCCTGGAAATGACACTTTGTGACACTCCAATGGCTTGCGCTACTTCGACTTGAGTTTGGCCCCCTTCTAACCTACCAACAATTCTCAAAGCTTCTGAATCTGTCAAATGACCTCGCTGAGACATCGTACTCATCGAAACAAAGCAATCACTGAATGCCGATCATCCTTGTCTTCATTCTCTTTTATGCAGTTGAAAGTCAAATTTCATTCGCTGCCGCTGAAGCGACGTTTTTGACGTCGGACTCAAAATTTGCATACTCCACAGTTTGAAAATCAGAAAAATTTGCATTTGTGATTCTCTTCTTCTATTTTCGGCAAAAAAAATTTCGTTTATATCTTTATTTTATATAAAACGTCAAATATCCTTTAATTGTTTTCAGCAGTGTATTTATAGATTATTAGTCATTCACAAATATTATTAGGAAGTATTTAAAAGGAAAAATAAGTCACTTGAATTTTTTTTCTTGGTATATCGTGTAGGGGTGTCGTTCTAAAAGCCTCATAACATCAAACTAAAAAAAAAAAAAAAAAAATACTTTTTTTAAATTATTTTTTAAAAGATTTTTAGAGATATCGTCGAAAATGTATTGCAAAAATATGTTCCCCACACCTATAATTGAATCTATTGAAACTAATATTATGAAAAAATTATGAGTAGTAGGAGTTTATTGAAACCTTGCAAGAAAAAATATAGCTGTTATCCTAAGCCACATAGTTTTTGAGAAAATCGCATTTTTACGTTATACACAAATTTTACTTCGCGGGCGTTCAGCGGGGGAGTTGAGAGGTGCTTCAGATACCTGTCGACGGAGTAACATCGAAGGATTGCTAATGAAGAATATGATTGCTAATGTTTGAAGAAAAAAAATTGATAATTAGCCGAGATATTAATTAAAAACCTATCTAGAAAAAAGCTGCACGGGTAAAGATGGCGTTGGACGTTTTTGGTTTCCTTTCGATGTGCATACGAGTTTGAATAAAATAATTTTCAGAACTTTATTTCTGGATACAATTGAGAGTACATTGTTCAAATTACTCCATACTTTCTGCAGTGTAATAAAAAAAAATATCCGTTTATTTTTTCAGTAGTTCAATAGAAGTCAAAATGAAGAAAAATTATTAAAATCAGGAATTTAATATGAACTTTTTAAGTCTACACATATATGCTAAATATAATTTTATCTATTTTCTTATCCTGTTTAAAAGACTTCTAGATATATTCCTTATAAAAATAAAATCCAATGTGTTTAGTTTTATGTTTCTAACATATATACAAACAACAGAAATTTTAAATGAAAATTTACTATATTGAAATTTAAGATACCAATACCATTAGAAACACGTCTCGTCGCAATCTATTACCCAAAACGGTTCAATATTTTCCCAAAAGAAATTTTCTAACTTCATAATGGTGAAAAGTTGTATATCTAAATCCTAAAACACTTTTTGCCTACGAAAATATCTTCGAAATATTTCTTTTACAATCTTTATGAATAGGAATGTAAATGGAAAAGGATGCTGTTCCAGATGTCAGTTTGGCTATTATATCAAAAATGCCCCACCGCTTTTATGATATTAATCATCATGCAGAAACTATTCTCTAATCCTTTATTTTAATTCCCAAACTTTCCCCTAAAAACAATTGTTATCATTTAAACTATAATCCCTATTTAACGTTTTTCTTATATGTAAGCTTCTCTAAAAAAAAAAAAGAAAAAAAAAAAAAAAAGAAGCAATTTAACAAATTACAACGACCATTTGGAAAATGATTTCTTCAAAGACTAAAATTTAAGACATAAAAAATCGCACGGAGTTGATCCTACATTACGTACGCCATGGATTAAACGATAACATTCCTGGACCCCATCATGAACAAATTTTAAAAGAAATTTCAGTTTTACAATTTTCGGTACTGTACATTTTTAAACTTCTACGGAGCTGGTCATACATTACGTACGCCATGAATTAAAGATTAATAGTGTTATGACACGTAAAAATTGCAAGCAAGAGAAATCGCCTGCGACTCGTCAGATTTCCTATGAAACTTACGTAATAGCCAAGCATTTCATTGGCTGTTCGGGAAAAGGCTTTTCTATCATCAGATTTCCAAAAAATCTCACGACCCATTTTAAATAAAATTTCATTTTTAAACTTATAAACATCCGACAATATTACATTTTATACCGTCGGATAGAGAAAAAATGTACTTTTAAATGCAATTTGTTTGAAGGCTGTATCTCGATTTGTTTCTGATTTTTTTTTTTTTTTTTTTTTTTTTTTTTTGTAGTTTTTATTACTTTTTTGTCATAGTGGCAACACTCTGTTGTCCATCGTTGTTGAAACCAAAGGGAAATACAGATTACTGACTATACCAATCAGATAACGAATAAATTGCGGATTAAACCAATGAAAACGTTCAGATATGCTTTTGATTTCCTGCCCTGACGAGAACAATAACCATTTTTACAAATAGTTAAAAACACGCATTGCATTTGTCTTTTAAGAAAATTCCATTTAAAGAAATAACTAGAATAAAGTAATAAATTACATCTTCTAGCAAATATGAATGATTGCCAATTTTTTGTGTATGTTTTTGGCTATGGCAAGCAGGTCCTCCTTGAATCCAGAAATATTCCGCCAGAAAGCGGCTATGTAACTGCGATTTTTGTATATTTTTCTCGATTTTCCGTAGCTCAAATGCACATCAGCGGCTCGTGCAGCGCTTGGAACTTCGCATTGTCCGAAGATGGCTATTCGAAACAAGCTGATGTACAACAGAATAACGGAAAAACTATTAATTTTAATAAATATCATGATCGAGATTATCTCGTTTTTACTCCGATTGCTTGATTGAAGCAGAAATTTAAAATGAAAGTCAAAGTTAATTTAGTATTTTACTAATAATATTAAACTATTAACATTTATAACACTTTTCTTTAAATATTAAGATGCATGAAATAGAAGAAAGTTTTGGGGTTGGCACATCCAACTAGATACTAATATTAAACATTTTCTGTAATAATCTTAGATTCTATCGATAAGTTTATGAAATAGTTGCGAATTTAATTTGAGCTGTCTACGTCTATAGATGGGGCATTCTCACAAACTTTTGACTTTCATGTCCCTGAATACTAATTTTTATTTTAATATACTTTTTTGTGTTTTTTTTTCTCATATACTGGGGAACATCCCATTGCATGATTGCATAACAATATTAACGGGATAAATAAGTTTTGGCGATGTTGGGGGACCAAATACCACGAAAACTCCTATACCGTCCCCGTGTCCCTAAAACTGATTTTTAAGTTTGGAGCTGTCTGTATAAAATTGTTTCAATAAAAGTAATTTGATGTAATTTTTTTCCGAAACTAAGATAGGTTAACTAATCCGAAACTAAGAAGTTTTATATAAATATGTAGCAAAAACGTAACCTGCACACATTTTTACGGTTGATATTATTTTTTGAACTCTGTCCAAGGGTTTTTCATCCTTACCGTCCCTCTTGCTAAACTTATACAGAAAATCACTTCAGATGCAGCCACAGATTTTTTTTCAAGTTTTTTCTCATGCAGAAGTGTGCTAGAGAAAGAATGTCTAAAATTCTTTGACAGGAAATTTACTGCAGAATTTAAATCAACATTTAAATATCAATTTCAAGATCGTGGCTTTATGGGAAGTCTTAGCGTCCCCAAGGTTTATTCCTGCCCTTTTCGAGGTAAATTAAAAAAAAATTAATTTAATCCAATGTTAAAAATTGTTTCTAAAAATCAATGAACATCGTGGCTATCACTTAGTCTTAACATGATCTGCATAAAATAAATAGTAATTTTCCTTACCGTTCCATCCTTACCGTCCCTTTTTTTCCATTTCGTCCCTTTTTCCCTACACCGTCCCCCTTTTTTTACCTTACCGTCCCTTCTTTAATAACCCTTTAGACAATGTTATACCAAAATTTTGTACTAAAAATATTACTATTAATATTATTATTTCTTATTTGAATGTCCTGTGGGTACAATGCAAATTCATTATAAGTAAAAATTTCGAAGGAAATAAAAAGTTTTAGAGGTAAAATGGTAAGGAAAATTAAACTCGCAAAGTTTAACTTTCCATAATATAAGTTTAACACAAATATCAGTTAAATAAAAAAATTTTTCGCTGATGACCATTTTTTCTTTATTTTGAATCATTAAGGCATTCGTCTATGAGATTAAAATGTTATTTTAGCAAGTTTAATTTCGCCAGATTTTTTTCATATCAATTTAATAATCAATATTCATTCATATTTTTTCAAAGTCAAAAGATTGTGAGAATACCCCAGATATATGATAAAAATAGTTTCATTTAATTTCCTATCCCGTTTAAAGTGCTTCTAAAATATTCCCTATAAAATATATATATATATTATGTTTCTTAGGTATATACAAACAACGGAAATTTTAAATCAAAATTTACTACATTGAAATCTTAGATACCAATACCTATATAAACGTGCCGAATTGCAATCTGTTTTCAAAAAATGGCTTAAAATGTTTTCGCAAGAAAGTTTCCAACTTCATAATATTGAAATACTCTCTCTATAAACCTTTGAAAACTTTCTGCTTATATAAAAAGAAAAATCCTTGAAATATCTCTTTTACTATTTTTTATGCGTGCGAATATAAATGAAAAAGGATGGCGTTCCAGATTCCAGTTTGGCTTATATATCAAAAATGCCCAAAGCGTTTATGGAGACATTCTTAATATTTTCAACTTAATATTTATGTGTGTATTTTATTCGTTATATGTGTATCTTTCTCAAATTTAAAAATTTCGTTTAAATTTAAACGAAATGCACTTTTTCAATTTTGAACATCAGTGTACTATAATTATACAAATAAACTTAAAAGTAAAAATAGCTTTTTAAAGAACACTCTTTTATAAGTACCCAATGTTCATCTTGAAAATCATGCATAATTTTTCGGTTAAAATTTTTTTCCAAAAATTTCCGTCATTAGGCATTAATTTGGTGGACACCGAACCTAATTATGAAAAATTCACTGCTTTTTTGTGAATTCATTAAAAAATGTATAATTTTTGCTTTCTTAATTTTCTAATGTAGAATAAAAAGAAAGAAAAACGAAATATTATTTAAACTATCTTTTTAAGATTACTACCGTAATTTCCGGCACATAAGCCGCGGCTCAGATAACTCTATTTCCTGCAAGATTTAAAAAATAAAATAAAATGTAACTTGCTTCTGCTTAGCATTTACTTGACTTCATTTTTTAAATAAAATTTCAGGTTTGAAATAGGCTTAAATTTGCCGCGAATTATACGCCGGAAATTACGGTAAATTGATTTCTGAACGAATAATAGTAAATTAATTAATATTAAAATATTCATGGATAAACGTGATTTTTATTAAATATTACACTCTTTGTTACAATTTATTTTTGACATTTTAGCTTTTAAAAAGTTTCATTGTTGCAGTATGACAACCATTTGGCCTATTTTGGTGTGCGTTTATGGGTACATCAGTAAATCCTTTCTAGTTTCACCTTGTATGTAATTGCACGCGTTATAGAGGATATTTTGCAATTGGTCACCTGGTGTGTGTTAACTATGTCTTTAAATTGATGTAGGGGAGACCGGGTCTAGTTGGCGCAGTTTTTAGTTATTGATTTTTATTAATTTTTTGTTTAGGTTTTTTAGGAAACTTTAACTGTACTTTTAAAGAACAGGCATTGGTCTATACCTATTTGGAGTTTTGAGTGTGTAGCTTTTGTAGTTAATGTTTAGCGGAAGACTAAAGTAAAAGGAAAATTGTGCGACAACCTACACCGACACGAGGCAAGTAGCCTATAGCTATGGGGTAAGTTGGCACACGTTTTATAAAATTTTAAATGAAACTCGAATAAGACACGCAGTTAAGAGAAATCGATTTCATTATTATCAGTTGGTTTAAATAAAGGCGTTATTGCCGTACAATGTAAATTCTAAATTATACAGACTAAAAATAATGAATAAAACATTAACATTGAGTAAATTCTATTCTACTTGATATCATCATCAGAGTTACAGTTTTCACAAAAAAAAAAAACGGGTGTCTCCGTTTGGTGAAGCCTTGTGTGCCCAAAATCTTGCATTGCAACCACTTTTCTCGGTGTTTGTTGTTTTTCAAGCAACTAGGACACAGCAGACACCGAGCCAACTTGTCCCGTGTTTAATGCGCCAACTAGCTCCATAATAAATTTCTTCACAAAAGGGACACGTAACAATCTAAGCATAAGTAATCCAAGTAAATCTCATATGAGGTAGGTACAGTTAATCATACACTAAGAAAAACTGCACAAGTTAAATCGCAATTATTAAGATACGTATTAGAAATTAGAAAAAGAATGAAGCAACAAAAAATTACTTATGAGTGCAAAAAACAGAAAAATCGTAGTAAATGTCCACTACACGTAGGTAACGCTGCTAAACTACAATGAGGATTGTAAAAAGCAAGAAGAAAGGTACTCTGTGACTGGTTGCGCAATCTATCCACAAACAGGCTATTTATGAGGGCTGCGCCTACTTAGCCCTGTAGCCAACTAGCCTCGGTCTCCCCTACCCATTTATAATTGAGTTATAAAACTGTTAAATTGATGTATTGTCATCGGAAACACACGTGTGAATGCCATTTTAATAATTTTAATGATAAGTGGATTAAAAATCGGTTGCGAAAAATAAAAAAAAAACAGGTTGATTTAAATAAAAGAGTCTAAATAGGAAGGCATTTTCATTTACTCCATAAATTTGTTTGAAGTCAATTCCATCGTAACTGATACAAAACTTTTTATGATCGATTATTTTTTTCTAAACTGTGTAGAAAAATTACTAAAAAAGATTCTATAATTTACAATATTTCTTATTAAGGATTTATTAAGGACTTCTTTTTAAAGACAGTCCAAATACCTGCAGATGATTTCAATCTATATTTTAGTCCCAAAAATTGCATTTCTAAATTCTGTAACTGGTGTAACATAAAATAGGCAAAATATTCCCATATCTATTATAACTATCAAAAATTATTAAAATTATCATAACTATCCAAGTTTTAAAAAAAGGATTTCATGTTCTTAACAACACTAAATAATGACAAATTAGAATAATAACTTTTTTAGATAATTTTTGAACAACATAAAAGAAAAATTGTATTTACACATGTAACTGACTTAACTTTTATTGTGTAACTATTGTAACATTAGAACTTTACAAAGACAATAATGGTAATTAACTTAGTTTATGAACAGTAATTTACAATGACTTCTTATTAGGATTTTTTTATCGAACATTAGAACATTAAGAACAAAAGTTATGGCTTTTAGAATTATGCCCGCTAAATAGTGATGTTTCCGAAATTTTGAAGTCATTTTTCTACAAATCACGTTTTTGGGCATAATGCGCACGATATCTCGAAAAGTCCTTTGGGCCAGTGCCGGGAGAAAGAGCTTTCATATTTCTTGGTTTTAAATTTTTGCAAAATTTACTCGAAGTTTGTTTTACTTAAATTTTATGAAGCTAAAAGGCGACGAACTTGATAAGATAACATTTGTCAATACTGAATTTGAATGAGAATTGCGCCAAATTAGTAAGCTACTAGCCGTCCTTTGCGATCAGTTTGGTCTCCCCTAAAATTAATGTTTGGGAAAGCACGAAAAGACTCGTATCATGTTACTTTTATTCATAATTTAATTTACTTGGACTACCTTAAATTTAATTAATATAATCTCTTAAGCTAATATTAGTTTTTGTTCGACTAAAATATCTCAATTTGTTGATTTTCTGTAAGCAAGTAAACGCCTATTGGTTTACAATGGAAGTCTATGGGAATTTGGCGAAATATTAGAGATATCGCCCATTTGGCGACAAAAGAGGGTCTCCTCCTATGGTAACCCCCTTATATGTATGGTGATGCATTAAATGCTGTTCAATAAACAATGGTCGCCATTTTCATACAAGATAGCAGATGAAGTCAAAATGTCAGCCACCCTAGAAATTCAAACTGCAACATCTCAGCCATTTTTCGAGATAAAGGCAAAACAGAATATACTCTGGTCTCCTACTATTAAGGTCACATTCTTAGGAAAACAATGTTTTTCAGTTTTTAATTTAATTGCAACGCTTTTTAAAATTTTAAATGTTTAATAAATTTAAAAGGCCGCCATTTTGAAACAAGATGGCGGATGAAGTTGGACAACGAACTCGATCGAGACATTGGTATGTACTATGTATAAAATTAATTTCATCCAAATCGGTTTATAAATACGTGAGTTATTGCATGATAAAAATCATATATATATATATATATGTATACAATATGGCCAAAGCTGACCGGCCACTTCCAATTATAGACGTTTTCTTAAATATCTAGAAAAATACATGAGGAATTAATTATCTTGGAACTCCAGGTGTTTAAATAGAATAGTACAGGTTATATATATTTCCGTGAAGATTTTTTCCGGAAACCCTATAGGCGAACGATAACAAACTGAAAAAGAACGAATATATTTTGGATAACCTTGTCAAAACGAATGTAGCAAAAGCGTTCAAGCAGTGGATTATGATTAAGTGCCTTATTGCAATAAACTGTGTTCATTGAGAGTAGCATGTATATTCGTAGAGAAATTAAAGATTTTGTAAAAAGAGTTCCAAATTTTGCCAAGTTTTTTGCTTATAATTTGTAGAGTTCTTAATATGAAATTTTTTTTTTCAGAAAATATGACAAACATTGTACACAATACCCTGCAATTAGAATTAAAAAATAATAAAAAATGGATGAAAAATGAGCAGGTGTACTAAAAAATATTTCACTGCGCATGCGCAAATGCAATCAAAATATAATGAGCATATTGTGTTAGCTAAGTGTATAGAGCAACTTTTGTGAATGTCTCAAAAACATAGCTTGAAAATTCTGAAAATTACCGTTGATAGAATAAGCTCGAAATTCGTTGTTCCCAAAATGAAGCAAAACGATGAGGGGTTGAATCCATGTAGGGTGACCGCTCCAGTAGTTGATCAAATTTTTGAAATATTGCGTCATTTCAGGCACGAGTGAGTTTTACACGTGGCACTAGACATAATATTTTTGTTTGAATGTTGGAGCACCTGTTGTCATATTGTTGTCAGCTGCCTGAAAAATGTAAATAATTATGCAATCACATTTAAATGATCCTCATGTAATCACTACATACAGTCATGTAAATAGTAGGTGTTTGATATTGTGTTGTAATGTGTTTCTAATTGTCATGTTAAATATTGTGTGTTAAATGTACTGTGACGTATATATATCCAAGAAAATTGTAAACATTTATGCAATCACATTAGGTGAAATGATCCTGATGTAATCACTACATACAGTCATATATCTCGATGTGAAATCTTCGGTTCGCCCAGAAAAATTGGGTAACCAATTGTGATTGTAATTGTAAATCTCACAGTAACCGAAATAAATCTCAGCAGCTTGATTAGGGACCCGACGCTCCCTCTCAGACTCTGGTTGAGAGTCGGGAGGAGTGGATGTGGTCTACCCCTCGGGATTGCACTAACACTCTAAAGCGAAAGCTGAGTTCCCGAGGTGGTCATCGCTGCCATCGCTGCTGTAGGAGAAGCAATTTTATGAATTTTTTTCATTAGTAAATGTAAAAAATTAGTTTTTGATTAGTTGGAGACAATAACGATAAGTTAAAAGAATCCACTTCCATCTTACTTATTTCAAATAATATTTTTATATGAATTATTGTTAATCACAGCTTAAGTATGATATTATAAAGATTAATTTTTGAATTTTCGTCTGACTTCTTCGATTGATCCATTACTCGGTCAAAGGAAATAAAAGAAACTATTTACATATAATTTTGTTGCTATTTAATTTCAGCAGATTTCGTTTCTGCCCATTATAGGACATTGATTAAGGGTTGTAGCATTTATGTTAGTTTACTTCTAAAACTTAATAGGAGGGAAATATAATACAAACTCCGTAGCACCGACCTTATTTGATCAACTACTGGCTCAGTCATACTATCCATTAATTAGTGAAAATATAGCATCCACAATATTGCACGTAGTACTGTATTTGGATACAGCCCCTCATCTTTTTGGAGCACCGCTGATCTAGGATGAAGTGACTCTTATGAAAGTTATTGAATTTTGTCAGGCAAATGCACGATTTTGTTTCATAATATTAAAATAATGTCTAAATATTTTCTAAAGCAGCACTCTCCAACACAACAATTTTAACCAAGAGTTGCTGTTGGATAGGATATTAACTAATCAATTACTGGCTGATCCATCACTCACACAGTCACCCCTATGTGAGATTGTATCGTTTAGAAAAAAATTATGAATTGAATATAGGGGTTTTAAATCTTTCACATCGTTTTGAAATAAGAGATTTTGAAATACGTACGAGGTGGGACCCCTCGAATTTCGACAAAAGACAATGTTTACAAAGGAACTATTGCATCGAATTTATAATACATCGACAACAATAATTACAATAAAAAATCCATCTTACACTTGTTAGTTTAACTCTCCAAAGACATATTTTAACCTAAGATTAACAAAATGATTTTTTCATAAACTGCAACTGTTAAAATTAGTTAAAAATTAAACTTTATTCATATGCGTAATCAGTAGCATATTACCAAGATAAGTAATTTTGATTAAGTTATGAATTGATGCTTGGTATTACGGAATGAAAAATCCGCAAAAATGATTTCACCTTGACATAATCATAGAATCCCTCCCCCCCTTTAAATCTAAGCCGAATCGAGTCATTTTCCACGTTTCACATCCATATTAACCATTTAAAAACATTTTAACGCGCAATAGGTTATTAATAAATATATCTTCAAGCATGAAGTCACGTTTGTCAACTATTACAGCTTTCCATGTTAAAATTCCCACTCGTGAATTGAGGTCCTAGTATAATCTCTGTACCTGTGCGTAAAAATTCCAGACATTTTTAACTTTTAGACGTATTCAAGGGAAAATGTCTCATTTTATCAAATAAAATTATCGGTTTCTTTTAAATATGATGTCATTTTCCGTCTCCTATGGACCATATTCTTCGTTTCGGTTAAAGACTATAAAAGTCACCATTTTACCTTTTGTGACGTCACAGGAATATTATCCATTGTCTCAAACTCAATATCAGCGAAATCAGAAAATAGTGAATATAACAGCATCATCAGGGAAATTGTGTCTTTTTTAAAGCGTAACGTCACTTTCTGTTAAACATTTTAAAAAAAGATATTTTTAATTGTAATGAGAAAATGGCATCAGTAAGAATATAATCAATAAAGATAAATAAACCACTTTTCAATAGAAATGAAGTACTTCAGTTGCCACGATTAAAAAATTGGTATTAAAAACGATAAAAAATAATTATCTCAAAAATAAATTGAGATGCAGCTTTGAAACGAATTGCATTTAAAAGTGCATTTTTTTTCTGCATACGACGGTGTAAACATTTAAAATGTGGGATGCTTAGAAGTTTAAAAATTTGCAGTAGAGAAAATTGCAAAACCGAAATTTCATTTCAAATTTCAAAATACGCAGAATGACGTATACGTTACGCACAGATACCGGGTGTCCCAAAAAGGACTGACTGATTTTAAAATTCAATAACTTCCAAACGGTGACAGATATTAAAAAAATTCTTGCAGGAGGGTTATGCATAAAGTCAAAAGTTTTTAATACAGTGATTTTCGATTTTAGTTCGAATTACAAACAATAGGTGGCGCTGTAAGCACTAGTCGCTAAATACAGGCTCGATTTTTGGTCCTTTCTGTTGTTCCATACAGAAAAAGGAGATGGAAATGTATTATCCCGGCCACAAAGTACCAAAAATCGAGCCTGAATTTAGCCTCTATTGATCGCAGCGCCATCTATTGTTTGTAATTCGAACTAAAATCGAAAATCACTGTAATAAAACTTTTGACTTTATGCATAACCCTCCTGCAAGAATCTTTTTAATATCTGTCACCGTTTGGAAGTTATTGAATTTTAAAATCAGTCAGTCCTTTTTGGGACACCCGGTATATTTGTCCTTTATAATATAGATAAATAGATAGATAGGGGAGGGTTGAGCCACATTTTATAAAATGATTTTTTATTTTTTAAATATTGAACCTAGAATAAAGTTTCATATATCATTGTATTCTTTATACGATCAGTTATCAAAATAAAGTTGCGACATAAGTCTAATATATAAGAAACTTTAAAAAAATTATCGATTTTACTAATGACAAAATAATGGGTCAAGGCTCCCACACATGGGAGGCTTGACACACTTTATTTTATGTTGAAATATTTGTTAAGGGTAATTAAATCATTTTTAAAAAAGGCAGAATAACTTCCCGCTACATGGTTTAATTATTATTAGAAAAATATTTTAAAAAAATGTGATGTGTAAACAAAGCTTCTTAGGCGGAATACAAGGCACAGGAGAAAAATTCCCTTTTAAACACCCACTTTTTGTAACACTCGACCTGGCAGTACTAGTTGCTATACAGTTTGGCTGCATCTAATTGTGTGTATCTTCGTGAAATTTGTCTACATACCTTCTTAAAGTGTTTTGATCAATGTAATGTTCCTTTTCAGAAGCGTGAACACTTACATTTCTTAAGTATGATGATTTCGTCCTTTCTAGTCCTTTCCATTCTTGTTATTTACCTACTATGGGTACACTGTAAAAAAAAAAAAATCTGTAAAGTTACTAAAGTTTTTTCTAGGAAAGTGGGATTCCTAGATCTTTTTATGTAACGGCAACAACAAAAGCTCATGTAACAGACACACTTTTCCGAAAATCGAAAAATCTGTAAGGTTACTAATTTTTTTTAGAAAACTGGGATGTCTAAAACATTTCATGTAACTGCAACCAGAGTTACAGATAAAATTTTAGTAAGATTATTGCAATTTTAGCAGATTCATCTGTAAAATTACAGATTTCTGTAGCTTTAAAAACTAGTTTTGTATATTTGCAGCTTTTTTTTTTGTACGGTTACAGATAAAAGTTTAGTAAGCATGTAACTTTACATTTGCAGAACTACAGATTTTTTTTTACAGCGTACTATTTAAATGAAATAAATCTTCCTATAAACTTTCGAATTTATATTTTATTAAAATGTTTCTTTCTTCTATAACAATTTTCTATATCTTTTTTAATCAATTAAAAAAAAATTTCTTTCTATTACCCGATTTTATTCTACGTTTATTGAATAAATTTACATTATTTTAGAAATATAACCAATAACCCTTCATTATTTATAGTGTATAATAAAAATATTTTCAAAAACACTTAATTAAGAGAGCTTTGACCATCCGGTTATCCCACCTTCAACCTGATGGGGGTTAAGGCTTCCCACATAGTCATTTTTTAAATTATAGCACGTGCTTATGTTTAGCCTAATTTACTGTACAATCTTTATGCCTGGTATGAAAGATCACTATTTCTGCATTAATTAAAACCTACTTACTTAAATATCTATGATACATTTTACTTCAGAAAATCTTACACTGTAAAAAAAAAAAGAAAGAAAAAAAAAAGGACTAAAAAACAGAGATTCAACTGGCAATCTAGACGCCAGTACTATTTCCGTATTTTTACAGAATTGCCCCCCCCCCCCCCCCGAAAATTACAGAAAAATTGCCGTTTTTCTGATTAAAAACGGAACTTATGGGGAAAAATTTCCGTAAAAATACAAAAATAGTACTGGCGTCTAGATTGCCAGTTGAATCTCCGTTTATTACTCCGTTTTTTTTTTCTTTTACAGTGTACAAAATGTTTCTAGAAAATATACTTTTTAAGCTGAAATCTTCACAATTGGTTTTTCCACACCTGTTTCAATTATCAGCATGATACAAAGACTATTGTTTGAGCATTTCAGATGCTTTGGTTGCCAACTTTTGGCAAAACTCTGAAGTTCTTTTAAATATGAAAACTGAGGAGTGGGCCAATATTCTCCTCTTGTCAACCCTCCTCAATCTCCTCTAAATAAAGTTTTAGCTTTGTATATAAAAGAGAATATGTATTTCAACAACAAGTAAATGTTAAAAAATACAGCAAATTATTGAAATATAAATTGCCTTATGCATTGTAAACTTATTCAAACACTAAAAATACTTTACAGTTTTAAAGGGTCTTGTACCTTTCAAACGCGACGAAAATCAAGAAAAAAATTCAAAGTTTGAATTAATGTCTCTTGAAAACCTTATTTTCCAGTTCCTACTATTAGTTCACACTCTCCCTATATTTATTTATTTATATATTTATATATATATGTAATAATAAAAATTTTCGCCTCTTTTTCTTAGTAAAACTATTCCAAATTCTTAATATTTTTCCTTTTTTACCTATCTTTAATAATATCTTAATATCTTTTGTCTTTTATTTCAAGCATTTAAAGTTGCGTATTCTTTTATTATTCGAAAAACCTTAATCCATTCGCATAATCTTATAAAACCCATTGAATTACTTTTTCATTTTATTCTAAAATTCAATTCTCTTTCTTTCGAATGTTTTAATATCATTTTTTCTGTCGTGTTCTATACCCACAATTCCATGAGACCGCCAGCGCTATTTTTGCACTTTTATTCTGACGCTATATAAAGAGTTCTTTATCGTCGTCATCCTTTCCCATCGAATCGTAATTTGTTCTATGTCCCATTCTCCCCCACCTCTCTTCTAGATTGGTCTGTTACTGTTCTGTAACCGTCCGCGCGTTGTTGTTCGGGGGTACAAATATCGTTACATCGGCAACGGAGAGAAGATTTTTATGTTTTTCTGGTTTTCTAATTAAGCTGCGTCGCTTGGAGTGAACGTTCGAATGTGTAGATCCTATTCTTATAACATCTAAAGTCTTCTGAAGTGATGATCGATTTTTGTGAGTGGATGGAATGACGACTGGAAGTGTTTACTATGTTTTGTCAATAAAACTAGTTTAAAAAAGTGACGATGACTCTCTATATTCATTACGAAAGGGAAATTATCAATGTGTTTCGAGCCTGTTCTTTCTCGCCACCCTGACTGCAATCCGGTATTTTCAATATAACGGATGGATGGTTTTGATTGCTCTACTACATTTTATGTCGAGGTGTACTGGTGTCGCCTAAATATCTGAAAGTCGGTAGCAAAATGCTACATATATATATCTTGTTCAAATTTTCAATCGTTAATAAAATACTCATTATTCATCCTATCAAGTTGAAATAATTTTTTAAAACATGTACTGGATGACAACTGATGTTAATGCAGTTTTTTTAAATATTAATTAATTAAATTTTAATTAATTAATTTTACTTTTTGTTTGGGAAATAAAATGGCGGCCATTGGTTACTGAAGATCAATGAAAGTAATTTTAATATGGGGTTACCATAGGGGGGACCCTGTCCTATCGCCAAATACCGCCAAGTTTGTCGCCAACTTCGCGATATATCGCCAAATTTGACGGCCAAAATGAGTCGCCAAAAGGGATGCCAACTTGGCGATATCTCTAATATTTCACCAAATTCCCATAGACTTCCATTGTAAACCTACTTGCTTATAGAAAATCAACCAATTGAGATATTTTAATGCAACAAAAACTAATATTAGCTTAAGGGATTCTATTCAATATTTCTTTGATGACCTAAGTAGGAATTGACTTTAAAAACAAAATTTTTATATTACTTGTTATGTATAAACAAAAAAATTTGACTATTAATTAAACAGATTGTACTTTGTAATGTAACACCATTATAAACTGACTAGTCTTTTATAGAATTTGTGCATTGTTGAAAATAAAATAGCTCCTTTTTTTTTCACTCCATAAGTCATTGTGCACATGATATCTTAAGAACATATGTAGGGATTTCTATGAAATTCGATATATGGGGCATTCTCACAATCTTTTGACTTTTGGGAAAAAAAATCTGGCGAAATTAAACTTGCTAAAATAACATTTTAATCTGATAGACGAATGCCTTAATGATTCAAAATAAAGAAAAAACGGTCAGCAGCGAAAATTTTTTTATTTAACTGAGGTTTAGGTTAAACTTGCGAGTTTAATTTTCCTTACCATTTTACCCCTATAACTTTTTATTTTCTTCTAAATTTTTACTTATAATGAATTTGCATAGTACCCACAGGACATTCAAATAAGAAATAATACAAATGTAGTACTTTTAATGCAGAATTTTTGTAAAACATTGTCGTAAAGGGGTGTTAAAGAAGGGACGGTAAGGTTAAAAAAAAAGGGACGAACTGGTAAAAAAGAGACGGTAAGGATGGAACGGTAAGGAAAATTACCACCTATTTTTAGGAAAATCATGTTAAGACTAAGTGACAGCCACAATGTTAATTGATTTTTCGAAACAGTTGTTAACATTGGATAAAATTAATTTTTTTTTATAAATTTACCACGAAAAGTGCAGGAATAAACCTTGGGGACAGTAAGACTATCAATTAAGCCACGGTGCTTGAAATTGATATTCAAATGCTGATTTATATTCTGCAGTAAATTTCTTGTCAAAGAACTTTAGATATTCTTTCTCTAGCATACTTTTGCATGAGCAAAAACTTGAAAAAAATTCTGTCGCTGCATCTGAAGTGATTTTCTGTATAATTTTAGAAAAAAAGATGATAAAAAATCTAAAACCCAGGGGCAGAGTTCAAAAAATAATATCAACTCTAAAAATATGTTCAGGTTAATTTTTAGCTACATATTTATATAAAACAATAGTTACAGTTTCAGAAAAAAATTACATTGAATTATTTTTATTGAAACAATTTTATCCAGACAGCTCCAAACTTCAAAATCAGCATCAGGGACACGGGATGGTAGATGAGTTTTCCATGTGTTTGGACCCCCAACATCGTCCAAAACTTATTTATCTCGTTAATATTGTTGTGCAATCATGCAATGGGATGTTCCCAAGTATATGAAATTAAAAAAAAAAACACAAAAAGTGTATTAAATAAAAAATTATTATTCAGGGACATGAAAGTTAAAAGATTGTGAGAATGCCCCATATATATAATTAACATATAAGTATTTTTTAAATAATCTATTTTTAAATATTTACGGCAATAAGATTTTTAGTTATGATTTTTTTCATTCATTAAGAATATAAAAATGTAATTTTCTTTTAGAAAAATATTTTTTTACATGGTTAATGAAACAGTTTTGACCTACACTGTAAAAAAAAAAATGACATTTTTACAGTACAAAGTACTGTTCATCTCGCGCACAAATTCGATCTCAGTGAATGTGCTGTATCTTTCTTTGGTTTCCTGACTATATTAACATGGAAAATACAGTAGTTGCGTAAAATTAACAGCACAATGTGCTGGCAATTTGGATGCCAGCAGTTTTAGCTGTAAAAAAAGTGCCCAAATTGCCAGCACATTGTGCTATTAATTTTACGCAACTACTGTATTTTCCATGTTAATATAGTCAGAAAACCAAAGAAAGATACAGCACATTCACTGTGATCGAGTTTGTTCTGGCAAAATTACACTGGTTTTTTTTACAGTGTAAGAGTACATAATTTTTACAAATACATAAGTCCTTATTATATACAGCAAATTTCATAACAATTCATGCATATTTTCTCAATATATCGTGCGCGCAATGACTGACTAAGTAAAAAAAAAAAAAGCTATTTTAATTTCAGCAATACACAAATTCTGTAAAATACTAGTGAGTTTCTAAAGGTAGTATATTAAAAAACATAATCTGTTTAATTAATAGTCAAAATTTCATATTTATACATAAAAAGATTTAGCATATACCCTAAATCAAAGTTTTTGTTGATTTTCGGCACGTTTAAAAGGTACAAGACCCCTTAAATAATATCAAGAATGGTGTATTAATTGTTAATTTACATGCAGGGAATATTAAACTTTATTAGGAGTTTTTATTTAAATCCACTATACCATACATATTATTTTCTTTTATATTAAGTAAATTTTGGAATTATTTATTCATTTTTAGTATAACGTGGAGTAAAAATCTTGAAACAAAATAAAGTTTTTAAAATAGCAAATTAAAAAAAGATGAATCTGAAAATCTTATCTTATAATTTTGAAGTTTAAAAGCTTATCTTAAAATATATAATTTTATACTCAAAATTGCCGATATAAAGTTTTATAGTTAATCATAGGCCATAAATCATTTTAAGTTTCAAAACTGTCATGTATTTCGTAAAATATATCGTAAAACAAAATATCTTCCTTAAAAAAAAAAAAAAATGAAACAATGCATGGGTTTTTCGTTTATTGCTATTCTTTTAGAATCGTATTATTATAACTTTGAAACTTTTGTTACTTTACATCAAAATAAATAGTTAAATGAAATATGAAATTATATATTGATAGTTAATGATTGATGACATATGATTAGTGATTTATGACAGTGTGATGTTTTATGAATTTTAAATATTATACTTATAATATGTTCAATATATTTTAGTGATTTATGACAATGTGTTATTTTATGAAATTTAAATATTATACTTGTAGTATGTTAAATATATATATAAATTGAAAAGCAAATTTTTCCTTTTAATAATTAATGAAAAGTTTTTAAAACGCATTTTTATTGTGACATCTCTTTGGTTACTGCAAATGTTTACAGTTATTTATGTTTATGTTATATTGTTTTTACAATTAACATTTTATGTTTGTTTAAATTTTTAATATATGTATTTTTCACGTATTTGTTTCTTACATTAAACATTTTCTTGATAATTTAAAAGAAGAAGGAAAAAAAACTTTACTGACAGATTTTATTTTTGTGAAAAATTGGCTTTTATACAATATTTCTATATTTTAAAATATCAAATTATTTTAATGCTCACTATATTATCCCTGTGGTTACATACACCATTTTTAAGCTTATAAGCATGCTGCATATTTGCATACAAAATTTTTCAATACATTTTCATCGCATGGAATTTTATACTTAACCCTTAAATGCCTGAATTTTCAAAAATCCTTGTAATAATGTTTTAGGGTTTTCATTTTTTAAATAAATCATGGGAAAAATACTTAAAAAAACCATATTTTGTTTTAAGTATGGTTTACGGCTAAAAAACAGTTTGTTACTAATCAGCAATACTGGTCTTTAATTGAAAAAATAATTTTCCTTCATAAAATTCTATAATATTAAACACACAAGAATTTTAGGAACTATAATAAGAAATAAATTTTACTTGCTCACTGCAGAATAAAATAGGGTATTTCGCAAGCTTCCAAACAAAGCAAAAAGAACAAGTGGCAACAATTGAAAAAATAAATCTATCTTTATTTTTAAACAGCACAAGTGTTGCCATCTACATGTTGAAAATCAATTTAATAATATTTTCAGAAAGTATTTTATTGGCAACATTAGGCATTATAGCTTCAATATTATTCTAATAGTATTTTAGAGCTTAAATTGGGTATGTTGCCGAAAAGCAACACCCGGCATTTAAGGGCTAAATTTGTTGTTTTTTAAACGAAGTTATTTGTAATATTCATGTTTAGTAACTAGTTAAATTTATTCTAAAATAATACTAGTAAATGAAATAACCAAAATGGTTATAGTTTGGCATTTTCTATTTTCCCATGACTAAGAAATAAAACAAGAACTAAAAATCCTGCATCACGGCATCGATTATGAAACACTTTCAAACACTAATAGAAAATTCTGAAGAAAATTTATTTTGTTCATAATACAATGATATAAGATATCTAAAAAAATAAATAAAAAAATTAAAACAAGATCGAAAAATCATACGTTCAGCATAGATTCTGAAACACTTTCCAACACTATCAGATAATTCTTAAGAAATTTTATTTTGTTCATAATACAATGAAGTAAGATATCTAATAAAACGAAATAAAAGAAATAAAACAAGAACGAAAAATCATACATTCGGCATAGATTATGAAACACTTTCCAATACACTCAGAAGACAGTAACAAAATTTCACAGTTTATTCAGGTGACAGATGGTGATATAAATAAACAATTTGAAAAACGCGTAACGCATCTGAAAACCCAATTTCTGCTATAACCATCCATAGTCGGAAAAATGAACTTTTTTTTTTTTTTTTTTTTTTTTTTTTGTATAGCCTTGTATATGATCAATTTGTAAACCACAAAGTACCTATGTTAAGAGTCTACTTCAGTCAAGTGAAAAGACCCGTTCGCTAATGCTAATCTTATGGGAGAAATTTATAAGGATATCTCGGTTGCATTTCCATAATTTTAAATGTTTTTTTTTTTTTTTTTTTTTTTTTTTTTTTTTTTTTTTTTGCATCGGATAACTGAGATCGATCTGTACAAAGGCCGTTTTTTATTTTTTCGATTTTGTTTACAGATATTTTTAACGAGGACACTTTCATTTTCGGAACCGGCTTTGAAACTGAAAGCATCCTCATAAAAAAAAAAGAAAAAAAAAATCTGCAATGAAAATCGAAAAAGTATAAAACGGCCTTTGTACAGATCGATCTCAGATACCCAGTGCAAAAAATAATATAATAATATTTAAAAATATTGAAATGCAACCAAGATATCTTTATAAATTTCTTCCATAGGATTAGCATTGCCGAACGGGTCTTTTCACTTGACTGAAGTAGCCTCTTAACAGTTCAGTTAAACGCATACCACAGTTGGAAATTTATTTCAGCAATTTCTCTTTATAAACGGAAATGTACTTGAGAACATTTGTGCAGCCCTGTATACGATCTATAGAATTTATACACGCAAAGTAATGTAAAAAAATAGTTCCATTTAAAAACGCGCATCACAACTGAAAACGCATTGTCAGAAATTATTGAGCATAGGTTTTAATAATTCAATTATTGTTCAGTTTCTTTTGCATCCAAATTTTTTTTTTATGTATGTCTGTAAGTGAATGATGCATTATGTTCACAGCAGCACCTATTGTCGTCGTCTGGTCTGTCTCTCTGTCCGTCTGTCCTCATATAACAGCACAGAAACTGCCCAACCGAATGGTTTGTAATTTAATGTATACAATCGTTGAAAAATTTCTTCGAGTCGTTTCAAATTTTGTGAATATCGAATCAAAGCTTAAAAATATGTTAATAAAAGTTTTCTCCATTCTATTAAATCCTATCCGACGTAATTAATTCAATACTATCCCATGATAGGTAATGATTCTAAGTTGTCATGGTGATGACGTCCTATTTAAGAGGGAGCCCTATTATTTCCGTATGACTGAATTTAATCTATAGATAATCGTAATAAATTTTGTATTCATGCATTTCTTCATGAGAGTGCAACAGTTATTGCATCCAGATCTGAGTATTTATAAAAACTAGTTAAAGTACAAACGTACCACATTTGAATCGTTTGGCGTACAATTTCCGACTTGTTTAATTAATATAGATTACTTCTGTCCATTTTATTAAACTGCTGAGATTTTTTGGCTAATAATAGATATATCTGAAGTTTTTACATTATAAATAGTGGCACAGATGTCGATTTTTTTCTGACGCCAGTATCATATACTCACCGAGTACTTAACTGGCGCCAAAGTGTCGTTATTTTGCTTAATATGGTAACTCAAATGGATGATATAGTAACGAGGTTTGCGCCAAATTGGCGTCGGAAAAAAATCACGCCAAAATGGAGCGCATATGACATCTGTGTCTAAATATTTAAAAAATATTACATTATCCAACCGCACCCCCCCCCCCCCCCCCAAAAAAAAAAAGAATTAATCCTTTCAAAAATATTGCTTACATGTATTTCTTACGTTATGAGTTCATTATAATATAACATCATTGCTATAAATTCAGAAGAATTAGTTGTATTTATTAACGATTCGGAGAAAGTAGGCCCATTTAGCTCTCAGGCTTTGATAACCTGATAGCTAATAAGCCCGCAGGTTCTGTATGTACGTATGTACGTATGTATCTATATACGTAATGCGATAACTCTTGATAGAAATGTCAGATTTGCTTTAAAAATTTTTCTAGGTTCATTCTGATAAGGTGCTTCTCTGATTAGTTTTGGGAATTCATTGGTTATGTATCAAGGGGGAAACCTCCTCCCTTAACTTAGATAAATGGGTTTTACATGCAGAATTATCCGATTTGCTTCAAATTTGGTATGTTGGTTAATTGTGATAAGGCACCTCAATGCTTAGATTTGGCGGTCCATTGTTTAACTATAAATGGGGGAACGGGTGGCTAATACCTCCTTAATTTTGATAAATGGATTTTTCTATCCGATTTGCCTCAAATTTAGTATACCGGTTTATTCTGATAAGGCGCTTTCCTGATTAGATTTGGAGGTTAATTGGTTAAGTATAAAGGGGGGAACGGGGGGTTTGGGCTAATCCCCCTTTAATTTATTTTTCGAAGGGCATTGTTCTTTGAAATAAGAGTATTATATGCAATTAGTGTGAATAACCTATGAGCTCAATGCCATCAGTTTAACTGGGCACTTTCTGTTTTATTAATTTATGTCTATTTTGTTATTGAAAGACTTAACCCTTAAATGCCTGATTTTTCAAAAATCATTGTAATAATGTTTTTCGGCTTTCACTTTTTAAATAAATCATGGAAAAAATACTTTAAAAAATCTTATTTTATTTTAAGTATGGTTTACGGTTAAAAAACAGTTTGTTACTAATCGGCAATACTGGTCTTTAATTGAAAAAATAGTTTTACTTGATAAAATTCTATAATATTAAACACACAAGAATTTTATGAACTATAATAAGAAATAAATTTTACTTGCTGACTGCAGAACAAAATAGGGTACTCCGCAAGCTTCCAAACAAAACAAAAAGAACAAGGAGCAACAATTGAAAAAATAAATCTATCTTTATTCTTAAACAGCACAAGTGTTGCCATCTACATGTTGAAAATCGATTTAATAATATTTTCAAAATGTATTTTATTGGCAACATTAGGCATTTTAGCTTCAATATTATTCTAATAGTATTTTAGAGCCTAAATTGGGTATGTTGCCGAAAAGCAACACCCGGCATTTAAGGGTTAATATAGCATATGCGTAAAGCATTAGGATGAAAATTACCATTATATATTTAAATTTTACTGTTCTAAATATATCAAAGAAATCTTATTTAGTGTTAAAGTAGTGTTTTTGGTATTTTTATATGAGATTCTCAATTTAAAAGGGTTCACATGTGCCAAAACGGAATTTTGTAAAGTAATTTGCTTCATGAACATCAAATTATTAGAGGTAATCTCTAACAAAAACTTCGTACATGATGTAGCAACCTGGTCGTTTTTAGGTGCGTTCGTAATTATATAAATGCGTAGCACCTATAGTCGTCTGTCAGAATACAACAGCGCAGAAACTACTCAACTGAATGGTTTGAAATTTGATATATAGATTAATTGCAGAATTTTGTCGAGTCATTTCAAATTTTATGAAAATAGAATCAAAACATAAAAAGATATTATTAAGCAAGGAACACACATGCGAAAAATTGACGGAAATCTGCAGCGGCAAATTTTCCACTACGCCAAATTTGCGACTTGGAAATGAGATTCGCACTTGCGTTGTCGCTGCATGTGAGAACAAGTGACGAAATAGTGAGAAGCGTTCTTATTGGTTGATTTCTACAGATGCCGTCGCGGAAAAGGAAAAAGTTAAAACATGTTTAACTACAATTCCACTGCGTTTTCGCATTTGTACGCGATAAATAGGGGGTCAATTTGCCGTTCCGCTGTCCATTTCCGTCGTATTTTTCCGCATGTGGTTTCCCGGCTTAACGTTGAGTAAAAAGTTTTCTGCCATTTTTTTTTTTTTTTTTTTTTTTGTAAAATGATAAATACATACAAAATCATCAAAACTAGTGAGGATAGTAGTCTCCGTTTAAATCTACAATCGTCTGCCAACATTTGAGCAACTTTTCAATCCCTTCTGCGAAAAATTGGGGCATGCGTAAGTCCAGAAAGACATCGATCTCATTTATGACCTACTCATTTGAATTGAAGATTGCGCCATCAAGATGCAGCTGCAGATGAGAAAACAGCTAGAAATCTGAAGGGGGCATGTCGGGGCTGTATGGTGAATGTTGCATTAAATCCGACTCTTGCTTGCAGAGCGTCCAGCCGGTCATCGTGCTATCGTATGGTCGGGCGTTATCTTGTTGAAACCACCTTCCTTCTAAACTCGTTTCTTCGTTTTTCGCGAATAGCCTCGCGAACTTTGATTAGCATGTTGCTGTATATTGCACTGTTTATAGTCTGTCCGCTTTTCAGGTACTCTTTGTACAGAATTCCGCGACAATCCCACCAGATGCAGAGAAGCACCTTGCTAGTTAGGGCATGTTTTGTAACAGATCCTGCTGATTCCCCAGGTGCTGACCACACTCTTTTACGGCTTGCATTGTTGTAGTACACTCATTTTCCCTCACAGGTCACAATTCTGTCCAGAATGTTCTCTTGCCTTTGATCTTTGAGCAGAGCCAAACAACAGTTTTTCCTCTTACGCTTGTCTACAGCAGTCAATTCATGAGTCACCCAGCTGTTGAACTTAAACGTAAGATTTATGCGTTTCAGAGCGTTAACTATTGTTTTTTAGGAAACTTTAAGCTGTAACGCAATAGTTAGTGTTGAAACATTTCTGTCTTGATCAATGATTTGCTTTAACTGCTCACAATTAACTTCAATAGGGTGGCCAGAACGTAGTTCATCTTCAATGTCGAAATTTCCAGCTTTAAACTTCAGAAACCAAACTTCGACTGTATCATAAAAAAACAGTATTGATGGCTAAACTTTCACACATTTTTCTGTGGCATTCAGTCGCACTGAGTTTGTTACGGAACTCGTAGTACATAATCGTTCTGAGCTGCTGACGTGATAACTCCATTTTAAACACTTTTATGAAGCACACGTTAATAAATTTTTAACAAACAAATATCACAGTCACGTAGCTCCTATTCTCTGCTTTCGAATGCAAAAATTGGTTGGTTGAAAAACTAACAACCGCCCAAATGACAGTTGCTGGCGCGAAGGTATCTCCCCTTGGCGGAAAGCTTTTTACTCAACGTAATAATAAAAGTTTTCTTCATTATATTAAATCCTATCATACGTAAACAATTCAAAAATATTGCATGATAGGTCATGTTTCTACGTTGCCATGGTGACGATGTTCTACTTAGGATGGAGTCCTATTATTTACATATTGCTGAATTTAATATATAGAATCATAATAAATTTTGTATTCATGCGTTTTTACGTAAGAGTGCAACAGTTATTGCACCAAGATCTAAATATTTATAAAACTAGTTATAGTACAAACGCATCTCATTTGCCACGTTTGACGCACAATGTACGACATGTTTAATTCTCTAATAGAGACTTCGATAATACAATTTTTACATTTTATTTAAGTGCTAAAATTTCTTTAACAATAATAGATATATCTGTAGTTTTTATTTAAAATATATTTTTTAAATCTTACATTATGCTAAAAAAAGACAAAAAATAAGAATTTTCAGAAATACTTTTGCATGAATTTGTTTTATGTTTGTGATAAGATGATGTTAGTGCCATAAATTGAGAAGGATTAGATGTATTTATTAACGAATCTGAGATAATATCACCACGGGATTTTCGATTGTGTTAAAGAATTTACCCAGAGATGCGTCTGATTTAATGATATTAGTGCGCAGATATAATGAGACAGTTTTTATATCTATTTTATTAATGAAAGACTGCTGATAGCGCATCAGCGAAGCATAATGATGAAAATTACTGTTATATGCTTGGATTGTAGTGTTTTAAATATACTCAAAGAATTCTTATCTTGTTTTTAAATTGTCTTTTGTAGTTTTACATGAATGTATTTCACTCAACTTGATTCATGTATGTAAATATGGAATTTTGTAAAGTACTTGTTTAATCTACAGCTAATTCTCAGAGGTAATGCCTAAAATCGAATTCTGAATAACTGATGAAGCAACTTGATCGTATTTAGTTTCTATATTAGAGGGGATTAGATAAGTAGCAATGATATATAATTTGTGTTTGGCGACACGTTCGTAAATGTTATTGCTTATGAACATGTACCGAAAGTTTGTATCTATTACGGGAACACTGTCTCTTTATCAACTATTCTGATCAACGTTTCTGTAGAAATGTTGCCCTCCCAATGGCGACAAGATTTTAGCCGCATCCGATCAAACATCCCATACCTGGAATGATTTAGTTCATTTACATTTTTTCTTTCATTCACGTGGCCTTTATGATTAATTTTGGTTATTTTTTACCCGACTGCCAAGAAGGGTTATGTGTTTCACGCGTATCTGGGTATGTGAATTTCTTTATACCCTCGAAACATCCCAAGGGCTGGATGGATTTTAATGAATGATGTCTCTGTCAATTCGTCTTAACCTTCCAATGGTTATAGGCTAGATTTTGTTTTTATAAATTCTAAATGGCGGCCGAAAAATACAAAATGGCGATAGAGACGAAAAAAATACTTTTGCGCACCCTATTGAGTGGCATATCATTGGATAGGTCTTTCAAAATTAAGACGAAGTTTGATTAACTGTTTTACAGTTAGAAGCTCCGTCAAAACAGTGTTTATAGATAGGAACTAAAAATTAAACACAACTTAAAAGTCATCAGTACAAGTAAATAAAAAATAGGCGTAATATAAAATATATTTTTGCATTGATGAGAAATAATTAATTAGTTCGCTTTTCACGCAGTCTGTTTTTTGATTTTTTAAATTTAATTTTTACTTGTTAAATTAAGTAGTCTGTAATTTTATTTTTAATAATCAGTCAAATTTGTCCTAAAATTATCCTAAATATAAGGGAAAAAAAGTATCCTTATTAGGATCCCAGAGCTGTGATAAGAAACAAAATAGTTATTTGAATTTTGAACTTTTTGAATTTAAAAAATACATGTTTAATTTTCTTAAAATGATTCTTTACACATCTGTAAATTACGTTATAGTTTTGAGAAAAACTTTATCTGAAAGCGCAGATTTTCTTTCATTCTCTGGTGTAAAACTAAAATTTTGCGATATTTACAATCTAATATAAAGTTTTTGAAAGAAAAAAACTGTTGAAAATGAATAAAGAAACAAAAGACGAGGCTGGATCGATTTGCGTATATTGAGTTACATATTTACAAGAACTACAACAACCGAAATAAAACAAAGAAATAACATGTATTTATAGATTTTGAAAGGTCCATGGCAGACAGATTAGCAGACGTGGAAAAGAGCTAGACAGTGCTTAAATAACCAATCACAGTTAAATAAACAATTGTATTTAAATGAAAACTGAATTAATGTTAAAATAATGTAATACTATGATTACCATATTCAAACCCGTCTATCATCTAGTATTACATCAGAAAAATAAAAAGAAAAGAAAATTTTGGTAAACAAACATTAATAATAACATTTTCAACTTTTAACATTTTCAACAACTCTTACAACATTACGAACAAATTTTAGTTTTTTATCACTATGTTTCATTCTAGCATAATTGCTCCCATTACTGATACATTTTATACATGATTGATTATCCTCAAAAATAGCTAAGTTCTCAATTTTTACAATTTACCAAGCAATGTTTTTAAACCATAACAAGTCTTGCAAACTTTTAGTTAAAGCAATGACTTCAGCTTCAGTTGACGATAATGTAACTGATTTTTGTTTATTACAACACCACAGAACAGGCATGTTACAAAACATCAAAATATAACATGATACTGATTTACGGTCATCAGTGTCCACCCCTCTCAATCGGCATCAATATACATGGATAATTTTGGATCAGAATTTTGTTTTTATACACAAGTTTTAAGGACAAAGTTCCTTTTAAATATCTTAAAGTTTTTTTAGTGCAATCCATGCAACATCAGTTGGATTTTCCTGCATTTGACTCAAACAGTTAACTGCATACTCGGGTCAGGAAACATAGATAAATACAATATACAAACTACAAGTTCACGATATGGACCAATAAATGACTTTCCATTTTTGAAATCAGATAGAGCCGATTTAGGAAATAGGAATATCACAAGGTTTAAATTTTAGCATATTAAATTTACATAATAATTTAATTATACAAGACTTAATCCATAATGAAAAATCGGTTGTGAATTTCATTTGAATACCTTGAAATTCTGAAAATTTTTCTGACTTTTAGATGTGAAACTCTAGACAATAAGTAAATAACTACATTAGTTTCATTTATATCTGAACCTGTAATTAATATCATCTACATACAGAGCAATAATTATTTTACGATCTATTATATATATTATTACTATACCGAATAAAAATACAAGATTCATTATCAAGTGATTTAAAATTTAATTTAGAAACAAATGCAAGAAATTTTTCAAACCATTGTCGTGGGACTTGTTTGAGACCATATACACTTCTTTTAAGCTTACACTTTCGCCCACTATTATCATCATCGCCTTACGGCTGGCCCATAAAAACAAGTTAATTTAACTTACCATTCAGGAAACCAGTTTTTACATCTAATACGAATGGATATAGATCTTCATTTAAAATAAAAGTCAGCACTAAACTTTAAGCGGGCATGTTTTTAACACGTAAAAATGTCTCAGTGTAGTCCACTACTTCTTTCTGCATGAACTCTCAAGCTACAAGCCTTGCTTTATATTTACCGTCTCTCTTTTTATGCAGCACCCGCTTGCAGGGAATGGAATTTTTATCTATTGGTAGCTTTCCTAAATTCCACATTTCCTTTTCTCTTATGAACTCCATTTATTCGTACATAGTTTCTTTCCACTTTTGTTCTTTCTTTGTGAGGCAGAGTATAACTATCATCAAAACGTAATGTTGCTTTTTGATTCATACATTTCAGGTTCTGGAAACCTAACGGGATGTTTCTTTTCTCTAGATGATTTTCACACACATTCTTCTGTCGAATTATTTGTTTTTTTCTCTAGATGACAGAGAACTATCGATTGCACTTTCTTAAAATAGACTTTCATCATCAGGCTCATCTTTATCGATGTTCTAGAAAACATGTATAAAACCATTGGAAGTTTTCTTCTTTTCTTTAAATTTAACATTTTTGGATATAAAGTTGCGCTTTGTTGTAGAATCTAATAATTGATGACCCATTGATGAATAACCTGCAAAAATATTTTTTTTTTTTTTTTTTGCATTTTTCATCTAATATTTTTCTTTTTATTGTTAGGTATCAGTGTATAGGCATCACAGCCAGATACTCTAAGATCCTTCAAATCGGGATGATTTTTATGCTTTAAATAGTATGGAGTTGAATTTTCAATTGATGCACGAGGTAATCTATTATTTATGTATGAGGCAGTGAGAACAGCAAAACCATAAATTTTCTTAGGCAAATTAGCTTCAGATAACATCACCCGACATTTTCCCAAGAGACTTCTATTAACTCGTTCTGATACACCATTCAAACATGGTGGCGAATGCTAAATAAGCATACCAGCTTCAGTTGCAAAGTTTAAACTTTCTCCATCAACATATTATTTTGCATTGTCGCATCGAATTTTTCTTACTGTGATATTAGATTTACAGAAAGTTTTAAGATCACTAATAATAAGCTAGAAGTAGCTAGGAGTGTTCGGTAGCTTCATCGCCCCGAGCCCAACCCTTCCCGCTTTTCGGTGTCTTTAATTTGTGTAATTTCCCTTTTAAATTTGCCCGGTTTCAATTTTTGATTTTTTTTTCAATCTGGCTTTCTCTAGAGAGTCTTTCATTCGGGACGTGGCTGGGTACCTAAGAATCTTGCTTCCGCAAAAGAGTCGGACAAGAGTAGTAGAATAAAGGGCTGCGGACGAAGATGGGCCGCTCGCCGCGGCGGTCGCTGCATCACTTTTTCATTTAAGTATGTTAAATTCAGTAAATAACGAATAGACATATATTAAAGTCATAAAATATTGCTCACCTGTTAAAGCCTTTGGTACTATCGGCCCACTTATATCTGAGTGAATCATCATTATTGTTTCAGATTCTCTTTTTCTAGAACCTTTTCCAGCAGGTGTTGCTCATAACTTTGAACTTATACATATTTCACAGAAATTCGAGGTTGGGTAGTCCTAATTGCTTCAGGGCATGGTTGCACGAGTGCCCTAATTTGCGATGCCAGATATCACAATCACTTTCTTTTGAAGCAAGTACAGTTTCATAAACAGGGATAAAGTTACTTACATGCTGCTCCTTTAAATCACGTTTACCGAAACAAAATCGTTTTTATTGAAAAATAAATAGGTTTGCATTCTTGAAAATAACAGCATATTTTGCACTTTTAATTTTCCTAACGGAAATCAGCTGCCTATTTAGGTCTGGTAAGTAAAGCTCATTATCTAAAATAATTTTCATTCCATTTGATAGTTTTCCAGTGATGTTTCCGACACATTTAATTTCAAGATTCGTTGTTGTTTTCGAAGCACACTTTATAGTTCCTGAAGAAAGTACTAAAGACGTGAAATAATTCTCATTAGAACAGATGTGAGAAGTTTCTTCAGAATCTATGATAAATTCGTTCTTTCTAACGTTCCCACAAAACAAATGATACTACTGAAGAGGCGAAATATTCCGTTTGAAGTTTTAATAACTTCAAAATATCGTTTTATATGACCACCTTTTCCGGATGAATAGCAAGCAAGTTTCTTTGTATAATATTTTGCATTATGTCCTTTAGAATTACTAATTGTAGAAAAGAATACTTTGCGAGTTGACGAAACAAATGCAGTATTATCATGAGCAGTCTTTCTTTGAGTCCAGTAGAAGTGCTTCAGCATCTATTAATCTTTGTGTGACGAAATGCAACGCTTAAAATAGAATTCGGTTGATTTCTAAAGCAGTCTTCACAGTTTCAAATTCCTGCGTCAAAGGCATCAAAATATAAACAATCATATCTGTTCTACTTACTTCTGCTTCAGATAGCTTCAAATCCGAAATTGATTAATTTATTTCGTCAATATGGCTTCTCATAGATGATCAATCACTCTTAATAGTTGCCAACCTCTTACGAATCAAAATTTGATTCACTGCACGATTCGTATGATATGTGCGAATCTAATTTATTCAAAATTTTATGTGCCGTATTTTCATCTTGAAGAGATGCAAGCACAGCATTACTTAACAATGATAATAATAAAGTATATTCCTTTTTTGCTTTCACAATAACCGCAGCATTTCCTTCAGCCGTTCATTATCCAAAAAGTTTCCTAATTCCTTGGCAGCAAAAATCGCGGTAATTATTCTTTTCGAAACGGAAAATTTTTTACTGTCACCTTCAAAAAGAGAAATGCCAAAAAGTTCTTTCTGAGACTCCATTCTGCACAATAAAAATACAAAAACTAATGATAAGCTTTTTCACTCGAAATCGCAACAGAATTAAAAGGCAGAAAAAAATATCGCCAGACAGCCTATCATTTCATTTCAACTTATGATGAAACTGCTCTCTGCTATTGAAAATAAATAAATAAACAAAAGACGAGGCTGGATCGAACTGAGTACATTGAGTTACATATTTACAAGAACTACAACAACTGAAATAAAACAGAGAAAAAACTTGTATTTATAGATTTTGAAAAGCCCATGAAAGACGGGTTAGCGGAAGCGGAAGAGAGTTAGAACGTTAGCTTAAATAACCAATCACAGTTAAACATAAACAAGTCTATTAAAATGAAAACAGAATTAATGTTAAAAATAATGTAATGATACGATTTAAAAAAATACATGCTTATTTTTTTTTAATTATTCTTTAAATATCTGTAAATTACGCTATAGTTTTGAGAAAAACTTTATCTGAAAAAGCAGGTTTTATTTTATTCTATGCTGTAAAGACTAAAATTATGCGATAGTTACAAGCTAATATAAAGTTTTTGAAAGAAGAAAAGCCTAGTTCCAGTCCAGTAAAAAGTTCCTTTCCTTAAAAATTAACAATAAAAAAAAATCCATCGCAACGCGAGGGTGTACACGTACAGCAAAACACACTGTTTTCTTTAATTTAGATTTATTTATATATGCCCTAGCCTTAAACTGCTAAGATTTATTAATAACAATAGCTATAATAATAGCCTAAGTCATGTGGCTGTCATCAACAGTTCCGGGTTGACCGCTTCACTTTTTATATGCCAAACAGCCAATTTGGTAATTTAATGTTAGCCGGGCGCAGGTGATAAATCCCCATCATATCATCAGTAATATAATAGTCCATCTAATGCGACTGTCAGAAACAATTTCTCGCGAGGTAAATTAAAACAAAGCTTTGATGTTGAAATTAAATGTCACAGTTTATAGTATTACTAGGGGGCTCTGCCCCCTACAAGCTACGCTCGCCAACCCCCGTTCAGACACCACAGAATCTAAAAACACGCTAATCTGATGGATTTTAAAAGTATTAGAGAAGATTGAATTATACTGAAAAAAGCTGTGCAGATCTCCCTGTAAACGGGTTTCGATTCAATTCCCTTTGATTGCAAAAATTTTAGACCGAATCAGTTGCTGTTAAGACATCTAATGGTTGTTTTCGTTTTTGATTAAAGAGGATCAGTTAAACATTTGAAAAGAAGCTAAAACAAAATGAATTAAGTATTCAGAGTCTTTGTCTCCCGGTATTTTAAAACAATCTCTATAACAATAGCCTAAGTCATGTGACTATCATCAACAGTTCCGGGCGGGCCACTTCGTTTTTTATACTCTAGATGTCATTTTGGTACTTTAATGTTAGCCAGGCACAGGTGATAAGTCTCCAAATATTATTCTATCGCCATCATTTCATCTATATTATAATTGTTCAAGTCATCAACTGCCATGAACAAATACGGTCTGATCCCTTCGCCTTTCATATGAAAGTTTGGCAGAAATGTCATATACGCATATTGGCACGATATTTTTCCGACGTCAATTTGGGGAAAACGTCAACAGTATAAACAACAACATCCGGCTTACCATATCAAGCAAAATAACGATACTTTGGTTAAGTTAAGTACCCGAACCAGTTCAGTACCCGTTGCGTATATGGCATTGGCGTCAGAAAAATATGGGACCAATATGTGGCCGTATATGACATCTGTGCCGAAAGTTTTCGATTTTGATTAAAAAATTAAAATTTTCTTTTCGAATAAAACTACATAAAAGTTGCCATGGTCGCAAAGAATTCTTGGTACTGTTACGCTAGCCGGGTGCAAATCTCGCCAATAGCTTTTTCTGAACTCGCCAGTTAGCATTTTTTTTCGAGTGGTAAATTAAAACATTGATTTGAAGTTGAAATTAAATGTCATGTTTTGTTGTATTATTTAATATTTGGCCAGATGTTATATACGCACCGCAGGTTTGGAGAGATTTTTTTTAATGAAAATTTGGCTAAAACCTCGTTTTTGAATACCAGTTACATATGTATTTTTGGTACTACCTAGTTATTCCGGCGACTAAAAGTCTATCGCCAAACTATAAGATTAAATGCTCATAATGGTTGATCGTAAATGTCACATTCACTTAACTTTAGTAAGTTACACGTTTACGTCATCAAGTGATTGTTATTTCGACGTTTTATTTGTATATTTATTAATGTTGTACTAAGGTATTTGTTCTTTCGTTATATAAATAAAAATTTTGTCAATTTGTATAATTAGGCGAGTAGTTTGGCAATTTACATAATTTGGCGAAATTGGTCGACGGAATAACTAAGTAGTACCGTATTTTTTAATTATTTTCAAAAGGAAATAACAAAAAAATGATAACTATAGAACAAAATAATTTATGTAATTTAAAAAAAGAAATAACAGTAAATAAACATTTATCTATATAATAAAAGCCGAAGTCATGTGATTGTCATCAACAGTTCCGGGCTAACCGCTTCGCTTTTTATATGCCAAACGGCCATTTCGGTACTTTTATATTAGTCGGGCGCAGGTGATAAAACGCCAAATATTCTTCAATCGCCATCATTTCATTAAAAATACAAACCTATCACTCATTTCATTTAAAATACATAACTTTCATTTAAAATACACATCTTTCATTTACCCCATTTAAAATACAATAAATGAATAAATAAATAAATAAATAGATATTTTTCCAGTATAGGTTCTTGGCGAGAAAAAAAACAGGCATCGAATTTCCCGGCATTCTATATCCTATTTTATATAAATAAGCAAGTTTTTCCATATGTATACAATTGACTTAATCTAAAGAAGCCAATAATCTATTTTTATATACACTCATGTCCAAAATTAAAGTCACAAACATAGAATCTGTGAAAACTGATGAACTATTCACTGCGTTGCCACGACAGAGTTATATTACAATGGGAGAAAGAATATAGCATCATAACAATATAGAAAAGATTTTAATTGTGAATTAAGATACAAGGTATATCAAAAAGTCTTAAATCCCAAATCAAAGATAAAGCATTTATCTTGGGAAAAGTCTGTCTAATATGGAGTGTGACCACCGTGCACTGCTCTACATGCTTCACAACGACCTCTCATACCGTTTTTGAGCGTGCCAATAAATGTTAAGCCTATTCTTCCAAAAGCGCGGCTTTTAACTACTGGCAGGTCCTGGGGGGGGGGGCGTTTACGCTGTGCAATGGCTCTTCCTAGACCATCCCAAACATGTTCCATAGGATTGAGGTCTGGAGACCTCGAAGACCCCTTCATACGGCGAATATCCTCTTCTTCAAGAAAATCATCAACAATGTAAGCTCTGTGTGGCTTCGCATTATCGTCCATAAACATGAAGTCCGGGTTTACAGCACCCTGGAACATCCTCACATAGTCTTCAAGGATCACTTTCCTAACGCCTGGCGTCCAGTCGTGTGTGCCCCTTTCACTGCATCTAACAGGAGGGCCCCATTGTTGTGGAACCGACGACATCAATCTTGGACACAACAAGAATGGTGGTATTTTCTTTTCAGTGATGAGTCGACATTTACCCCGCAGAGTGATTCTCGTCGAATCTTAATCTGGAGAGAACGTGGAGCTCGATATCATCCCTCCTACGTAAAATAAATCGACAGATTTGGTGGCAAAGGAATCCTTGTCTGGGGCGACATAATTTTGAGGAGATGTACATCGCTGCACGTCTTCGATGCAGGTACTATCAACGCATAAGGATGAGGTCCTTGAAGCCTATGAGAGGTTTTTCCGGGCTGCTGTAGTCCCGGAGTTCATGTCTATGGACAATAATGCAAAGCCACACAGAACTCACATTGTTGGGGATTTTCTGGAAGAAGATAATATTCGCCTTATGAATTGGCCTTTGAGGTCTCCGGAGCTCAATCCTATTGAACATGTTTGGGATGGTCTAAGAAGAGCCTTTGCACAGAGTAACCTTCCTCCTAGGACCTGCCAGGAGTTAGAGGCCGCGCTTTTGGAAGAATGGGATTTGTTGCCACAAAAAATTATTCATACTCTCATAAACAGTATGAAAGTTCGTTGTGAGACTTATATAGCAGTGCATGGTGGTCACACTCCATACTGGAGTGACTTTTCCCACGATAAATACTTTATCTCTGATTCATGAATTAACACTTTTTGATATACCTTGTATCTTAATTCACATTTAAAGTCTTTTCCATATTGTTATGTTGCTATGTTCTTTCTCCCATTGCAGTATACCTCTGTGCCAAATTTCGTGGCAACGCAGTGTATAGCTCATCAGTTTTCCCATATTTTATGTTTGCGACCTTAATTTTGGACATGCGTGTAGAAACAGAAATAATTTATATGTAAACAAATATTGTATATATATGTGTAAATAAAATGTTTATATGCAAATAAATACATATAAATAAAAATAGAAGTTCTTCAGGCTTGTTTTCATAGCTATTTATATATTTTATCAACGTATTTCACGTTCTGAAGCCCGAATTGCGCCATGCTTAAAGAAAAATGCCAAGGCCCCGGTAATGGAAAAGTACGTAAATAAACAATTAATCGGAATAATAATAACATAAACTAAAATATTTCATTTCAACATCAAAGTATTGTTTCTAATTTACATTCAAATAAATATATATTCCAAGATTTCATTTCAATTGAAATTAAGTTGACAGCTTTCTATTTCACTTCATAGAGTAAACAAACGCAAGAGATTCATTCATCATATAAACGGTAGAAAATATTAGACTATGGAGATAATCATTCGCAAAGTAGGTTCTCCAACAGTGAATGAACAATATTTTTATGACGTCATAGTAGGTAAATTGGCGGCGCTAACGTTTGTTCAGGCTTGCACTCACGAGGGTTTTATTTTGCTATTTCTCTTAGTTACATTAGTATATTGTCATATTTATTAACTCAGAAATCAAATCTATAGAAACAAAAGTATATATATTCATTATTTAGTTATTAAGTAATGCAAAAAAAATTATAAATGCATAATTTCCAAAATTTAAATAAATTTATTAATATTAAAAAATAACATTAAAGTAACAGCATGTTTAAGTAGATTAAGTTCAATTTAGATAATTTATGAAGAAATCTCAGTTTAAAAACTTGAAGTTTCACCCATTTTTACAGCTACGGAAATTATGAGGTATTTGTCAAAAAGGACGAAATACGTATAACGACAGAAATGTATGAAATGTTATCAAGTTCGCAAAGAATTCTTGATTTCTCTATCAGAATCTTTGGACTCGGGGAAGGATTGAGCAAGTCAATTAGTTTCAGAAGGAAAGTAACATGATGCAATGCTTAGCATACATTTAAGGGAGACCAAACTGGTCGCCAGAGGCGGCTAGTTATTAAATAAACAACAATAGCCGGGTTACCATGTGAATCAAAACGATGCCACTTTGGCGCCAATTAGGTACTTAGGTGCGTATATGACATGTGTGCCTAATATTTTTCTTTCCGTTTTGTTTTTTAAAAAAGAAAGAAGTGAAAGCCATTAATTATATACGATTCATTTTTAAATGAAAGTTTTGTATTTTAAATAAAATAAATGAAAGGATTATATTTTAAATAAAATTAATGAAATATAAAAAAAATGCGACGGGGAAAATGTTTGGTGATTCATCACCTGCATCTCGCTAACATAAAAATACCGAGTTCTTGATTTCTCCATCACAATCTTTCGATTTGGCGAAAGATTTTTCAAGTAAATTGAATTATGAATAAAACCAACATGATACATTTCTTAGCATACATTTAAAGGAGGCCAAACTGGTTGCCAAATTAGTTTAAAATAATAACGTTTTCTGAAATATGGAAAAAAATATCTGTTATGATTCAAATTTGAGTTGCCATCATTAGAAGAAAGTATTTAAAATTAGAAAAAAATTAATATTTCGAAAACTAATTCGAATTTAAAAATTCTAATACCAGTTTTGAGATCTGTGGAACAATACGGATTTTTGGTGTTAATTTCATCACAATGTATTCCATATTTTAGAAGAAATCGCCGGGGAACATAATCAGTTTTTTAATCAGTCGTTTCAAAGAATCGTTTCATAAATTCGTTACATTTCAGTCGTTTCATATATCCGTATCATAAATTCGTTTCATTAGGATTTTATATATACTAGGGGATCATACACGGGATTCCCGGGTTAAAGAATATAGGTGAAAACATTCTTTTCAATTGAAAATTAATAATTTTTTATATGCAATAATTTTTTTAGATTACCCACTTCCATAAAAAAAAACATTTTTTATATGAAAAATACGAATTATACAATCAAATAAATTTTTGAAATTTATCAAAAACGATATTTTCTTATTAGTCGCATGCTAAGAGTTATTGACCAAGATTTTGCTATTTATGGCATTCTTTTATATTCTGATAATTTCAGAGCTTATAAATGTCTGTTAAATTTGTGTTTTATTTATATTATTTTATTTATTTATTCCTAGGGAAGTTTTTTTAATGGATATTAGCCATAAGAAAATGATGATCTCTTTATTTTGTTTTAAGGGCAAACGGATTAATCTTTCGCGATCGAGCTCCGCGCGATATAGATAAATTAAAAAATATCTCATGCTTTAAAATTGTTTTTAAAACACTAGACAATCAGTAAACTGAGATGAACTATGCAAACAAATTCCATTTGAAAAAAAAAATCCTATTTGGTGATATAAAAATTTAAATTGTACGATTACAAGTATGTTAGATTTGTGTTTTTTCAATATTATTATTTTATTTGTTTATAAAAGAAGTATTAATTTCGTTAATTTGTGTTTCACAAATATGTTAGATTGGTGGTTTTTTTAATATTATTATTTTATTTATATAAAGTAGGTATTAATTTCGTTATGCAAAAATAGTAAGAAACAAATTCTGAACAATGTTTGTTGCTTTATGTGCAAAATGTTTATTATTATTATGTATTGAAACCGGCACGTGATAAGATAAATTAAAAAAATATATATATCATGCTTAAAAATCATTTTAGAAAATAAAATACATCAGTCAATTAATGTACAGCTTTTAAACAAATTGCATTTGAAAGTAAATTTTTTCCCTATGTGACGAAATTGAAAATGTACGAATGTCACAGGATCAAAAAAATTACAGTAGCGAAAATTTCAAGACCGAAATTTGATCTTGAAATGTTGACATTCTTGAAATGTTGACATTCGTAAAATGTCGTCAGCGTTACACACAGATACGTTTGTTCTTTATAATATAGATACTTAAACAGTCAAATATAATAAAGATCAGTTATTAGGATGTGGTTATTAAATGAGGCTCTTATGCTTGGTATTCCGGAAGGAAAAATAGCAATTTTCACCTTCTCAAAATTTGCATACGCACTTCTCATATCCATATTCAACATTTTTTTAAAAATTAGTATTTTGTTTGATCATTTAAAAATCATTTTAACTCAAAACTTGAAGTCACGATTGTCAGCAACATCTTTTATGTGAACAGACGCACTCTATACTTGAGATTCTAATCTCAATTCCGGATAGTAAAATTTTCCGTAATTTATGTTTTTTTAGACGCATGTGTGTTAAAATGTTTAGTTTTATCTAAGAAAATGACCGTTTTCTATCAAATATGACTTCATTTTCACTTAAATAAGCATTTCGCCTAGTGTCTAAAACTTAGTAACAATACACATGCAGAAAGAAAAATAATATAAGAAGATATATGAGGAAAAATGCGTGTTTTCAAAAGCAGTATGTCATTTTCCGTTATTATGCCCCTAATATAATATTATGCTTCTAATGGGATTTTGCGTCACTAAACCCTATACAACAATTTTTAGCAACAATTTTGAATTTTTATCAGAAAATAGCATGAATAAAGATAAAAATACCTCATTATTTTTCTCTTGTCTGCAATTATGAAAGCTATCTAATTTTCACCATTTTGTAGAAATTTCATAAAATGTTTTTTTAAATTAAAATATAACAGTGGGGATAAAAGAAAACAGATAGTGTGATCAATCACATCTACAAATGAACAGTTTTCAGTTTTTAATTAAATATTAGTAAAATTGGTTCAGCAGAAAGATCAGGGCAGATGACTAAAAAACACACTTGTGTTTTATATATATAGATTGTATAAAATTAGGAAAAATTAAATTAAGCAAATTATGTTATTTTGATAAAATTATAGTAGAATGCCCTAAAGAATAGCAATAAAATTTTATTATTCGAGAGAGTTTTGGACAAAAACATCAGGAACATGATATTATTTTAAACATCAAATTATTTGTTTGCTTGTCTAACTGCGAAGCAAATCCATCCAGGCGAGAATCATCAATTTCTGTAATATAAATCGCTATTATTTTCATGTCACCGCTCTTTTATATAGACACTCTAAATTTTTGTAAAACATTGCATTTTATCAGTGTATGATTACATTTTTTTCAAAAGTGAAGCATTTTCACTTGTGAAGAATTTCAAAGCAGCTGGGCTGTGAAAATGATGCACTTCTACAAAACATAATTCAGGTTTAAGAATTAAAATACACGCTTTTTTATAAAATGACGTCATTTGCATCCGATAAAGCAATCCACTTTTAAAATCCAGTCTTAAACTTCGTCTATAGAAAAGTATGCATATGACGTCATTATCACAGAATAACAGATAATATTCATGACATAGCCAATATTTTAATTTCAAATTTTTTTCAGGTTTTATGAAAAAATGGCAACAAAAAGATACAGTATCTCCTATTTTCGACTATTTTCCGTTTACTTTCAATAGAAATGGGTTACTTTTGTTGCCACGATTAGAACAAGTTGGAAATTGCTCGTCAAACGTGGCAAATGAGGTGCGTTCGTACTATAACTAGTTTTATAATTCTTTTTTGCACCCAATATTGTACTGAATGTGTATTTATTTGCAATTCATAAGTGCATAGTCTGTAGCATCATTAAAATGCACTTGCAATAATTTTTTCCCATTCCCCTTAATGTAACGGAAAACTTTTGACTGTCCCTGTAATTAAGCTATACATCCGATTTTCATGAAATTTGAAATGGCTCGACAAAATTTTGCAGCAATTATATATTTAAAATTTCAGCCCATTCGGAAAGCTGTAACATCATTAAAATGCACTTGCAATAATTTTTCCCATTGGCTTTAATGTAAAGAAAAAATTTGACTGTCCCTGTAATTAAACTATACATCCGATTTTCATAAAATTTGAAATGGCTCGACAAAATGTCGCAATAATTATATGTTTAAAATTTGAGACCATTCGGAAAGCTTTAACATCATTAAAATGCACGTGCAATAATTTTTCCCATTGGCCGTAATGTAAAGAAAAACTTTTGACTGTCCCTGTAATTTAACTATACACCGATTTTCATAAAATTTGAAATGGCTCGACAAAATTTTACAGCAATCATATATTTAAAATTTCAGACCATTCGGTTGGGTAGTTTTTGCTCTATTATATGCGGACGGACGGACAGACAGACGGACGGACAGACGGACGGACAGACAGACGGACTGAAAGACGACTATAGGTGCTACGTATTTATATAATTACGAACGCACCTAAAAATGGTATTAAAAACTACAAAAAAATTAATATCTCAAAAATAAATTGATATACAGCTTTCAAACAAATTGCATTCAAAAGAACATTTTTTTCCTTATACGACGGTGTAAAAATTTTAAATGTGCGATGTTTAGAAGCTTAAAAATTTGCAGTAGAGTAAATTGCAAACCAAAATTTTATTTCAAATTTCAAAGTGTTGCCATTCGCGAAATGACGTATGCGTTACACACAGATATGTTTGTCCTTTATAATATAGATAGATAGGGTAGATTTATTGATTTTTTTCTTTTCTTTTCATTATTTTCTTTTTCTTGTCTTTTATTTTTTTATTTTTTTTTGAGAAATAAGAGAAAAGTGGGGGTCATAAATTTTAAGTATTAGAGTGTTAAAGTTATGTATTTTAAATAAAATGAGCGAAAGAAATTTTAATTAAGCGAAAGATTATTTTAAATGAAATAAGAAAAAATACGACGTGTACAATGTTTGGCGATTTATCACCTACACTCGGCCAACATAAAAATACCGAGTTCATGATTTCTGTTTCAAAATGTTCCAATTTGGCGAAGAATTGAACAAGTAAATTAATGTATGAACAAAAGTAACATGATGTAATGCTTAGTATAGATTTAAAGGAGACCAAGCAGGTCGCCAAGGGCGACTAGTTTTTTGATAACAATACATACAGGCTGCACCCGAAATCATGGACCAAACTGTAAGGGAAGGTAAAGTACACATAAAGAAGCAATCGTGGTATAGCAATGTAGGGTCGAAAATGAAAAGTTTTGGCGAAAAAAAAAAGAAATATGGAAGGTAAAATAAATAATGTGAACACAAAAAGGTCCACAATTTTACTTAAAAGGCGACTCATGTAAAAAAAAAAAAAAAAGTTGTTACAAGTTTGAAATATACATTAGTTTTAAAACTTCTTAGTACTTTCAAACCTTCCAGGCTCATCATCAGAGAATATCTCAATAACTAAATGTTGTATATTTATACAAATACGTCACTTTGTTTTCAAAATGAGAGAGCCAATAATTACTAGAGTTGAAAGTAGAAGTAGCAGTAGCAATTTCTTGGATTGAATTTAATTAGAGGAAATATATATTATTATTATTAATTGCAGTTCCCTTTATTTTATGGCATCACTTTGTTTCTCATACATCACTTTCCATGGGCATATATATATATATATATGGGTAATAATATATGTTTTCTCTAATTAAATTCAATCTAAGAAATTGCTACTGCTACTCCTACTTTCAACTCTAGTAATTATTTGGCTATCTCATTTTCAAAACAAAGCGACGTATTTGTATAAATAAACAACATTTAGTTATTAAGATATTCTCTGATGATGAGCCTGGAAGGCTTGAAAGTACTAAGAAATTTAAAATAAAATGTATATTTCAAACTTCTAACATCTTTTTCATTACATGAGTCACCTTTTAAGTAAGATTGTGGCCCTTTTTAATGTTCACATTATTTATTTTATGTTGAATCAAAGGTGAAAAATTGCATTTCGTCTTATGATATTACATACGGAAGGTTTTATTGACATAATAATTACAGTAAGTGCTCAAATGTGCTACCACCGACATCGATAGTATCTGGAAGCGTCTAACAAATAATTAGCATACCATTTCAAAGGTTTCAGGAGTCTCATCTATGAGACACCATTTGACTCTGATGAGGACCTCATTGCAAGATTTTCAGTCGTTGCTGCAAATGATCGTGAAACACTTGGAATCTACGAAAAGGTATGTCAATAACTTGCTAGATGCCCCCAGTGGCACATTTGGGTACTTACTCTAAGGTAGTTACCGAGTGTCCCAAAAATGCTTGATGGATTTTAAAATTCAATAACTTGCAAACGGTGACAGATATTAAAAAAATTCTTGCAGGAATGTTACGTATGATGTCAGGAGTTTTTATGCTGCGATTCTCAGTTTTAGTTACAAATAGCACGGATAGATGGCGCTGCAAGCAATAACCGCTAAATTCAGGCTCGATGTTTAGGCCTCTCTCTTCTTCCATGCGAAAAAAAGGAGATTAAAATGAATTGAATGAATCTCGAAGTACCAAAAATAGGGTCTGGATTGAGCACTTATTGCTGCCACCGCCATCTATATTTTGAAATTTGAACTAAAATCAACAATCACTGTAAAACATCTCCTGACATCATACATATCACTCCTGCAAGAGTTTTTTTTTTAATATCTGTCACCGTTTGCAAGTTATTGAATTTTAAAATGCATCACTCATTTTTAGGACACCCGGTATTATGTCAATAAAACGCGCGTTTTCTTTTCCTACGCATTTCTTGTTTTTCTCCAAAACTTTTCGATTCCGACCCCTCATTGTTATACGAAAATGCTTCTTTATGCGTACTTTACTTTCTCTTACAGTGTGGCCCATGAATTCGGGGACAAACTGCGTATGTCTGAAGTTTTTAATAAAAAAGTATTTTTTAACTTCTGTGTTATTATAATTCTGTGTCTGCTAAAAGAAAATAAAAACTATTTTTTCTCCTCCAAAAATACTTATTACACGTATTTTTTGCTTGTTCTGAGTTCGTAACACCAGTCTGCATTTTTAAACTTTTTGTCAGATGATTTCGTATGAAGAAGTTTTCCTGAATCAATTTTTGGCGCTGATTCCGGAAATGACTTCCATTTTTATCTGTCTCGTCACGATTTTTCAAAAAACAGGAAGTTGTGTTTTGAATATTTTAATTAATGCAATCAAAAATTTATCACAATTTCAAACAAAGTACTTCATTTAACAGGATAAAAATACTATAAAAAATGTCCTTATCAGTTCATGATGTTTCTTTAATGAAACAAAACGCAAACAGTGCTCAATTGAGCAAACTTTCTTCTTTTTACCCGACTGTCAAGAAGGGTTATGTGTTTCACGCGTATCTAGGTATGTGGATTTCTTTATACCCTCGAAACATCCTAACGGCTGGATGGATTTTAAAGAATGAGGTCTCTATCGATTCGTCTTAAACGTTCAATGGTTATAGGCTTAGTTTTGTTTTTATAAATTTAAAATGGCGGCCATAAAATACAAAATGGTGTAAGACACGAAACATTTTTTTACGCATTCTTTCGAGTGGCCTATCATTGGATAGGTCTTTCAAAATGAAGACGATGTTTCATTGACTATTTTACAGTCAGAAGCTCCGTTTAAATATTACACAACCTGGAAGTTATGTAGGTGGGATCTCTAGCTTAACTGCAACTCTAACCTTCATAGACATCTATAGGCCTCATCCAAACAGTGTTTATAGATAGGAACTAACAATTAAACACAACTTAAAAGTCATCAATACAAGTAAATAAAAAAATGGGTAAGTAATATGAAAAATAGTTTCACATTGATGAGAGTCGGGTTTTTTTATTTTTAAAATTTAAATTTTACTTGTTGTCTTTCTTGCAGATCCTCCTTCACCATATATGTTCCTGTTCAACATCCAACAGTAGTCTGCCATCCTATTTACATTCTATCTTCCCCGATACTTAATCTTCATTTCTTTGATATCCTGGTGAAAGAGTGAAAGCGCTCACTGTGGTCTTCACTGTAATGTCCCAGATTTTCTTTGAAGTAGTCGGTATGGGAATACAGAAAGTGCATCTTTACACTCATATTACAGTCCAATTTCTAAAAAATTTCCAGCACTGTTTCAACAATATTCCTATAATTGGGATCTTTCTCATTCCCTAGAAAGTTTTCGATAACACATTTGAAGGCGGTTAATGAGTCTTTTTCTATCTCATTCATAGTTTTTTTCAAAATCTTTGTCCTTCATCAGTTTTTTTATTTGAGGACCAACAAAAATTCCAGCTTTTAATTTTTCGTATGTGATGATGGGAATTTTCCCTTGAATCTTCGACGTCAACTCGGGTAAATTGCAAGCAAACTATACGTGATAGAAGAAAAATATAAACAGTTCTGTAATCAGCATAAAAAATACATTAAGGGCAGTCATTGCTTTTTAATAATCTGATATCATACAGACAAGTGTAATCATTGCTGTAAATTTAGAGGCATTAGTCGTATTTACTAATGATTCTAAGAAAGGAGGACCACGGAATTTTCGATTGCATTAAAGAATTTGCCGAGAGAAATTTTTGATTTATAGATATTACTATGCAGGTATAAATGAGAAAGTTTTTACATTTTTTGTATTAATGAAACACTGCTGATAGTACATCTGCAAAATATAAGGCTAAAATTTGCGGGTATATGTTTCAATTTTACAGATTAAAATATATTTTAAGAATTCTTATATGGTATTAAAATTGTTATTTTTTATTTTTTATATGCATTTATTTCCTTTAACTGGATTCGTGTATGTAAAGATAGAATCTTACTTTATCAACACCTAATTGCTAGAGGTAATGGCTAATATCAAGGGTTTAGCTGAAGAAGCAACCTGATCGTATTTGGATTCTATAACATAGGGGCGGTATAAGTAACGGTTTTTGATTTGTAATGATGGTGATAAGTCCATCATTTTTACAGCAAACGAAAATGTACAGAAAGTTCGAACTCTTGATGGAAACATTGTCTCTTTATATGTTATTGCAATCAAGGTTTACTTATAAATGATCCCTTCTAAACGGTGGCGATAATTAAGGAATATCCGATGGAACAACTCAGCACTCACGTCGGGTCTTTTGTGTCCATGCAACATAAAATGTAAAGAAAAATTCAATTTAAAAAATAAAAAAACCCGACTGCGTAAAAAGCGAACTAATTAATTATTTCTCCTCAATGTGAAACTATCTTTTATATTACTTACCTATTTTTTTTTATTTACTTGGATTGATGACTTTTAAGTTGTGTTTAATTTTTAGTTCCTATCTATAAAGGCTGTTTTGATGAGGCCTATAGATGTCTACTAAGGTTAGAGTTGCAGTAAAGCTACAGATCCTACCTACACAACTTCCAGGTTGTGTAATATTTAAACGGATCTTCTGACTGTAAAATAGCCAATGAAACATCGTCTTCATTTTGAAATACCTATCCAATGATATGCCAATCAATAGGGTACGTAAAATAATTTTTCGTTTCTACCGCCATTTTAAATTTATAAAAACAAAACCTAGCCTATTACCATCGGACGGTTAAGACGGATCGATAGAGATCATATTGATTAAAATCCATCTATCTGTTGAGATATTTCACGGGTATAAAGAAATCCACATATTCAGATACGCGTGAAACACATAACCCTTCTTGACAGTCCGGTAAAAAACGCTCATATTCTGATAAAAGGTTTAATTATCGTTAAGTTTGAATATAAAATTTGCCTAATAAACCCCTTCTTTGTATTTTTAATTTTGAGAATGAAAATAACAAGCCATTAACCAGATCACTTTCACACGATGCAAGTGCTGGAGAGTTAAATATCCATAAATTACATTATGAGTTTCAAGAAAAACTTTATCTGGAAGCTCATTTTTTCTTTTATTCTGTGCTGTAAAAATTGAACTTATGCGGCATTTAAAAAGCAAACTGTGAATGTTAAAAGCAAAATACCTAGTGCAAGAATCAAGTAAAAAATCCCTTAAAACCATAGGAATCATAAAAAATCCACCACAAGGTGAATGTCAGAGACAGACAATCAAGCAGACATACAAAATCTTTGTTTTATTAATAGATATTTATTTATTTCTGCAAATTTTAATAAGCCACTATGATATTATTCATAATACATATCTGAATTTTGTTTTGGGTGGTTTAAAATTTTGTATTATGCTGAAAAAAAAAGGAATAGAACTTTAGTGCGTAGCTTTGCATATATGCAAACAACAGTGTTTCAAAATTAATAGATTTGTTTTTATTCGTATATACCTAATTCCCACCACAAAATTAAAATAGCAATATCTGCTTTAATTAATAACAGACATTCCGTATTTAAATAAAGAGAAATGAACCATTGAAATTTTCTGGTGTAAAGTCAGATTCTCTGAACTACGTAATTTCTAGAACGTATTCTATCATGGGAATTAAAGGGTTAAAGGTTAAGTTTTATAAGATAAATAATTATATGAAATAAAGTATTTAGAAACATACTTATTAAAATATTTACTAATTTGCAATGTTTTAGCATAAAACAGCCACACGACAGTAGTTTTTCCTTGTATTGCAGATGTGCAACGGAAGAACAAATTGTCGTATTACATGAAAAATGCGTCTCTGATTTTTTTCATTATTTTTCCTGTGTAAGAAACCTTTCAGAGAATCATATATAATTTTTTCGAAACAAAATAAAAAATCGTGCATTTAAGGGTTAAAAATATTCCTTTTTGGAAATACTTCTCGACTGTATTTTTTAACGTTCCAAGATCATAATAGGATAATAAATAAATCCAGAAAGATTAGCTGTATTTATTAACTATTCGGAGAAAATAGTCCCGTAGGTTTTCCGATATCATTAAATAATCGGCCGAGAGACACCTGTGATTTAATGATATTAGTTTGCAGATATAATTAGACGGTTTTTATAACTAACGAAATGTATGATAATCCCTATTAATGAAAGTCTTCTGATAGTATATCTCCAAAGCATAAGTGTGAAATTTATGATAATATTTAAGGGGTCTCAGGACTCTTAAATTTGGAAAAATGAAGAAGAATAGACCATTTACAACATCTAATATCTTAAAATGTATATGATTGTAAAGCACAAATTTCTTATTGTGATGAAAGATGTATTATGTTATGGAATATGTGTGTTCTTTCCCTTCATGCATTTTAAAAATTGCAAGGTGCAAAATTATTATTTATAGGGGGCTCCAAACTGTCAGGTATTTGTGAGCAGAAAATTGGTACAGCAGCTTACGCGCAGGATTATAAAATAAATTTTGCAACTAGAATGTAATTTTTTTTTCGTAATTATACTTCAGATTGCAATAATTACCCTGAACCCAAATACATTTGTATTTAAAGCATTTTTATATTTTTTATACAAAGTTGTATTTAGCTAATACAAAATTTTGAAAATTTCAGCAGTATAATCACCTAAAAAAATATTTTTTTGATCACTAAAAAAAGAAATTTTAGGTTCAATTTATACAGACTAACATGAAACATATGTTTTGATAATTTCATAAAAAAATATTCAGAAAATTTTGAGATACCCTACGCATTATACACAAAAAAGTCATCTAGAGGAAAATGACTTCAAAGTTTCGAAAAAGCCCCTACGGCTATTGAGCGGGTATCATTCTAAAAACCATGACTGTTGTTCTAATAGGAATTATAATTTTAATATAATATAAGTTTATAATAGTATATAATAGTATAATATATTTAATATAAGTTTAATGTCTAAAAAAATTAAAATTTCGAAAATTTTGAAGCTTTAAGACTCCTGAGACTCCTTAAATTGTATTAATCATACATACCCAAAACATTCTTATTTAGTTTTAAAACTGCTTCTGACGTTTCTGTTATATATGTATGTACTAAATTTTGCCCGCAAGATAAAAGTCGCAATTATGCACGGATTCTTCAAACTCTCCAAACACATTCAGATGGCTAATATCTGGGCGGGGGTTGCAAATGAACAAAATCGGCCCAAGGGAGTAGAAATGGGGAAGGGTTAAAATTTTTAAATATCGTCTTAATTATCGCCTTCTGATAAAACCAGTTCTTACAGAAAAATGACAGGAAAATTAAAAAAAAAATTTCTTTATACCGTTTCCAACAATAAAAAAAAGCAATAAAATTCTTACCACAACAATTGCTTTTCTATTGCAAGATTTTCACGTGGAAAATGAAAATGAAATAAATAGTTTGATGAATAAAAAAAGAAATGAATATTACGTCATATTTGAAATATAATGGATGTCATCAAGTGCTTATGTGACGTCATGTGAGTTTGAAAAAACCCATGAAACATAATAAAAACCTGACTATGGAAATATTGGCATATTTTAACATTTTGAGGTTTATATTTTGAATATCGCTTTAACATGATTCTGATAAAACCAGTTCTTACAGAAAAATGAAATTAAAAATTTGTCAAAAACGGCCAGATAAAACTGTTAAAGTGTTTATTTCTAATCTTGATTTGGTTTTTGTTGGTGAAATTAGTACTTAACTTCCAAATTTACCTCCGCCTGTAGGCCGAGTCGACAGGGATTTTTTTATTTGGCAATAGTGCGCCCATAGTTTTTTTTTACTGCATACGAAAACGTGCGAAATTCCTTTCTTAACTGATACATTGTATTTTTTCATACACTATTGTAATAAAGATTTGTTCATAAATGTTCACTTCATTACGTTGCGGGGTCAATTGCCCCGAATCCGATGACATGCTTTACATCGGGATATATGTACTACAGCTTCAGTGTTTTGTTTATGGATCTCACTTTATTTATGCTGAATTTTGGTTGTTTTTTGGTGTGTTCGTAATTACATAAATAGGTATAAGCTATGGTCGTTTTCTGGTCCGTCCGTACGTCTGTCTGATCGTCTGACCGCATACAACAGCGTAAAAACTGCCCAACCGAATGGTTTGAAAATTAATATCTACATAATCGTTGTATAATTTTGCCGAGTCATTTCAAATTTTAGGAAAATTGAAAAGACAATTAAAAATTTAAGATTTTAAAAGATTTAAAAGTTTTCTTTATTCTACTAAATCCTATCCTGCCTAATTAATTCTGTGATATTCCATGATAGGTAACGATTCTACGTTGCCACGGTGATAACGTCCTATTCAAGATGGAGTCCTATTTTTCCGTATTACTGATTTTAATATATAGAATCGTAATAAATTTTGCATTCTAGCGTTTTTGCATATGAGTGCAACAGCTATTGCGCTCAGATCTCAATATTTATAAAACTAGTTGTAGTACGAACGTACCTGATTTGTCACATTTGACGTACAATTTCCGACTTATTTCAAATCAAATAATTTTTAATATTCATATTTAGTAATTTAAATTTATCCTCAAATGATAAAAATATAAAAATATAAATAAATACACAAAATGATGCATATATGGTTTGGCATTTTCTATATTCCCCAAATTAGACAGAAAAAAAAAGTTTTATTATTAGAGACTCAGCGTTGTGCAAATTATCATAATAATGTTTGTAATTTGTCAAATTGTTAAATTAAAAAATTACATGGTCAATTTTTAAATTAATGTTTTAACATTTGTAAATTACGTTATAATTTTGAGAAAAATTTTATTTGAAAGACCATGTTTTGTTCTATTCCCTGCTGTAAAAAATTGAATTATTTGATATTTAAAAACAAAAAGGCGAATGCTAAAATAAAATATATATTGCAAAAATCCAATACGAAATCCATTAATACTTAATTTAAAAAATTCTCTCATATTAATACATATTTCTTTATTTTTGTTGATTTTATTAAACTGTTATGGTTTCTTTAATAATAAATAATACATACCTGATACATAATAATACACATCTGAAGATTTTATTTTAAAAGTATTTTAAATATATTCTAATATTCTAAAGGAAAACAAAAATTAAGAAATTTTTCTTTCTGAAATACTTGTTAAATGTATTTTCTATGTGTCCGAGTTCGTGATTAGACAATATTATTGCTATAAAACTCAGAGGGATTAGTTGTATTTATTAAAGATTCAGAGAAAGTAGGTTAATAGGATTTGCGATAGCATTAAAGAATCTGCTGAGAAACACCATTGATTTAATGATATTAGTGTGCAGATATCATAGGACATACTTTTATAGCTATTTTATTAATGAAAGATTTTAGATAGCATATGTGTAAAGCATGTCTGAAAATTACTATTACTGTTTACTATCTAATATATAAAAATGAAAATTTGTCTGTCTGTAATTCTGTACAAAACCACAATTTGAAAACCAGAATTGCGAAATGCTACGCGCATCTTATAATATGAGCAAAAATTGTGTGTGTGTGTATGTAAATTTTATCTTAAAAACGGCTTTAACGATTTTGTATTTTACCATTTTCGGGCATGACAAAAACATTGGGCTAGGTCATGTGTTCGAAAAAATTCGATTAGTGGATTTTGGGTCATAATGGGTCAGGGTCAAGCTAATTATATCTAAAAAACAGCTCAATCGATTTTGACTAAATTTTATATCCAACCGTTTTTGGGTTAGATAAAACTATTGGGTTAGGTCACATGGTCGAGAAATTTCGATTATTGAGTCATTTTTGGGTCACTGTGGCTAAAGCTGTTTATAGAAAACGGCTCTAACGATTTTGACGAAATTTTGCTTTCTATCGTTCTTGGGCACGAGAATACCATTGGGCTAAGGAAATTAGATTAGTGGGTCATTTTGGTCACAATGGGTCAAGTGTCCAGCTAATTGAATCTAAAAAAAGCCTCGAAGCATTTTGACAAAATTTTGTAATATACCGCTTCTGGGCATGAGATGACCATTGGGCTAAGTCACATGTTCAAGAAAAATCGATTAGTGGGTCATTTTGGGTCATTGTGGATCAAGCTAATTGTATCTAAAAAAAGACTCAAACAATTTTGACAAAATGTTGTTCTACACCGTTTCTGGGTATGAGAAGCCGTGTGGGCTAAGTCACATGTTCCAGAAAAATCGATTATTGGGTCATTTTTGCGTCACTGCGGGTCAAGCTAATTGCATCTAAAAAACGGCTCAAAACATTTTGACAAAATTTGTATTATGTCGTTTCTGGGCATGAGAAGACGTGTCGGCTAAATCACATGTTCGAGAAAATCGATTACTGGGTCATTTTTGGGTCAGTGTGGGTCAAGCTAATTGTATTTAAAAAAGACTCAAAACATTTTGACAAAATTTTGTATTATATCGTTTCTGAGCATGAGAAGACCATTGGGCTAAGTCACATATGTTCGAGAAAATTCGATTAGTGGGTCATTTTTGGGTCTCTGTGGGTCAAGCTAATTGTATCTAAAAAGCAGCTCAAAAGATTTTGGCAAAAAATTTTATTACATCGTTTCCCAGCACGCGAAGACCATTGGGAAAGGTCACATGTTCCATTGAGGTCCCTTTTGAGTTACCGTGGGTCAAGCTAAATTTATTTATAAAACGACTTTAACGATTTTGACTAATTTTTGTATTCTATCGTTTTCCGGTTCGAGAAGAGCACTGGTTAGGACGCATATCCGAAAAAATTCGGTTAATGGGTCTTTTTGTAACACTATGTCTCAGGATTATGCCAATTGTATCTAAACAGCAAGAATGATACAGTGAGAATAAAATTTCGAATTGAACACAAGGCTGATTTCGACCGAGCTTAGCTCGGTCATCTCTGCTAGTGTGTATTAAAACACGCCCGAGGCAACTAAGTAATCCGGAATCAGAATAGTTGTACGTGGCACAGAAATTGCGATTATTTGTTAATTGTTTAATGGAAACGCCCGAATGAAACGCATCTCATTGGTTATTGAACCGCATTTAATGCATCTCGACACCTATAAGTGGGGTTACCATAGGGGGATCCTGTTACGCCGCCAAATCCCGCTAAGTTTGTTGCCAATTTGGTGATATATCGCCAACTTTGGCGACAATAAATAGTTGCCAAAAGTAACGCCAACTTGGCGCTATCTCTAATATTTTACCAAATTCCCATAGACTTCCTTTGTAAACCAATAGGGTTTATTTGCTTACAGAAAATCAACAAGCTCAGGTATTTTAATGCAACAAAAACTAATATTAGCTTATAAGGGATTATATTAATTATATTTAAGGGAGTTCAAGTAAATTAAATTATAAATAAAAGTAACATGATAAGAGAAATCTTAAGCTTAAGGGATTGGGAAAGCTTAGCATGCTTTCCCAAACATAAATTTTAAGGAAGACGAAACTGGTCGCCAAGGGCGGCTAGTTGTTTAAATTGTGCTGTTCTATATATAGGGAGCTCCTAAATTCAGAAAAATGCTTCAAATTAAGAGGGGTCATAGAAGGATCAAGAGGATGATAAATTATCATAGTATATCGGATCGCAAACCACATATTTAATCACAAATACATGGTGTTTAATCCTAACTGAACTTGCATTGACAGTCATAATTTTGAGAACAATCAAGACATTACTATGAAAATGCAACGATATGTACCTTATTTTGTGTAAAATGCGTTAACATAACGAAAAGTTCTGTAAAAACAGGGAGTTCAAGCCATTGATGATACAGTATGAACTAGCAATCGCAGTCCGTCATCTGGAGCGTCCAGTGCATACTGCTGACGCACATAATGGAAATTTCTACCACTTTTTTCGATCTTATCACATTTGCAACAAAGGTGAGAATGTCTATTAAAAGTTTCATTCTAATATACTTCAGTTTTCTGAAAATTATTGCGGTCAACACAAATTGAATTAGGGTAGAAGACCTTGTATTTGTGACTAATGCATATTTTATATTGCCAAATGAATAAATGTAGTAAAATGACGGCTGCTTTTTATTTACTTCAAAATCTGCAGGTAATGATATATATTGAATGCCGTATCCTTTTACGGCTTCCGCTAAAAAAAATAAATAAATATATAAATAAAACCACTTTATTCATGAGAAAAGGGTACACTGTTTAAATATGATTTTTAACAAAACGCAATAAAAGTGTTTAAACATTATAAAATTACAAATAGTTTTTTTAAAAAATACACTCTTTTATAAGTATTCACTGTTTGTCTTGAAAAGAAATCACTAGTTTAAGGTTGCAATTCACGATTTTTCCAAAAACGTTCCGTTACAATACATTCATTTGGCGTGGGCACTCAGAATCCGGTTATGCAAAATTTATCGCATTTTATAAGCGCAAGATAGTAAATTATATTTAAAAATATATAATTTTTGTGCCTTTTTTTAAAGATATGGCAGCAGAAAAAGCTCGACGCAGCAGGGGTCGTTCGGTAGCTTCAGGGCCTCGAGCCCTCCCTTCGATCTTTTCGGTGTCTTTAATTTCTGCAATTTCCCTTTTAAATTTGTCCGGTTTCAATTTTTGATTTTTTTTCAACCTTGCTTCTGTAAAAGAGTCTGACTAAGTAGAAGAATAAAGGGCTGTGGACAGAAAGAGGCCGCTCGCCGGAGCGGTTGTCCCTCCCACCCCCAACCGCCGAACAAGACTAATAATAAGCTCGACGCAGCAGGTGCGTATTAAGTGTAGCGCATTATTCAAATTTTTTTTTTTTTAGAATTTCTAAATTGATTTCTCGTCGTATAATCATAAATTAATTAACATAGAATCATTAATTGATTAAAGCATATTTCTAAAAATTATTACACATTTTATTTTTTATTTATATTTTTTACTTTATAGTATTTAAACTATTTGCTGCAGCTTCACAAGCTTTTGGCCAGTTTCGGCAAGCATGGTTTAGCGAAGGAAAAATACCATAAAATCAATTGTTGCTGTAACTCATATAAAATTGTAACCATAAAGAATATTGGGCAATTTATCACCTGAAGAGGAATAACGGAAAAATACCAACAAATCCATTATTGCTGTAACTCGTATACAATTGTAACCATAAAGAATATTAAGTGATTTATCACCTAAAGAGGAGCATCGAAAAATGCCCTAAAATTAAGTTACCAATTTATAATTACATTCTAAAAATATTAAAATGTTATATTGTGACCGTAAACACACATTTGTAGATTATTTTTTATGATTCTAACCCATCAGGACGAGGTAAAATTTGATTACAAAATTCCAAATTGACATGCAACAATATAGAAAAATCATGAGTCTGGCATATATTGTGAAACACTTTGCTACACATTCAGAATACTGCAACAATATTTCACCGTGTAATACGGCGATAAATTGTCTAAATAAACAATTTGTAAAACGCATAACACATTTTGAAACCCAATTTCTGTAAATAATACAGTCCGAAAATTTTCGGAATTTAATTTGTAGATTATTTTTTATGATTCTAACCCATCAGAAAGAGGTAAAAATCGATTACAAAATTCCAAATTGACATGCAACAACATAGAAAAATCATGAGTCAGGCATATATTGTGAAACACTTTGCTACACATTCAGAATACTGCAACAATGTTTTACCGTGTAATACGGTGATAAATTATGTCTAAATAAACAATTTATGAAACGCATAACACATTTTGAAACCCAATTTCCGTAATTAATACAGTCCGAAAATTTTCGGAACTTAATTTTTAGATTATTTTTTATGATTCTAACCCATCAGGACGAGGTAAAATTTGATTACAAAATTCCAAATTGACATGCAACAATATAGAAAAATCATGAGTCAGGCATATATTGTGAAACACTTTGCTACACATTCAGAATACTGCAACAATATTTCACCGTGTAATACGGTGATAAATTGTCGAAATAAACAATTTGTAAAACGCATAACACATTTTGAAACCCAATTTCTGTAAATAATACAGTCCGAAAATTTTCGGAATTTAATTTGTAGATTATTTTTTATGATTCTAACCCATCAGAAAGAGGTAAAAATCGATTACAAAATTCCAAATTGACATGCAACAACATAGAAAAATCATGAGTCAGGCATATATTGTGAAACACTTTGCTACACATTCAGAATACTGCAACAATATTTCACCGTGTAATACGGTGATAAATTATGTCTAAATAAACAGTTTGTAAAACGCATAACACATTTTGAAACCCAATTTCCGTAAATAATACAGTCCGAAAAATTTCCGAAATCTTTTGTGCAGCTCTGTATATGGTCTGTAGATTTGAATATATAATACACAGTATGCAAAAATTTAGTTCAGTTAAAAAACGGTTAACATAGTTGAAAAGTCCCTGTCGACAATTTGCGTAAATAAGCAGGAATGTACTCAATTTTTTTTCAGCCCTGTATATGATATATAGAATTTATGCTCACCAAGTAATATGCATAAAATTAATTACAATTAAAAACGCAACCCTCAACTGAAAACTGTCGCAAACAGCTCATAGACAGTATTGTAAGCGAATTATTTTCTATCTCCCTGTATACGAAAAATAACTGCTATGCATATTATATTCTAAATAAGTATCTTATAGTATACCTCAGCGATATACTAAAATAGTTCAATTTTTAATTAATTTTTCAACTACTTTTCAGCAGTGAAATTACGCTTGAAATTATTGAATATTGAAGACGTGAATTATCAAATTGCTAACAAAGCGTAATCCAACTTAGTGAAAAATGTCCAAGCCGGGAATTGAGCCCGGGCCCCTGGAATAGATCTCCGGTGCTCTACCACTAAACCACAAGGACGATGCCCAACTTGGCATCTCTCACTTATGTAAGTCGGTAAGGCTTCTACCGCAGCACTAGAAGGAAAAGATCTCCATGAGCACACAATCTAGTGGCGGTAGAAGCCTTACCGACTTACATAAGTGAGAGATGCCAAGTTGGGCATCGTCCTTGTGGTTTAGTGGTAGAGCACCGGAGATCTATTCCAGGGGCCCGGGCTCAATTCCCGGCTTGGACATTTTTCACTAAGTTGGATTACGCTTTGTTAGCAATTTGATAATTCACGATTATCACGATAATTTGAACTGCATATTGTCAGTTTAAAATACATTATTTTTATGAAAATTTCTAAAATTATTAAAAGGATTGTTTATAAATATACATAGAGTTTTAAACTGAGTTTTACTTAATAGACGATAAAATGATTCTAAAGATTGTTTAAATTATTAGTTTTTATGGCATAACGCGTGACATTTGTGCCCTTAAATGGGTGTCCCAAAAATATTGTATTTTTTAAATATACACTGCCCAAAACAATTAGGGGAGCACATGGTTTTAACAAAATTACGCAAATATTTACACCGATAAGTAATGTAAAATAAAACATCCATAATTTAAAGCGTAAAGCGTATAGAAAACAGATGATGAAAACTTCACATGCAAATCAAAATTTATGACATCAAAAATTAGAAAAAGGAGATAAGTGCAGAAATCGGGATTTTGTCTGTTTCATTGTCTCAGTTGTAAAATTCTACTGCCCAGCTTGTGTTTTGATAAAAGGTGACTTCCAAATGCCACAACAATGTGATTTACTGGAATCCATGTCATGGCGTATTGCTGGAACAGTTGAATCAGGGGACACACAATGAAGTGTAGCAAACGCTATTGGAGTCGCAAGAAGTGTCTATGCAAGGTTGTGGAATCGATTCCAAGACAGATGGAATGGTAGACATCGAAAAGGGTATGGTCAGCCATGTGCTACCACAGTAACTGATGACCGATATATCCTGTTAACAGCTCGTTGAGACGGAACGGGGAATTCTACTAAGCTGCAAACACAGTTGTTCTTAGCCACAGGACGTAGGATATCCAGCCAAAAAGTCCGAAATAGGATTCATCAGGGTGGTCTCTATGCACGTAAGCCAATGGGCTGTATTCCTTTGACCTCAAGCAACTGTACGGCCCAAAGAAAGTGGGCAACTGAACATCGAGTTTGGAGGCAAACGTTGTTGAAGTCAAATTCTTTCTACAGACGTGTCCCGATTAAGTCTGGATGGGACATCCAATGTGTTTTGGCATGGAGAGAAAGGGGCACTCAAAATAATCCCACATTCGTTCGTGAAAGATCACATTACAGATGAAGTTGGTGGATGCTATTGGCTGGAATCAGCATAGGTGGACGTACGGGCTCGCATATCATTCGGAATGGCACTTTGATGTTCCGAAGTTATGCAGACGAGATACTGAGACCTAGTATCGTATTTTACTTTGCATCAATTGGTGATTCTTTTTTCCCATGCATAATTCCAGACCGCATACAGCTCGTCTTGTGGAGAAAATGTTTAAAGTTGAAACAATGCAGCATATGGAATAACCAACATGATCTCCTGACCTGAATCCGATCGAGCATGTTTCGGACGCACTCGGACGATGCATTGCAGCGAGACTGAGGCCTCCTTTTATTGTTTGGGACTTGAAGATTGCAATTCTTTAGAAGTGGAACAGTACTCCCCGAAAATTTATCGATAATGTCATCGAATCCATGAAAATCAGGTATGCGACAGCTTTATCTATTCGAAGGGACCACAAGCCATATTCAATTTCTAGCATCATTCCTAAACAGAACTTTTTTGTCATTTACATGTAACCAAATTGTTGCCCTAAACCACCTTTTCACGTTCTATCCATCGTGTCAAAGAATTAAAGCTCTCTTGCAAATTTTTTGCATCTTTTTTTCTGTATTGCGCGTTGATACACATGTTGCTCTCACTTTTATGCCCATGCATGGCTGTCTTGCAATGTTCTCTTCACTTTTTTGCTTGCTCCCCTAATTTCTTTGAGCAGAGTACAGCAGATTAACACCTTGTAATAATATACTAATTTTAATTGCTAAAAGGCGTAAATTAAACTTTAAAAACAGTCAAAATAGGTTTATTCCAACCGTTTACATGTTTCATCTGTACCCGAGTCCTTTTCAAAACAAATAAATAAAAAAATATTCTTAAATTCCACGGTCTGCGAAACGCCATCATTCAAAGGGTTTAACAGGATGAGAATAGCGAAATGGCCCCCGCGGCCGATGTTTGAAATAACATGTGTGATAATAATGCTCACCATGAGCATACAATATAGAGTGTTTTTAGCCTCTAACCTTGAACTGTCCTTGAAATAATCGGGGAAGTATGTGCCAATGCTACTGTTTTTCAAGTACGTTTTTCTCAAAAAGTACAAAAGTAAAAAAAAAAAAAAAAAATGAAACCAATGCCAATTATTGAAGAACATATTAGGTCACATTATATTTCTTTTGCACATTGTTACACACATTTTAACGTAGAAAAATAAACAAAAATATTTAATAAAAAATTATTAATGTAGTAATTTTATATCTACCCCAACCAAAAAATTACAGAATGCAGCTCAAAATACACTGTAAGAAACCACTGTAGATTTGCCAGAACAAACTCGATCACAGTGAATGTGCTGTATCTTTCTTTGGTTTACTGACTATATTAACATGGAAAATACAGTAGTTGCGTAAAATTAACAGCACAATGTGCTGGCAATAATAATTTTCTATTTTCATAAAAAGAAGAAAACAGACTTAAAAAATTAAGATAACAGACGTAAAGGAAAAAAATATCAAAAAGTTATTTTTGGTTTGATCAAAAATGATAACGATATCAAATGACAAATCCCACTCCCCCTACTGATATCTTCCGATGTCAAGTGCCAGACCCCCTTCCCTCTCACACACACTCCCTCCCTAAAGTGCTACCTTATATATGTACACTGTACAGTCCCGTAACCTTCTTCTATGTGAAAACCATCGTAGGCAAATGTAACCATTTTATTTGTCAGTTCTTGATATTATTATGAGAAGAATGCGCAGTACGGCAAGATAACAGAATATTTACAAACACGAAACAAACCTATTGGGAAGTGGTATGTATGGAAACATTCTGTTATTTTGGTGCACTGCGTATCCTGCCCGAGTAAAAATATCACGAATCGACCAATGCATTGATAGTAGCGTATTTCTGAAAATGCAAACAGGGAAAATTAGGAATATTTTAGGAAGTTGCTAGCATTATTTTTTTATAATTCAAAACAGCACATCTTCGATTTTAACGAATTTTTTTTTTTTTTAAGTACATGCTTTGCGCTTTATTCTGTAAGTTTTTTGTTGGTATAGAATTAAAATTGCTACATTGATATATATTTTTATATTTTTGTTTATTTTTCTATGTTAAAATTTGTGTAAAAATGCGAAAAAATATATATAACGTGAACTAATATGTTCTTCAATAATTGGCGTTGGTTTCATTTTTTTAACTTTTATACTTTTTGAGAAAAACGTATTTGAAAAATAGTAGCGCCGGCGCATAATTCCCCGATTATCTCAAGGACATTTCAAGGTCAGAGGCTTAAAACACTTTATATTGTATTCTCATGGTGAGCCTCATTACCACACATGTTATTTCAAACATTGGCCATGGGGGCCATTTCGTTATGTTTATCCAGCTAGTCCCTTTCTACTACAATTTTCATATTGTGCATGTCATTTTTTCTATTTTACTTAGAGTTTATTTTTATTTTCGTAAACAATGAGTCACTCGAGCGACAATTTTGGTACGTTAAATGATGCTGCATCGCTACATATTGTATTTTTAGCGTGTTACCATCTCTATGGTTTCTTTTATAATGGATGGGTAGTCTAGACTTGAGGGGAAGATTATCCTATTTTCATTGAAATTTCTTGATATAATCTTGCAAAATTATATCAAGAAGAAACATTCTAAATAAATTAAAGCAATTTAATCAAAAACTATTAGACCGGGAAACGGCAGCACAGACAATCACCTCGTCGAGTTCACGGCGGAAATTCCCGAATTAGTTAAAACTCGATCCTCATATTAAAGCGCAATTGGTCTGCAAAGTCCTATCTTGGTGCAAAAAATGTGAACACCCGATTTTAGCGATTGACTCATAGGTTTACCATAGTGTTTTCCTGCTCCCAGTCCTTCATGTTTTCATACTTTTGTTGACAGCAATAGATTTTAAAAAATCATGCTTGAAAATTATTTTAAATCAATAAAAATTGAGAAAATTGCGATACAGTTTTCAAACAAATTGCGATATAGTTTTTAAACATATTGCGATGTAGTTTTCAAACAAATTGCATTTAAAAGTAATTTTTTTTTCTATTTGACGGTGTAAAATTTGAAAATATGTGATATTTAGAAATTAAAAAAAAATGAATAAAAGTCAAATTTGGTCGTCTGCTGCAAAACAACGCCAGCGGTACGCACATATACGTTTGTCCTTTATAATATAGATAGATAGACTAGGAGATCCAAGCTCGGCTTCCCGGGTTATAGAAGGTAAGTGAAAACCATTTTTTATTGTAAACTCTAGTAGATTTTTTTTACATTTAATACATTGTTTTATATTGTCCACTAGCAGTACAAAAATTACTTTTGTATGAAAAATAGCAACTATGTGTTCAAATAAATTATTTTGAAATTCATAACTATTGTCAATAACTTTCATACTGGCCAGTGAAGAAATTGCCGAAAATTGCTATTTACATCCACCTTTTTGATTTTATTTATTGTTTAAGAACGTATACTGTAAAAAAAAAAATAAAAAAATAAATAAAATAAAATAAAATAAAGATACTAAAATGTTTCTAGGAAACTGGAATTCCTACTTTTTATGTAACGGCAACAATAAAAATTCATGTAACAGATTTACTTTTTCAATGTAAATCAAAAAATCTGTAAGGCTACTAAGAATCCTTTTAGGAAACTGGGATGCCTAGAACTTTTTATGTAACTACAACCAGATAAAATTTTATAAAATTTTACTGTAATTTTAGTTGATTCTTTTGTAGAGCTACAGTTTCCTGTAGCTTTACAAAAACTAGTTTTGTAGATTTACATTTTTTTTTTTTTTTTTTTTTTTTTTGTACAGTGTACAGATAAAATTTTAGAAAGCATACAGATTTCTGTAACATTACATCTGTAGAGTTACGGTTTTTCTTAATTTACAGTGTTCATGTTTTCAATTTGTACTTTATTATTTTATATATTGATGAAATTTCGATTTCGTCATGGAATATAAGTATAACACAAATGCTGAAATATTTATATTAATTTAAGTGAAAACGGATTCATCTTTCGTAATCTTCTGCACGCGAAATCATTCTTCAAAATTCCTTTAAAAACTATTTTAAAAAAATGTGTAAATTTGCGATACTATTTTCAAACAAATTGTGATACAGCTTTCAAAGAAATTGCATTGGAAGGTATTTTTGAAATTGTGAGATGTTTAGAAGTTTAAAAATTTGCAGTAAAAGAGAAATTTAATTGTCTGCCGTTGCCAACTTTAAAATCACGTCAGCGCTACGGACGAGTATGTTTGACTTTAAAAATATAGATGAATTATCGCTGGTATTAAAATATTTTAATTGCATGTCTACAGACTTTTCTTTTAACAACTGTATTTTCAATACTCAGCACATAATAAAGTATTCTGCACTTTTCATAAATTAATTTTCTAAATAATGTAATTTATTGATTCGAGTTCTTTTGGACAAAGTTAAGAATTTAAGTAAAAATTTCACGGAGTAAACAGACTAGTAATTTTGAAACAAAAACCAACTTTTCTAAATATTGACATTTTCAAATATAACACTTGAAGCATATATACTGTATTTTTGAACTGTTAATACTCATTATGTATACTAGAACTTAGTAACAAATATTAAAAATATGACATTTTATACCTAGTTATAGAACATCAATCATTGTAAGTTTCAGAAACTGTCATATTTGACTTAAATTGTATTGCAAAAGTAATTAGTAGTTCTTAAAAAGCAAAATTTTATATCGCTTTTCCATGTGCTGTCATTTGCTTGTCAGTGAAAATAAGTATGTTTGACACAATTATTTTTTTTAATTTCCTGATCGGTAATAGTGTAAAGTAGAACTGCTGTTTAAATCTGAATAATGACATAGTTTTGATTATTTTCTTCGTCTAAATGTACTGCATAAAGCAAATATGATGTGAAAAGTTTAGATTTAAAGTTGTGATAAAAAACAATAATACACGTGTTCATAAAAAAAGTCCCAGTTTCAATGTTATGGTATTACAGTTTAATTTCGACTATTTACAATAAATCTTACATCAAATGGAAGGTAAACTAACCTAGTTTTTTATTACAACTGTTCAATATGACACGTTATACGGCACATATCCAACCTAAATCCTAATTCTTCACACACTTCGGTTAACAAGTCCGGAGTCATGGGAGCCATAGCCTCTTCTATTCTTTTTCTCAACTGTAACAAATCATTAGGTAGCGGCGGAACATAGACACGATCTTTTATAAAGCCCAAAAGAAAAAATCTCATAGCTCTACCGGCTTTCAAATCCTCAGCCCAGCAATAACGCTTCACAGTAAAAAATATTCCGTCAAAATACGGGAATTGTATAGGCAATCGTGACGCCTGTATTATTTCCGTATTTAAACGGACATTTTTTACCGTAAATTCCAGAGGAATTTCCGTTTTTATCGAATTTACGGGGAAATTTTTCCATTAAGAAAAGGAAATAGTACCGGCTTCTCGATTGCCAGTAAAATTTCCGTATTTTAACGGAATATTTTTTTTTACAGGGTTTAAGCTCCGGACTCACGCATGCGCTTATTTAAAACTCTTTGACTTATTCTTTATTTGTGACCTTGAACCAACACTCTACAAGGCTTACACTTCATGCTATTTAAATCTATATTTGGAGCATTCTTTGATGGATACCCTGTATACTTCACAGAAAGCATGTTGAGCATGTCTGCATGCTTCTTAAAATTAACTAATGAAAATAATATAACGGGTTAGCCAAAAGTTCGTTACAACTTTAAAAACTCATAAAAAAGGAAGACATTATGATAAAGGATTGCGGTTGCAAGAAATGGCTCCCAAGGTAGTCGGATATTTTTTAACTGAAAAAAAAAATAGTTAAAAAAATCACATGTAGAGGTCGCTGGCAACTCTAAACACAATGAACAGGACAACAATACGCTCCATTCATTTATTCTTCCAATAGCAAATGTTCAACAGAGCCTCAAGAACTTCCTACGACATAACTGTTGTCCTGTTCATTGTGTTCCGCGTCGTCCGCTCAGGCTCCCTACATGTGATTTTTTAGCAATTTTTTTTTTTTAACCATTTGGAAAAATGGTTATTTTTCTCGTCAGGATAGGAAATCAAAAGCATATCTGAAGGTTTTTATTGGTTTAATCATCATTTTATTCGTTTTCTGATGGGTATATACAGTAAGATGTATTTTCCTTTAATTTCAACAACGATGGATACTTTCTGTTGCCACTATGACAAAAAAGTAATAAAAACTACATAAAAAATTAATAACCCAGAAACAAATTGAGATACAGCTTTCAAACAAATTGCATTTCAAAGTACATTTTCTTTCTCTATCCGACGGTGTAAAAAGTAATATTGTGGGATGTTTAGAAGTTTAAGAATGAAATTTCATTTAAAATTGGCCGTCAGATTTCTTGGAAATCTGACGATGGAAAAGCCTATTCCCGAACAGCCAATGAAATGCTTGGATATTTACGTAAGTTTCAGGTGGATAATACTTAAGTTTCATGAAATCTGACGGGTCGCAGGCGATATTTTTGGCTTGCAATTTTTACGTGTCATAACACTATTAATGTTTAATTCATGGCGTACGTAATAGGATAAACTCCGTGCGATTTTTTATGTCTTAAATTTTAGTCTTAAAAAAAACGTTTTCCAAATGGTCGTTGTAATTTCATAAATTTCTTTTTTTTCTGCTAAAAATCCGACTACCTTGTGAGCCCTTTTTTGCAAACACGCACTCATTTATCACAATTTCTTCCCTTTTTATGAGTTTTTAAAGTTGAAACGAACTTTTGGCTCACCCGGTATTTCAAATGCATTTTTCTCAAAGCAAAATTTTCTCAGTCTATATACAGGGTGATCATAAAGAAACTTTTCGGATATATAAATTTTCAGCTGCCGCTCTGCTCAACCACTCAAAATTATATGTGAGATATAATTACAGGAGATATAGTTACACAGCGCTCGAGGGTGTGATGAAAAAGAACAATAGCGCTCGTACAATTACGATTACAGTGAAAAAAAAATTGAAAATTTCGAATGCCAACACTCATTTTTTTCCCTCCCAAAATGATCAGCGTAATAAAAAAATCAGAAATGGCGTTGGAGGGTACATATACCACGAAATACGGTGACTTAGGAAACATGCAAAGAATAGCATTTTAAACAAACATAGGCAACACAGAAACGAGGCACACAAGCTCCCCTATAAAACATGTTTTTAAAAATGGTATTTTGTTACCGATTTTTCACACATTCCCTGAGTCGCAAATAGAATTTTTTTACGGTTGCATATTTCCAATGACAATACGCTATATTCATATTTTCACAGATTACTTATCAAGTGATAGATTCATACATGGTCTGTCCATTAAGTGATGAGACTGAATTTTTCGCACCAAGCAGATGGCCGAAGGGATGCAGTTTGCACGAGATTCGTGTGGTGGGGTCTATCAGCTAAAGATTCTAGCCGAAATCAGTTGGCTTTGAGCCTTTGCAGCGCGCGGACCACTCCAGAAGCAAACACGTGTTTGAAGTGGCGTTAGGTTTTGAGAATGAAATAGACTGCCGAACACAGAGCCATAATATTTTGTGTAAAACTAAACAAATTGGCTACTGAGAGGCTTCCCATATTATTAGAAACCTAAGGAAACGATTCCTTGTCCAAGTTTCAAGTGTTTAGGTGAAAAAATCCTTCAAAGACGGGAGAGAGGACATCGATGATGAACAACGCGCTGGGTGTCCATCAAGTTCTCGAACTTCAGACAATTTGGCTAAAATGTAAGTGCTTTTGGTCTCTGATAATCAAATGACTGTTCGAATGATTGCCGAGATGTTGGTACCTACAGAATCAGTTCAGCATCAAATTGTCAAGAAAGAACTGCAAATGCGGAAATTTTGTGACACGCTAGTTCTTCAAATTGAACCAATTCCTGGTAAAACACAGAGTCGCAAAGTTGCCCCAATTACCATACAGCCTATATCTGTCATTGCCTGACTTTTTTCTATTCACTCGGTTAAAATCCAGCTTTAAACTTCATCGTTTTGACAATCTAGAAAACATGCAGAAAAACGTAACGCATGTTCTGAACAGCCTTTCTGTTAAATGCTTCCAGGCGGGCAAAAATGGGTGGCAGAGTTGTTGACAACGGTGTATTTATGGTCCTGTGTTTTTTTGCTTCTTGTGCCTTCCATAAATCCTTCGGAATCTTGTCTCGACTATCGTAGTATCTTCATTTCTGGAGTTGTAAGTTTGACATCTATGGATCCTGTAATATCTTTAGTTCCATATATAGTCTGTATATGGCAGCATCAGAAACATGTTTAATAAATCAGTCATGTAAACGAACTATTTTTCTCTTGTAAATAGGCTAGTGTAAGTATACGTTTGTGCTCGTATTGTCCTGTGCTAAAAATAAATGTGAAATATGATCTTTATATCAGTGCCATCTCATCTTTTCTACAGTGTTATATTTAATGAGTAATTATTCAAAATCTAATGAGTGGCGATTAGAAGATCTACAAGAATCAGCAGAGTACCTACCCGTCTGAAGTACTAAGGAAGGGGGGGGGGAGAGAAACACGGTATCTTTAGTTTGATGTATTGTCACTAGATGGAAACATCACAAAATATTTTTAAAAAGCCACTCATGTAAGCGAACTCTTTTAATGTAGCAAGTAGTCTAGTGTAAGTGTATGTTTGTGCTCATATTGTGACGTGCTATAAATAAATATGAAATTCTTTATATCGGTGCCATTTCATCTTGTGTCCTGTGTTATACTTAATGAGTAATTATTCAGAATCCATTAGATCCCAAACTTTTCATTCCTAAATTAAGAGAAACTGCATCGCAAATTTTTTAAACGCCTAGTAATAATTACGATCTGTATACACTGTGGTCAGTGTGTACTGTTGTGTACAGTGTATGTACACAGTGTCATATACAGTGTTTCTATTACAATTTCATTCACTTTCACCTAATTATTTTCTGGTCAATTAAAGGTATCAGATGATAAAGGTGGTATGTGACAAAATAAGAAAATTGAGTTAATCATATGATTGATCCTCGACCACCTCTTAAATTACAATTTGAAAAAAAAAAAAAAAATAAATAAATAACTAAGATTCACAGAGATTTTAATTGATAAAGGAGCCATTTGTCACTAAGAAATTGCAATTTTAGTTGAAAAAAGTGGATCAAAATGTGTTTTCTTAAAATAATGATTTGTCATTTACCATCTTTCTCATACGAGATCTTCAATTACCGGTGTCTTTACCCTATAATAAAATATTTCAAACTTTTGATAAGTTATTTTGCTAATAATGCAGCATATTTATCCTAGTACATTTAGGCTACGTAAAGATTGTTGTTTAATTATTTTATGGAGTAAAATCCTAACACAGAAAATGTATTCGAAATACTGATCTTTTCCAGTATAACGTATGTAGCTCGTGTACTGTGTTTTTAGAACTGTCATTATGAAGCTATAGCTTTGTAACAAATATTAAAAAATGACATTGCAAGTCTTATCACAAGACATCAATCTTTATAAGTTTTATAAGCTGTCATATTAAGCTTAAATTTCACCGTAAAATTAATTGGTTGCTCTTAAAAAGTAAAATTTTGGTACTTCTTAGTTATCCCGTCAGCCAAATTACTGTCGCCAAATTGTAAGATTAAATGCCAATAATAGTTGATAGCAAATGTCGCATTCACTTGATTTTAAGCAAGTTACACGGATTTACGTCATTAAGTGATTTTTATTTCGACGTTTTATTTGTATTTTTATTAATGTTATACTAATTTATTTGTTATTTCGTTATTTAAAATAAAAGTTATGTCAATTTGTAAAATTTGGCGATTTATATAATTTGGCGAATTTGGTCGCGGGATAACTAACAAGTACCAAAATTTTATATAGGTTTCTCATGCATTGTCATTTGTTTGTCAGAGCAAATAAATATCCTTAATCCATTTAAATTCAATTTTAAGACTAATTAATAAAATTCTTTTACTTCTTATTTTTAGAAAATTACACTGCACATATTAAACAAGAAAGAAAATATCATGCGTCAAGGATAGATTATATAACTTTTTCAAACACACTGTAAAAAAAAAAAAAAAAAAAAAAAAAAAAAAACACTGTAAATTTGCCAGAACAAACTCGATCACAGTGAATGTGCTGTATCTTTCTTTGGTTTCCTGACTCTATTAACATGGAAAATACAGTAGTTGCGTAAAATTAACAGCACAATGTGCTGGCAATTTGGACGCATTTTTTTACAGCACAAAGTGCTGGCGTCCAGATTGCCAGCACATTGTGCTATTAATTTTACGCAACTACTGTATTTTCCATGTTAATAGAGTCAGGAAACCAAAGAAAGATACAGCACATTCACTGTGATTGAGTTTGTGCGCGAGATGAACAGTACTTTGTACTGTAAAAATGTCGTTTTCTTCTTACAGTGCACATTCAAAATAACGTAACAAAACTGCACCGCCCTTTGAGGGGCGGTGGTATGTTTATGAAACCACTTAATTTTAATTCCCAAAGAATTTCAGTAAATAAAATTCGTTTTATTATGTGTGTGAAATATAGATTTTTCTTACTCACAAATAAATTTGCTTGTAAATTCCGGTGTCATTTATTGATTTCAACATTTTAGCAATGGAAATGCTTTGCCCCTGAAAGGGTTAAGTTAAAATATTATGTCTTATTTAACTATATGGAAATGCAAAACGCATTTGAAAAGTCAATTTCAGCTGTTCCCATCTACAATCGAAAAATTATCCAAATTCTTTCAGCGGCCCTGTATATAGATTTTTATCTATTAACTACATTCATGCAAAAATTCAGTTCAGTTACGAAATATATAACCGTGTTGAAAATTTTCCTTCGTAAATTTCCGCTAATAAGGAGAGTGGTACGCAAATGATTTTGTGCAGTCCTGTATACGAGGTATGAGATTTCTATACAATGAGTAACATTAAAACAATCATTTAAATTTAAAATCGCATAAAGAAATTGAAAACACACTTCCATCGTTTATGGCTGAAAAACAGAACTGTAAGCGATTTCTTTTCATTCAGTTCAGAGATTTATATCATTTTCGATACATTTGAAATAAGCGTAATCTCATTAAAATACTCTGCAAACGATTTTTTGCATATAACATAATGTAATGGGATTCTTTTGAGTGTCCTATGCTACACATTTCCTACACAATACAGAAGATGCAATGGTAAGCATCATTAACATATTTCAATTGTGTGAAAATCCGAGTCTATTTTCGTGAGTTAGAGCGTGGACAAACGGGCAGACGAGCCGAATTCATAAAGACTAAAAATAATCTTAAGATTATCTGAATTAATCTCCACGTTCTCCAGAAATTCTATAGAAATCTGTAGAAATTTTGAAGATTTAGCTTTACCTTAACCCTTAAATGCCTGTTTTTTCAAAAATCATTGTAATAATGTTTTTCGGCTTTCATTTTTTAAATAAAACATGGAAAAAATACTTTAAAAAATCATATTTTGTTTTAAGTATAGTTTACGGCTAAAAAACAGTTTGTTACTAATCGGCAATACTGGTGTTTAATTGAAAAAATAATTTCCCTTGATAAAATTCTATAATATTAAACACACAAGAATTTTAGGAACTATAATAAGAAATAAATTTTACTTGCTCACTGCAAGTCAAAATAGGGTATTTCGCAAGCTTCCAAACAAAACAAAAAGAACAAGTAGCAACAATTGAAAAAATAAATCTATTTTTATTCTTAAACCGCACAAGTATTGCGATCTAGATGTTGAAAATCGATTTAATAAAATTTTCAGAATGTATTTTATTCGCAACATTAGGCATTATAGCTTCAATATTGTTCTAATAGTATTTTAGAGTCTAAATTGGGTATGTTGCCGAAAAGCAACACCAGGCATTTAAGGGTTAAAAATATCTGCAGAATTTAAAAAGATATTCTTAAAAATATCTGCAGAATTTTAAAAGATATTCTTAAAAATATCTGCAGAAATGGGCCAATTACCTACAAATTTTCTACAGATTTGTGGGCCAATTACCAACAGATTTTTTTTAGTGAGGTACATTTTAACTTTGTTGGAAAGTGTTAAAAAAGTGTAATGTTTTTAGCTTTAAATTTAATACTTAACCTAACACATTTGTACTTTATAAGTGTCTTAACTTATTAAAATTGTTATTTCTGAATAGAAATATATCGGGCATTCTCACAATCTTTTGACTTTTCTATATTTTTCTGTCTCTGAATAATAATTTTTATTTTAGTACATATTTTTTTTGTTTGTTTCTTGTACTGAAAAATGTTGCATTACATGACTGCATAACAATATTAACAAGATAAAATAGTTTTGGACGATGTTGGGGGTCCAAATATACCACGAAATTCCTCTACTGTCCCGTGTCCCTGATGCTGATTTTTAAGTTTGGAGCTGTCTGTATAAAACTGTTTCAATAAAAGTAATTCGATGTAATTCGTTTTCGAAAATGGTACTATTGTTCTATATAAATATGCATAAAAAAATTAACCTACAGAGTTGTTATTATTTTTTTAACTCTGTCCTTGTGTTTTAGATTCGTTACCGTCCCTCTTACTAAACTTATACAGAAAATCACGTCAGGTGCAGCCACAGAATTTTTTTTCAACTTTTTATCGTGCAGAAGTATGCTAGAGAAAGAATGGCTAAATTTTTTTGACAGGCAATTTACTGCAAAATTTAAATATCAGTTTCAATCATCGTTGCTTTAGTGGTAATCTTATCGTCCCCAAGATTTATTCCTGCACTTTTCGAGATAAATTAATTTTTTTTAATTTAATCCAATATAAATAACTGTTTCTAAAAATCAATGAACATTGTGGCTATCACTTAGTCTTAACATGATTTACTTAAATTTAGGTGGTAATTTTCCTTACCATCCCTTTTTTCCTTACCGTCCCTTTTTTACTATACCGTCCCCCTTTTTTACCTTATAGTCCCTTCTTTAACACCCGTTTAAGACAATGTTATACCAAAATATTGTACTAAAAATACTACATTGTTATTATTTCTTATTTAAATGTTCTGAGAGTACTATGCAAATTCATTATAAGTAACAATTTAGAAGAAAATAAAAAGTTATAACGGCAAAATAGTAAGTAAAATTAAATCCGCAAGTTTAACTTAAACCTCAGTTAAATAAAACATTTTTCGCTGCTGACTATTTTTTTTTTATTTTGAATCGTTAAGGCATTCGTCTATCAGATTAAAATTTTATTTTAGTAAGTTTAATTTCACCAAATTTTTATTCCTGGAATGACAAAAGATTGTGGGAATGCCCCACATATGTTACGATATTTAGTAACACTGACGAAAACTTGGGCAATAAAGATGAGCATCTCTCGCCATTATAAGATTGCTCGGAAAATGCTCACAGCATTCCATATTCAGGAATTTTAATCAGCACTATTTCTGCTAATTATTTAGTAGATAATCATTGTAGTCGATATGCTAAAATAGCTCGGTTGCAGTCGTTGGGATTTCCTTTGCACTGTGTCGAAATTTGTGGTGTTCCTCCAGTAATAAAATAGAAAATTTATCTGTAGCGGAAGCATTTTATTAGATCAGTTGAGAAGAATACAAAATTAAAACCTTCGCCAAGCGTCATAGAATATTTCGACATTGTCACTACTTAAACTTTAGTAGTTAGTCATCGTGAACTACATTTTAAATAATGTTATTAAGGTTAAACTATTATTAAAAAAGAATCAATTCCAAACGGCAGGCAAGAGTTTTAAAATCAATTAGTGAAACACAAATCTTTACCCCTGACACATGTTTTGGAATTTAACACATTATAGCGTAGTATTTTTCACTGCACTCTAAGATATATTGATTAGCAAATTACATTTCGAATTAACGTAACGTCTCGAATTTAAAATGGGGCGAACCGGCATTCCTTTATACCTCCCCCCCCCCACCACCACCAAAAAAAAATCGCTCGAAATTGCTTTTAGAATAACTATAAAAATAATGGTACATAAAATGAAATCTACAGATAATTTTAACAGAATTATATCGGCATTTAATATTGAACTAGATGGATGTGCCAATCCCAAAACTTTCTTCTGTGCCATACATCTTAATATTTCAAAAACTAGTTACACATGTCAATATTACAGTCGAGTCTGTATATTAAGAAATCCATTGTTCCAGTAAAAAAATTCGTTATATAGGGAATGAGTAAAAATTCCTATTTAATGTGTAAATTTTGTACAAAAATTACTTTTGAGGTGTTTAATTAAGAATTTGAAATGGTTAACTATAAATATTAACCTAATATTGTATTTCTGAATTATTTAAACAGTTTCAAAAAAGAGAACAGGATTTTTTTTTTTTTTTTTTTTTTGAAAGCATAATAAAAATCACATAAGGAAAACTTACATTCATTTTAGACGAAGAAATCTGTAATTTTTCGCTATTTTGATTTCAAAATTGTTACACTCTCCAAAAAATGTTCACACTTTAGCAAGGAATGAAAAATTTGTATCGGGAACATTTTCCTCCATTTATATTCTCATTCACCTTAAGCTTCAATTACCTCTCTGATCCCTCTCTTATGTGTGTAACAATCCAATTAACACTGTTTGGAGGTGTCTGAAGGTGTGACTTCTGAAGGTGTGTGGGAGGGTGGGGGGGGAGATGAATTCGTTGGGCATAAAAAACAAGGAGATTCAAGGTAGAAAAGTAAAATAAAAAAACTCAGCACTGAACGATAAATCACTAATCAGTGACGGAAAATTGATTCCATGGGATTTTTAAACAATAAATGAAGAACATTTTATGAAACAATTCGATATATGGAGATAGATATTTCGCTATATGGAGACTGTTTTTAATGAGATCATAGAAAAAAGGGCCTTTCCTACTAAAAATTCGTTATATAGAGAAATTCGATGTATGGAGTTTCGTTATAGAGAGACTTGACCGTATTAGTTCAATTTTATACCAACTTTGATTTAGCTGACTTTGCTTTAGCTTAAGTCACTAAATTCCTGCTAAGTCCTTTATTTTGTTCCATGCAGAAAAAGGAGATGGAAATGTATTATCCGGGCCACGAAGTACCAAAAATCGAGCCTGAATTGAGCCTCTATTGATCGCAGCGCCATCTATTGTTTGTAATTCGAACTAAAATCGAAAATCACTGTAAAAAAACTTTTGACTTTATGCATAACCCTCCTGCAAGATTTTTTTTAATATCTGTCACCGTTTGGAAGTTATTGAATTTTAAAATCAGTCAGTCCTTTTTGGGACACCCGGTATATATATATTACATAGAAACTGTCTTTAACAACATATTATGAAATATTAATAAATATTTCAATTTTCAAATACGTCCTTATTGGAAAAGGAAGTAAAACCATAAAAATATTTTTTCGTCAATATAAAAAATTCCTTTGAATCATTTGATTTTTGTCACATCAAAAGAATGTTTTAAATTAAAAAATGAAATTCCTTTTCCTCCAAAAATGAAAAAAAAAACCTTTCATCACAAAGTGAACGAATTATAAATCAAAGAACAAAAATTATTTTTTTACAATATTAAATCATGCTGCACTTTACCGATGCTTTTAAAGTTTAATGGACCGTTAGTATACTAAAAAAAATCGGAAATTATGTAATCTTGTAAAATGGGGGAAGAGACTGTAAGGTAGAGATAGTCTGTAAAAATTTCTTTGAGAATTTCATTTTGTTTTATTGGATCTTTTTTATTTTGATTATAAAAGGCTATTGCGGTTTTATGCAATAAAATGTATAAACAATTTCTTAAAAATTGCTAGGCCTGTATGTGTTACATTTAAACGCGCTGCATAGCAAATGAATGTGCCCGCAATTACGCTGAGCTTTTTTGATATTAGGAAAGAAATATTCCAACTAAGTGAAAAATAGAAATACTCCAAAATAAAACATAATGATATAAAAAAAAAAAGAAGTCGGAATTTTACGTCAAATGTGGCAAATGTTCTTTATCATCTCGTTCTATAAGCAGTTTTATAAATAATCAGATCTTGGTGCAATAGCTGTTGCTCTCTTATGCAAAAATGCATGAATGCAAAATTTATTACGCTTCTTAAATTCAGTAATACGGAAATAATAGGGCGTCATCATCTTACAACCTAGAATCATTACCAATCACAAGATATCATTGAATTCATTACGTATGGAGGATTTAATAGAACGAAGTAAACTTTTATTAATATTTTTTTTATTCGATTTTCATAAAATTTGAAATGACTCCACGAAATTTTGCAACGATTAATAGACATGTTAAATTTCCAACTCTTTGGTCGGGTACATTTTAACCTGTTTTATGCGAACCGAAAAGAAACCACGTGACATTCTTCTTTTTAGCGGAAATTGCCGAAGGGGAAATTTCAACTGTAGCATGTATTTCCTAATTGGAATACTTTTTTACTTGCATGTAGTTTATTAGGATGGGCGAAGCAAATCCTCTACTAGGCTTCACACATTACATTTCGTCGTACACTTTACAAAAAAACTATTCAATATTTTGACTTGAAATTAGACACAAAAATAAATTATGATCTGTAGATTTGACAAATATTATTTTTTTAAAGAATAACCTTAAAAAATATATTATTTTAATTAATTTATTTTATATGTTTTCCATTACGGAAGCATTTTTGCAAATAAAAAATGAAACAAGTACATTGTCAGAAGAAAAAATAAATTATTGAGTTATTGATTATAGATAGAATCGTGATTAATTAAATAGTTTCACGATTTCTTTTATAAAATTTTTAAAATACCATTTTTTATGAAAATTATAGCATATTTTTCATGAATTAAAATTTATGAAAATTCAATTATTTACATTCAATTATAAAAAATATTTTTCAGACTTCAAATACACATTCTTATTATGCGAAATCATTTACACAGACAATACTTACGCATTTTAAAAGAATTATATTATGATTTTTTTTTTGTAACGTGCAACAAAAGAATTGTAAACAAATAAAATTAATTGTTAAATTCGTTATATCATAAATAAAAAATTCCGAGGAAATTCTTAGTTATTTGGCTGAATTTACATTTCTAAAATTAAAATACGCCAAAACATAAAATAACGTTTTTGCTTAATAAAGATGCAAAAATAATATAAAAAAATATTGTTACTTTCAAATATTTATCTTATTAAGTAATGCTTCGCGAATCCAAACAAAGCATGGCATTCGTTACTAGATACAAATATATATATCATATACAGAGCAGTTCAAAGAAATCGGATAATTTTCCGACTGTACATGAGAGCTGCTGAAATTGGGTTTTCAAATGTGCTAATGTGTTTCCTAACGGTTTAAATTAGCAGGTCTGCTACAGGCGACTATATTTACATTCTGTTCACACCACTATTTTTAAATAATACATTTTGTCGTATGCAAATGTCTCTTGCAAATGTTGTTGAAGTGTAAATAAATTATTTTTGTTTCGAAAAAGTGGTTCGAAATAGAATTAAAAACTAGTCGCCAGTGGCAGTAACGAATTAGATATCCTATTTCGACTTATTGAGCGGTGAAATTTTGTTACATTAGACTTAATGTGGTGGAAAGTGTTTCACAATCTATACTCGACGCGTGATTTTTCTTTCTTGTTAGTATTTTGTTTTGATAGAAAGCCATTCAAATTGCACTCTGATTGATAAAGTAACTAAAATGTCTATTAAAGATAAAATTTTCATCATCTACCCTTATTAACCATCTCGCTGCGCAACCCGAGATTTAAATAAAACCCGAGATTTCCTCGGGCAACGTAAAAGTAACAAAATTTGCGGAACCCGAGATTTCATCGGGGATTCATTTTTTCCACTGGCGACTATTTTTTTAAATTCAATTTGGACCACTTTTTAAATACAAAAGATTCCATATAGACTTTAACAACATCTACAAAAGCAAGTCATCTACAATACTGCAAAATTGATTTTCTTAAAATAGTGGCGCGAGAATAAAAAAAAAAATAGTCTCCAGTGGCAGCCCCTATTTAGCCTGATTTAAATGTTTAATTATTGATTCAGGTTTGGGTTAAAAAAAAAAACTCTTTTACAAAAAATGTTTACATATTTAAACTCTAAAATATATATAGATTTGAAATATGTAATAAAAAAATGCGTAATTGTTTAACCTATTTTGATTTTTAAAAAAATTACGTAGCGAAAGGGATCACGTTACTGTTTTTTTTTCTTTTTTATAGAAGAAATGTTTTTCCAATAATGATATTTTTGGATGAGCATAGTATTGCACGATGTAAATGGAGGATTCTTGTAAAGGAACATATGAGGTAAATACGTTACAGAAATATGACGAATATTTTGAAAGAAATATGATATAAAAATATGCTGAAACTGTTGTAGAAAATATGACAAAAATATTCTAAATATTTCGTTGGGGATATGGCAGAAGAATTTGCTTGACATTCAACAGGGGATATGATACAATGTATGCTGAATATTTTATTCATCTTGGACGCGGGACAGGTTGTTAAATTTTGAAATATGTGTTTATTCAAAAGATTTTTCGTTTTCAAAACATTTTCTTCTTAGATACATCAGAGAGACCAGATTTTGTACCTAGATTTTTGTCATGTATATTTTATAAGGAATAAATAGCTTTGGGATCTTAGGAAATATCAAAAATGTTTTTTACAGTAAAACTATCTTATTTGAGTAAAAATGTATTTTTCCATTCATGTCTGTAGCAATTCTATGAAAAAAATTCAAAATTTTAAATTCTGGAAAAAAGTGTTATTGGTTTGATTTTTAAGGGTCTCAGGACTCTTAAGGCTTCAAAATTTTCGAAATTTTAATTTTTTTAAATGTAAAGTCCTATTTTTTTTTGAACATTTTAATATAATTGTTTCCTTGAAATTCTCATTAGAACAGAAGTAATGGCTTTTAGAATTATACCCGCTTGTCCACGGGGATTAGTTTGTGTTGCTCGGATCCGGATATGTTTTTTTTTTTTGGAATATAGGGGAGACCGGGGCTAGTAGGCGCAGTTTTTAGTTATTGATTTTTATTATTTTTTGTTTTTTTTACAAACTTTAACTGCACTTTTAAAGGACAGGCATTGGGCTATAAATACCCGGAGTTTTTAGTTTGTAGCGTTTGTAGTTTATGTTTAACGGAAGCCTAAAGTAAAAAGAAAATTGTGCGCCAACCTACTCCATCACGGGGCAAGTTGCCTATTCCTATGGGGTAAGTTGGCACACGCTTTATAAAAAATTAAGTAAAACGCAAATAAGACACGCAGTTAAGAGAAATCAATTTCATTATTACCAGTAAGTTGAAACAAAGGCGTTATCGCCGTACATTGTAAATTCTAAATTATACAGACATAAAAATAATGAATAAAACATTAACATTGAGTAATTTCTATCGTACTCGATATGTTCATCACAGTTACAGTTGCCACAAATAAAAAATCAAGTATCTCCGATTAGGCAAGCCTCATGTGGCCAAAATCTTGCATTATAACCACTTTTCTCTTTGTTTGCTATATTTCAAGCTACCAGCACACACCAGACACCGAGCCAACTTGCCCCGTGTTCAATGTGCCTACTAGCCCCATAATAAATTTCTTCACAAAACGGAGACGTAACCTTCTAAACATAAATAATCCAAGTAAATCACATATGGGGTAGGTACAGTTAATCATACAATAAGAAAAACTGCGCAAGTTAAATCGCAATTATTAAGATAAGTATTAGTAATTAAAAAAAGAATGAAGCAACAAAAAATTACTTATGAGTGCAAAAAACAGAAAAATTGCAATAAATGTCCACTGCACGTAGGTAACTGTGCAAAACTACAATGGAGATTGTAAAAAGCAAGAAGAAAGGTACTCTGTGGCTGGTTGCGCAATCTATCCACAAACAGGCGGTTTATGGGGGCTGCGCCAACTTACCCTTGTAGCCAACTAGCCCCGGTCTCCCCTATTTGTCGGGATTTGGTTTGGGTCAGATTTCGGGATTTTTTCAAATTGAATTTTTAGGTTCGGATCGGGTTGCATGTCCTCAGAAATTATTTTATCTTGCTCTTATCGATTATGGTTCATTGGAATATTTTTGTCTGGTTCAGATTTGGTTCGTGTCAGATTTTGGATTTTTTTCAAATAAAAGTTTTAGGTTCGTGACAGTTTGCGTGTCCACGGAAATTATTTTGTCTTGATCGGATCGGGTGATGATTCTTTGCAATATTTTTATCAGGTATTAGATTTGGTTCGGGTCAGATTTCGGGTTTTTTCAAACGGTTTGATTCGGGGTGTGGTTAGACTGAAATTATTTTGTCTTGCTGGTATCGGCGTACGATCTGTTGTAATTTATTTTTCGGGTTCGCGTCAGGTTATGGGTTAATAAGTCTAAAAAATCACCCTGATTGGGAAATAAGCGGTTATTTTTCAATTAGCCTAACGCTCTCTAGGCTCTTTGCAATAAGCCTCAAAAATATCAGGCCTATTGAAAAAAGGGAGATGATTCTCCAATTAGCCCGGCTCATTGTAAACAGCCTAGGCTCTTTGCAAAGAGCCTGATTTCTCAATTAGCCTACGACATATAAATTATTAAAATTGAAAAAAAAAACTATAAATAAAAGTTATTCTTGAATTGTTTCTTTACAAGTCTGAACAGAAAATCAGCTGAAAACAAAAGCAGGAATGTCACAACATTAAAGTGTCGAAAAGTGCGGATTTTTAATCATTTGGAAAAATGGTTATTGTTCTCTGTCAGGGTAGGAAATCAAAAACATATCTGAGGCATTTTATTGGTTGAATCCGCATTTTATTCGATTTCTGATGGGTCTATACAGTAATCTGTATTGCCCTTTGCTTTCAACAGAGATGGATACTTCTGTTGCCAGTATGACAAAAAAGTATTAAAAACTACAAAAAAAAAAAAAAAAAAAAATTAATAATTCAGAAACAAATTAAGAGCAGCTTTCAAACAAATTGCATTTAAAAGTACATTTTTTTCTCTATACGACGGTGTAAAAAGTAATAGTGTGAAATGTTTAGAAGTTTAAGAATGAAATTTCATTTAAAATGGGTCGTCAGATTTCTTGGACGATGAAAAAGCCTTTTCCCGAACAGCCAATGAAATGCTTGGATAATACGTAAGTTTCAGGTGGATAATACGTACGAGTCGCAGGTGATTTTTGTTGCTTGCAATTTTTACGTGTCATAATATTATTAATGTTTAATCCATGGCGTACGTAATGTATGATCAACTCCGTGCGGTTTTTTATGTCTTAAATATTAGTCTTTGAAAAAATCATTTTCCAAATGGTCGTTGTAATTTGTTAAATTGCCTTTTTTTTTTTTTTTTTTTTTTTTTTCCTATCTCGGAAGAAAGTGCACGCGCGCCTCTCTGCGCTTCACCCCTGTAAAGTGCGGCTTAAAACCCGGCGATGAAGTGGATTGCAGTTTACATTGGCCCTATTAGAGCGTTCTATCTTCAATCATTCAAGATCTTTGCATTCGTAATGCTGCCAATGGTGGATATTTCGAAAGTACAATAAAATCTCTATATGTAAGCCGGAAATCTGTCTAACGCGGAAAGTTTCTGAAGCCCTTTGGAATACATAGAAAATAACATTAACATGTGCTCCATAAGCCGGAATCTGTCTAATGCGGAAACGGAAAGGTTTTTAAGGTCCCGAACGAAAACCAATTTTTGCATAAGACGGAAAAAAGGATTGTTTAAAACTGAAAAGCATTCGGTATCTGAAACCTAAAAACTGATAGATTGGTGAAATACATATATATATAAATATATATAAGAAACAAATATAAATAAAAACATGTTTTTACGCATTCGTTTGTTTACACAGAGAGAAAATTTTAATTACGATATTTTGCCTTTTTGCGGATTTAATGAAAAGGAAATACGCTGTTTGTTCTGTCTAAAGCACTTTCTTTTATTTAATTTTTTTTCACAAATTAATTTCTGTTTTTCTATGGTATATAAATGTAAAGTATGCGGTTTTTTTCCCGCATTACCTTTATAAAAATAAAAAAAAATCCAGACTGTTATTCTACCTGTAAATATAAGACTTACGAGATTTAAAAAAAAGTTATAAATTCCAATATTTAAAAAGCAAATTTTACAATATCGCACATTTTTTAAAGTATCGGAATAATTAGAAAAATATATTAAAGTAGTGCAGTTTAATTATATGTACTGTATTTAAATCCATTTCTCTGAGAAAAATAGAAGTTTTTTTTTTTTTTTTTTTTTTTTTTTTGTAAAATACTGTAAAGAATTGTAAATAAAAGGAAAATGTCGATTGAAGAAATAACTAGTTGGATGTGCCAATCCCAAAACTTTCTTCTATCTTATACATCTTAATATTTCAAAAACTAGTTACACATGTTAATACTTCAATATTATTAGTTCATTACTATACCAACTTTGATTTTCATCTTAAATTTCTGCTTCAGTCAATTAAATGAACTAAAAACGAGTTAATCTATATCATGATATTTGTTAAAATTAATAGTTTTTCCTTATTCTCTTGTTATCAGATGCTCGCGAATAGCCAGCTTAGCAGGAAGTGAGTTCCCGCCTTTGCAAGAGCCGCCAATGGACAACAGAACTACGAAAAATCAAGAAAACTATACAAAAATCGCTATCACAGAGCCCCTTTACCGCACGATATTTCCAAATTCAAGGAGGACCTGTTGGCCAAAGCCAAAAACATGCACAAAAAATTTGGTTCAATTGTATGCATAACTTCATACACTGGTACAATAACGAAATCGCTATTACAACGCCCCCTAGTGGCGATTTTTTTTAATTCAGGGAGGACCTGCTTGTCATACCATACACTTAAAATAAAAATTTTGTTCAATTCTATGCATAACTTCATACACTTTTGGATGGTACAATATTCAAAATCGCACAAAAATCGCTGTTACAGCGCCCCCTGCTGGCGAATGTTTCCAAATTCAGGGAGGATCTGCCTGCCAAAGCGAAAGAATTGTAAATAAAAGTAAAATGTCGATTGAAGAAATAACTAGTTGGATGTGCCAATCCCAAAACTTTCTTCTATCTTATACATCTCAATATTTCAAAAACTAGTTACACATGTTGATACTTCAATATTATTAGTTCATTACTATACCAACTTTGAATTTCATCTTAAATTTCTGCTTCAGTCAATTAAATGAACTAAAAACGAGTTAATCTATATCATGATATTTGTTAAAATTAATAGTTTTTCCTTAATCTCTTGTTATCAGATGCTCGCGAATAGCCAGCTTAGCAGGAAGTGAGTTCCCGCCTTTGCACGAGCCGCCAATGGACAATAGAACTACGAAAAATCAAGAAAACTATACAAAAATCGCTATCACAGAGCCCCTTTACCGCACGATATTTCCAAATTCAAGGAGGACCTGTTGGCCAAAGCCAAAAACATGCACAAAAAATTTGGTTCAATTGTATGCATAACTTCATACACTGGTACAATAACAAAATCGCTATTACAACGCCCCCTAGTGGCGATTTTTTTTAATTCAGGGAGGACCTGCTTGTCATACCATACACTTAAAATAAAAATTTTGTTCAATTCTATGCATAACTTCATACACTTTTGGATGGTACAATATTCAAAATCGCACAAAAATCGCTGTTACAGCGCCCCCTGCTGGCGAATGTTTTCCAAATTCAGGGAGGATCTGCCTGCCAAAGCGAAAAACTTAAAATAAAACTTTGGTTCAATTCAATGCATAACTTCATACACTTTTGGATGGTACAATATTCAAAATCGCACAAAAATCGCTGTTACAGCGCCCCCTACCGGCAATTTTTTTCCAAATTTAGGGAGGACCTACCTGTCACATCCAAAAACTTTAAATAAAATTTTGGTTCAATTCTATGCATAACTTCATATACTTTTGGATGGTACAATATTCAAAATCGCACAAAAATCGCTATTACAGCTCCTCCTACCGGCGATTTTTTTCCAAATTCGGGGAGGATCTGCTTGCCATAGCCAAAAACTTAAAATAAAAATTTGGTTCAATTCTATGCATAACTTCATAGACTTTTGGATGGTACAATATTCAAAATCGGACAAAAATCGCTATTACAGCGCCCCCTACAGGCAATTTTTTTTCCAAATTCAGGGAGGACCTACCTGCCATATCCAAAAACTTAAAATAAAAATTCTGTTCAATTCTATGCATAACTTCATGTACTTTTGGATGGTACAATATTTAAAATCGCACAAAAATCGCTATTACAGCGCCCCCTACCGGCGAATTTTTTCCAAATTCAGGGAGGATCTGCTTGCAATAGCCAAAAACTTAAAATAAAAATTTGGTTAAATTCTATGCATAACTTCATGCACTTTTTAATGGTACAATGACGACAGACAGACGGACACACGGACACACGGACAGACAGACATTTTCTATAAACATGTTTTTGGGGATCTCAGACCCCTAAAACATGTAAATCTGTCGAAAACCGGAAGTTGAAAAAAATTTCGATTACAATACTTTCTTCTGTTGAAGATAGAAGAAAGTAAAAATACGCACATTTTTGTCTTTTATACTTTTCGTTAAATTCATAAAATGGAAAATTTCATATTTAAAACTCTCTCTGTGTGCAAAAGAAAAAAAAAGAAAAAGAAAAGAAAAAGAAAGTAAGAAAGAAAGAAATACACGGTCATGTTTTTCTTTTATTATTATTATTTGTCATATACTTAAAAAATATATACTAAATAATATTTCGCCTATGAACGGTGCTGAATATTACAAATGTAAAAATACGCGACACTTTTATTATTATTATTATAATTTTGCCGATTTGGGTAAGGCGGAATATTGTCTACGGCGGAAAACTTTCTCTGTACCGATCGATTCCGACTTAGACAGATTTTACTGTACTGTTATTTAGAATTTTCGTTGTACAAGGACACCTATTGGCAAAATTTTAAACAAATTTTGAAATCGTATGATTAAAAATTTGAGCTTTTCTAATAAATATGAAACAAACGGTGTATTTCTATCGTTAACAATGTACAAACTATTTAATTTTAAAAAGGGTCACTAGTTTTTGGGACAAACGGTATGTACAATTTATATATGACGCACAAGATGTACAGATTATACATGATAAAAAATGGCGAATTCGTTACATACCAAAAATTTGAAACATTCTTAGGATAATCCTCAGAATGGTTCAAATTTTCGGTATGTAACGAATTCGCCATTTTTTATCATGTATAATCCACGTATATCATGTAATATACATGATAATTAATGGCTAATTCGTTACATACCGAAAATTTGAAACATTCTTAGGATAATCCTTAGAATGTTTCAAATTTTCGGAATGTAACGAATTCACCATTTTTTATCATGTGTAATCCACGTATATCATGTAATATACATGATAAAAAATGGCTAATTCGTTACATACCGAAAATTTGAAACATTCTTAAGATAATCCTTAGAATGTTTCAAATTTTCGGAATGTAACGAATTCACCATTTTTTATCATGTGTAATCCACGTATATCATGTAATATACATGATAATAAATGGCTAATTCGTTACATACCGAAAATTTGAAACATTCTTAGGATAATCCTTAGAATGTTTCAAATTTTCGGAATGTAACGAATTCACCATTTTTTATCATGTGTAATGCACGTATATCATGTAATATACATGATAAAAAATGGCTAATTCGTTACATACCGAAAATTTGAAACATTCTTAGGATAATCCTCAGAATGTTTCAAATTTTCGGAATGTAACGAATTCGCCATTTTTTATCATGTATAATCCGTACATCTTGTGCAAATGGTCCGCCAACTGAATACCAATATTATTTTAGAAATTTTTTTTTTTAGATTTTTCTTACAAACCGTCCCAGAATCCCCTTTGAAAATTAATTCTAGCGCAAACCTACCCTAAAATTTTCTGTTAAAATTTATTGGTATTCAGTTGGCGGACCATTTGGGAACCCTGATGGATTGAAACAATTTAAGGGGTCAATTTAAGCGGACTATTACAATCGTAAAAAAGGAAAAAAAAGGACTATTTTGTACGTTTAATATCTTTATATGTATATTAATTTAAAACACATTTTTTACAGAGATGAAATGATATAAGTATGTTCTTTGATTTCATATATTTAAAAAAATACAAGATGCAGAATGATTATTTATTGGGGGTTTCAAACTGTCAGACATTTATCGAGCAGAAAATTGGTATGATAGCTTAAGCGCAGGATTACAAAATAAATGTTGCAACTAGAATGAAAATTTTGGTGCCTAATTATACTTCAGACTATGATAATTACCCTGAAGCTAAATAAATTTGCATTTAATGCATTTATATATTTTTAATACAAAGTTGTATTTGGCTAATACAAAATTTTGAAAATTTCAATAGTATAAACACCTAACAAAAAAATTTTTTGAACAATAAAAAAAAAAAAAAAAATTAAGTTCAGTTTATACAGAATACTATGATATATATATTTTGAAAATTTCATGAAAAGATATTGAGATGTTTTTGAGATATTCTGCGCGTTATAGCGAAAAACGTCAGTTATAGAAAAATGACTTCAAAGTTTCGGAAACACTGCTTTGGCTATTGAGCGAGTATAATTCTAAAAGCTATAAATTCTGTTCTAATGTGGATTTTAAGGAATCAATTATATCAAAATGTAAAAAAAAAAAAAAAAAAAAAAAAACAGGAGTTTAATATATCAAAAAATTAAATTTCGTAAATTTGGAAACTTTAACAGTCCTAAGACCTCTTAAACACTAGAAAATTTTAAATTAAAATCCTGTTTTCCGGTTTGAGCATGATTAAATCTTTATACCAATTAAAAATAAAAACCGATTAAAATACCGATTTTGAAGAAATTCGTTCTTTTTATAAAAGGTTGGAGTTTTTTCTTTGTTTTTTACCTTTTTTGAGGAAAAAAATAGATATTATCCGATTAAAAAAAAAAAACCTTTGTATATAACAGAAAATTTTCATGTTTTCTTTACCTTCTTATCAGTGGATTCTGTTGCATTTTAACATTTTCTTTCAGTTTGTAAAAAATTCTCTAAGAAAACATAACTCATAAATGTTAATCAATAATTTGAATTTATCTATCTCAAAAGCATTTATACTTTCAAAATAAAAGAAAAGTTTATAAAAGCATTTTTGCTTTTCAAAATAAAAATAAAATACTTTGAACCATTTCATTTTTGTCGCATCAAAAGAAGTTTTTAAATTTGAAAATGAAATTCTTTTTGCTTCTAAAAAGATGTAACCTCAAAAGGTAACGTGAATTTACCACAAAGACGACAAATCACGAATCAAAGTAAATTTTCACTTTTTCTTTTTTTTTTTGTAAAACATTCAATCATGATGTACCTTTAATGTTTAACTTACAATTTATGCAGGAAATACTTTTAAACAGCCTTTTTTTTTCCCAGATGAATTTTAAAAAAATATCTAGAAAATTACATATGCATTGGGATATTTAGTCTAAAATATAGATGCTGTAGCAAATTACTTCTGTTATTTCCTTAAAAAAATGTTATTTTAAAAATTATATTACTTTGTAAAATACCATTCTACGAGAATATAACCCTTAAAAGCTAATCAATGATTTATATTTTAAGCGCATTTATATTTCAAAAATAAAATAAAGAACAGAAAAATTTCCAGTGTCACATTCAATTGATTTGTTTATTTTAAAAACGTCAAAGGAACTTTTAAATTTTAAAACGATTTTTTTCTTTAAAAAGGACAAAACTTCAAAAATTAACAGAATATTACCATAATTTAAAAGAAAATGATTTTTCTTTTAGGGTTTCGTTCATCTGACGAAACCCTATTCGTCTCGCTCCTCTGTCTGTCTGTCTGTCCGTCACTAAGCCCGTTCTCAAAAACTATATATGTTGGAGACTTGAAATTTTGCATACTTATAGCTGAACACCTCTCATCATACGACAAATCCAAAAATTTTGAAAAAGTCTTAGATTTAACCCTCTGGGCTCCAACTTGTGTATTTTAATCTTTTTGTTCTAACTGAGCCCCTAATTAAGTTTAAGACTTGAAATTTTGCATACTTATAGCTGAACACATCACATCAAACGACAAATCATAAAATTTTGAAAAAAAGTCTTATATTTAACCCTCTGGTTTCTACCCTGTGTATTTTAATCTTTTTGTTCTAACTGAGCCCCTAATTAAGTTTAAGGCTTAAAATTTTGCATACTTACAGCTGAACACCTCACATCAAACGACAAATCATAAAATTTTGAAAAAGTCTTATACTTAACCCTCTTGGCTCTAACTTGTGTATTTTAAGCTTTTTTTTTTCTAACTGAACCCCTATTAAAGTTGAAAACTTGGAATTTTGCATACGTATAGCAGAACACTTGCGATCACACGAAAAATCATAAAATTTTCAAAAAATCTTATATTATTTACTCACAGGGCTCTAACTTGTGTATTTTAAGCAATTTTTCTAACCTCCCCCCATTGCACCCGGTGGGTACTTTTCTAACTTTTGCCGACACCACTTTGGCCACTCTTTCATATTATGCACATAGCCTTACATGTTTCAGTTCCACTTTTTACCGCCAGGGGGCGCCTACCTATCTCGTGTGCTATAGACCCGATCCCCTTGAATAATATACCTACGGATAGGTTGTGAAACGTAGTTTCGTTCGGATAGAGGTTTGTGTAAAAGAGAGTGCGATCCCTGGTGCCGAAATGTGCAACTAACAGATTTCGCAAAAGGTTAAAGTGTTTTGAAAGGAAAATTGAACGAAACCCTCTGTGCGATCTGTGATCACACTTACCTTTTGTTTTAATTCTAGAAGGTTCTGTCCCCAACGAGCTACGATCGCCAATTCCCCTTCAAGCTACGCAGGCCCCAAAAATATGCTCATTTGCTCTGTCTTGAAAAGATTGCCCATAAATTTGAAAGATATTAGTATTACTATAATAGTACAGATTTTCCGTAACCGAGTTTCATTTCCCTTGGGAATATTGGTGTTGGTGGAGGGGGCGGGGGGGTGTGTATTTCGACCTTTGATACCGCATCCACCATCGTCGTGAGAGCTGTCGACTGTTTTCATGGTAGATTTAGTAAGATAAATTATTCGTAAATAAGCATATATAAAATAGTTTTGGAAAAGATTTCGCTGTCTCCCGGATTCTTAGGAATAATAATTTTTATTAGGCGCTGTAACATAATTATTTAACATACTAGCCGCCCTTGGCTACCAGTTTGGTCTCTCTTAAATGCAATGCTAAACATTGTATCATGTTATTTTTGTTCATAATTCAATTTACCTGTTCAATCCTTCGCTAAAACGGAATATTCTGATAGAGTAATCAAAATTTCGGTATATTTATGTTAACTAGACGCAGGGCATAAATCGCCAAACATTGTTCCCTTTGAATTTTTTCGTATGTTATTAATTTTCATTTAAAATACAATCCTTTCACTCATTTTATTTAAAATACACAACTTTAATTTAAAACTGAAACATTTAAAATTCACGTCTATTACTTATTTATTTTTTAAAAAAGAAAGAAAACAAAACAAAAATAACAAATAATATCATAAATCATGACATTTAATTTAAACATCAAAGCATTGTTTTAATTTACCACGCGAAAATGAAAAATATTAACTGGCGAGTTAAAAAATGCTATTGACAAGATTTTTACCCACCTAACATAAAAGTATCAAGAATTCTTCGCGATCATGGCAACTTTTATGCAGTTTTATTCGAAAAAATAATTTTGATTGAAAATGGCCTGTTACGCTTGCATATGAAAAGTGTAATTGCTTGATAGTCACATCTCCGAAACTTTTTTAATATAGATGAAGTGATGGCGATGGAACAATATTTGGCGAGTTATCACCTGCGCCAAGTATCAAAATAGCCACCTGGCATATAAAAAGCGAAGCCGTCAGACCGGAACTGTTGATGACAGTCACATGACTTAGGCTATTATAATACAGATAACGGAATTTTAATTATTAAATACTTTTCATCCGAAATAATTTAACTATTTTAAAGTTTCTTTCTTTTTTTTATTATTCACATATAAATATATATTTTAATTAAAAAATCAGTGTTTATAAATATTATTACTAGATTTTTTTAGCATCTGGCAGCAGTAGATATAAACAGCCATTTCAAAATATTCATTAAATCTCTATTCATCTAATAAAGGTTGAAATAAAAAATTAGAAACAACTAAAAAATGAAGACAAACTTTAAAAATGTTTGGACACTGCACACTGAAATCTAGTCAAGTAAGATGGTTTGCAAAAGATGGTTCAATTGCTATGCATAGATCTTTATTTTATAAAACTTATATGACTAAAATATCTTGACCAATTTCAACATTAATTGTACTTAAAATAATCCTTCGATTAAGAATATGTCTGCTTCAGAGTATTTATCTTACATTTATCAATGAATATACCATTTATCATACTTATAAACGCAGTAATTTTTGTAGGATAAGTCATGAAAGGAAAAGGTCATAATAAATTCAATCACGGCAGCGGAAGCGTTAGAAATTTTTATTAGCATTCGGAAGCATACATTCCAGCAAACTGAAAGTTAGATACTTCGAAAGTTTAAATTACCATTTATTTAAATAACGCATTTTGACGGCAAATTACTAACTTTTCTTTCAATTAAGAAAAACAATATAATAAATATTTGGAAATTTTAAAGTAAAATTTGTTAATTGGTTTGATAAATTTCATAGCCACCGATTTTTTACATTGTTTTCAGTTTCTTCTGTCTATTATAGAAGAAAGTATTGTAATCAAATTTATTTCCGACTTCCGTTTTTCTCCGGATTTACATGACTCAGGTTTCAGCGATGCTAGAAAAACATGTTTTTTACAAAATGTCTGTCTATGCGAGTTTCTGTACGCGCATCCGTGTGCATCCGTTTGTATGTGTTTCTTGTTTGTATCATCGAAAGTACATGAAGTTATGCATAGAACTGAACTAAATTTCATGTTAATGTTTTTGGCTATGGTCAGCAAGTCCCGGTTGAATTGGAGAATATTAGACCGGAAGGGGATGGGGAAACAGCTATTTATGTGCTATTTTCATTATTATATCATGGAAAGTATGAAGTTATGCATAGAAGTGGGCCAAATTTAATACATAATTTTTCGGCTATGACCAGCAGGTCCCAATTGAATTTGGAGTACTCCAACGGAAGGGAGCCAAGGAAAAGCGATTTTTGCGCACTTCTCGTGATTGTACTATTGAAAACTGTATGAAGTTACGATAAGAAGTGAACCAAATTTCATTTATATGTTTTCATAATAACCAGCAGGTCCCAATTGAATTTTGGATACTCCAGCAGGAAGGGAACCAAGAAAAAGCGATTTCCGTACCCTTCTCGTTATTGTACCATCGAAAACAGTATGAAGTTATGATTAGAAGTAGAAAAAATTTCATATATATGTTTTCGGGTATAACCAGCAGGTCCCAGTTGAATTTCGGGTAATCACGGAAGGGAATCAAGGAATAGCGATTTTTGTGCCCTTCTCGTTATTGTACAACAAAAAAGTGTACGAAGTTATGATTAGAAGTGGACCAAATTTCATACATATATGTTTTCGGCTATAAGCAGCAGGTCCCAGTTGAATATTGAGTACTAAAACGGAAGGGAGCAAATGAATAGCAATTTCCATGCCCTTCTCGTTATTGTAGCATCGAAAACAGTATGAAGTTATGACTAGAAGTAGAAAAAATTCATATATATGTTTTCGGCTATGACCCGATTGGTCCCGATTGAATTTCGGGTACTCCAACGGAGGGGAGTCGAGGAATAGCGATTTTTGTGCCCTTCTCGTTATTTTACCAACAAAAAGTGTACAAAGTTATGATTAGATGTGGACCAAATTTCATATATATTTTTTCGGCTATAACCAACAGGCCCCAGTTGAATTTCGGGTACTCCAACGGAAGGGAATCAAGGAATAGCGAATTTTGTGCCCTTCTCGTTATTGTACAACAAAAAGTGTACGAAGTTATGATTAGCAGTGGACCAAATTTCATATATATGTTTTCGGCTATAAGCAGCAGATCCCAGTTGAATATTGAGTACTCCAACGGAACGGAGCAAATGAATAGCAATTTCCATGCCCTTATCGTTATTGTACCATCGAAAACAGTATGAAGTTATGATTACAATAAGAAAAAATTTCATATACATGTTTTCGGCTATGACCAGTAGATCCCGATTGAATTTCGGGTACTCCAACGGAGGGGAGTCGAGGAATAGCGATTTTTGTGCCCTTCTCGTTATTTTACCAACAAAAAGTGTACAAAGTTATGATTAGATGTGGACCAAATTTCATATATATTTTTTCGGCTATAACCAACAGGCCCCAGTTGAATTTCGGGTACTCCAACGGAAGGGAATCAAGGAATAGCGAATTTTTTGCCCTTCTCGTTATTGTACAACAAAAAGTGTACGAAGTTATGATTAGCAGTGGACCAAATTTCATATATATGTTTTCGGCTATAAGCAGCAGATCCCAGTTGAATATTGAGTACTCCAACGGAACGGAGCAAATGAATAGCAATTTCCATGCCCTTATCGTTATTGTACCATCGAAAACAGTATGAAGTTATGATTACAATAAGAAAAAATTTCATATACATGTTTTCGGCTATGACCAGTAGATCCCGATTGAATTTCGGGTACTCCAACGGAAGGGAGTCGAGGAATAGCGATTTTTGTGCCCTTCTCGTTATTTTACCAACAAAAAGTGTACAAAGTTATGATTAGATGTGGACCAAATTTCATATATATTTTTTCGGGTATAACCAACAGGTCCCAGTTGAATTTCGGGTACTCCAACGGAAGGGAATCAAGGAATAGCGATTTTTGTGCCCTTCTCGTTATTGTACAACAAAAAGTATACGAAGTTATGATTAGCAGTTGACCAAATTTCATATATATGTTTTCGGCTATAAGCAGCAGATCCCAGTTGAATATTGAGTACTCCAACGGAAGGGAGCAAATGAATAGCAATTTCCATGCCCTTATCGTTATTGTACCATCGAAAACAGTATGAAGTTATGATTACAATAAGAAAAAATTTCATATACATGTTTTCGGCTATGACCAGTAGATCCCGATTGAATTTCGGGTACTCCAACGGAGGGGAGTCGAGGAATAGCGATTTTTGTGCCCTTCTCGTTATTTTACCAACAAAAAGTGTACAAAGTTATGATTAGATGTGGACCAAATTTCATATATATGTTTTCGGCTATAAGCAGCAGGTCCCAGTTGAATATTGAGTGCTAAAACGGAAGGGAGCAAATGAATAGCAATTTCCATGCTCTTCTCGTTATTGTAGCATCGAAAACAGCATGAAGTTATGATTAGAAGTAGAAAAAATTTCATATATATATTTTTGGCTATGACCAGTAGGTCCCGATTGAATTTCGGGTACCCCAACGGAGGGGAGTCAAGGAATAGCCATTTTTGTGCCCTTCTCGTTATTGTACAACAAAAAGTGTACAAAGTTATGATTAGAAGTGGACCAAATTTCATATATATGTTTTCGGCTATAAGCAGCAGATCCCAGTTGAATATTGAGTACTCCAACGGAAGGGAGCAAATGAATAGCAATTTCCATGCCCTTATCGTTATTGTACCATCGAAAACAGTATGAAGTTATGATTACAATAAGAAAAAATTTCATATACATGTTTTCGGCTATGACCAGTAGGTCCCGATTGAATTTCGGGTACTCCAACGGAGGGGAGTCGAGGAATAGCGATTTTTGTGCCCTTCTCGTTATTTTACCAACAAAAAGTGTAGAAAGTTATGATTAGATGTGGACCAAATTTCATATATATGTTTTCGGCTATAACCAGCAGGTCCCAGTTGAATTTCGGGTACTCCAACGGTAGGGAATCAAGGAATAGCGATTTTTGTGCCCTTCTCGTTATTGTACAACAAAAAGTGTACGAAGTTATGATTAGCAGTGGACCAAATTTCATATATATGTTGAGTTTTTGGCAATAAGCAGCAGATCCCAGTTGAATATTGAGTACTCCAACGGAAGGGAACAAATGAATAGCAATTTCCATGCCCTTATCGTTATTGTACCATCGAAAACAGTCTGAAGTTATGATTACAATAAGAAAAAATTTCATATATATGTTTTCGGCTATGACCAGTAGGTCCCGATTGAATTTCGGGTACCCCAACGGAGGGGAGTCAAGGAATAGCCATTTTTGTGCCCTTCTCGTTATTGTACAACAAAAAGTGTACAAAGTTATGATTAGAAGTGGACCAAATTTCATATATATGTTTTCGGCTATAAGCAGCAGATCCCAGTTGAATATTGAGTACTCCAACGGAAGGGAGCAAATGAATAGCAATTTCCATGCCCTTATCGTTATTGTACCATCGAAAACAGTATGAAGTTATGATTACAATAAGAAAAAATTTCATATACATGTTTTCGGCTATGACCAGTAGGTCCCGATTGAATTTCGGGTACTCCAACGGAGGGGAGTCGAGGAATAGCGATTTTTGTGCCCTTCTCGTTATTTTACCAACAAAAAGTGTAGAAAGTTATGATTAGATGTGGACCAAATTTCATATATATGTTTTCGGCTAAGTCCAGTAGGCATGGTTGTGCAATATCAAAAATACATGTATTTTAATTACACTTTCAAAATTCATTTGTATTTTGTATTTTAAATCGACAAAAAGGTATTTTGGTAATGTATTTTGCAATGCTTTTTCCAAGTATTTTGTATTTTCAAAATACTAAAAATACATTCTAGATTTCAAACTATAGTGTAATCCGCAAATCAGTGATTCACATCAAGGAAATAGAAGACTGTCTATTTTGTTCAGTCTTCGAATTCGTTTTTGGACGTTAATATAAATACATTTTTACAACTAGTAGTAAGATAAAGATATTAATGAACATGATGTGCTATAGCTTCTGCAGAAGTACTTACGCTGAATGGTTGCAAAAATAATTTTATAACTCTGTTGTGATAATTACAAAATGTTCTTCGATAGGCTTGCAGGAACATCGACAGTTTTAATGTGTTACTTTTCCTCCCAAAGTATATTAGAAATGTAATGCAGTTATTTATTGTAAAAACTCGTTAAATGTTTAATAATACTTTTGAAGTTCCCGATGAAAATGTATCAAGAAAATACACAAGGAAATGCATTTTTTATATAATGTTTTCTATGAAGTAATTAACACGGCGCAGATATTGTCTGACCAAAAGATGTTTTTGAAGTGCAAGGCGAATTTCGGTTTTTTTCGAGATCCGGCAGAGGGCGAAAATTTATCAGAAGGATATTTTAAGCAACTAATACGAGGGCAAATCAAAAAATATGTACACTTCCAAGTTACGGACAATTATTAAACCACATATTCATAGGCAATACGGCTATGACAACATACAATGTAAGTTCACTTTTCCACATAGTCCACAAGAGACTGTAAACATTTCTCGAAACGGTCAACCAACTTTTCGATTCGGGATGCGTAGAATTCTCTTCCAGTGCTATGTAACCACTCAGAGACAGCGAAATCCAAGGTGCTCGTGAACAATGGAGAACACATTGCCGTACGAAATGTTCAGCATGCTGGCAATTTTCTTGAGTGTTATGCGCCGATTCTCTCTAATGATAGGCATCCACACGGTCAGCATTTGCAATGGTACTGACATTGCCGGCCGCGATATTCGTCCGTGATATCCGTGCATGATGAACCAGCATGATGAACATTTCGAACAGTGTGTTCTCCATTGTTCACGAGCACCTTGGCTTTTGTTGTCTTCGGCTGGCTACATAGCCCTGGAAGAGATTTCTACGGATTAGGAATCGAAAAGTTGGTTGACCGTTCCGATAAATGTTTACAGTGTCTTGGAAACCATGTGGAAAAGTGAACTTACATTGTATGTTGTCATAGACGTGTTGCCTATGGATATGTGGTTTAATAAATGGCCGTAACTTGGAAGTGTAACTTATGTTTTGATTTCCTCTCGTGTATACACACATAGAAATACACTATTAATTTATTTTAACTAATTTAATAAACGCATACCTCCTTACAAAGACACTTATGTTTATGCTAATGCAAGTATGTGCATGTGTGTTTAAAAAAAAGTTTAATTATTATTTTGCATTTTTTATGACTAATAATCGAATTTATTTATTAGTTATTAACTGATGTAGTTATTTATATGTTGAAAGTTCAAAAATCGATGTCATGGTTTATTGTACAGAAGAGAGTTTCAATGTGTATTATTTGGCTTTTAAATTAATCGAAAAAAAATCAAGAAAATTATTCTCATAAGAAAATAGCGTATTCATTCTCAAAACGAAATAATAAGTAACCGCTTTTAATCTACAATTAATTATTTTATAAGGAATTTTAAAATATAATATGTATATATTTAAATGCATTTTTACAATATAAATGATAAAGATGTTCATCATCTTATCACTGTTTAAGTAACTTTAATGCAGTGATTTAAAAGGATTGTTTAAAAATGATAACTGAGAGAATCCATAGGTGGGAAGATTTTATGTTTTAATTTATTAAACATTCGCGTGTTGCTCTATTAAAAAAAAAAAAAAAAAAAAAAAAAATATATATATATATATATATATATATACAACGTTGCTGCCATAATTAAATTTATTGTGACCTACTGACCTTCTCGGATAAAAATATAAATAACTATGGCATATAAAAAAAAATTAAAACTGGTTCTTTTAGAAAAATGCATGATAAATACCCTCATAATTTTTAAATCGTAAAATTATTTTAAGAGGTGTTTAACGCTGAAATTGGTCAAAGCAGTTATGTCAAGTAAATGTTATAGGATCAAAAACTACGCAGAACAATTTCACCATCTTCTGCAAGGACATACGGATTAGATTGCGATGTACAGTCTTAAACCTTTTATTAAATTGTCTATTTTTTCAGTTTTTTGCTCAAATTTTCAGCATCTTAATAGCGAATTGTATGATGTTTCGAAAAAGTATTTTTTTTTAAATTTTTAATTTTTTTTTTTTTTTTTTTTTTTTTTTTTTTTTTTTTTTTTTTACCAGTTGTTGCCAAATAATAAAAAAAATTACATAATAATATTTTCAAACATTTTAAAGTTGAAAAATATGTTAACAAGTGAATATTAAAAATAAAAAAGAGAAAACTTTAAAATATCACTTTTTTTTTAATTTTGTATTCAAAATTTCAGCATCACAATAGCGATTTATTTCATGTTTCGAAAAAGTAGTTTTTTTTAAACCTGTTGTTGCCAAATTAAAAAAAACTTTCATAATAAAATTTAAAACATATTAAAGCTGAAAAATATGTTAATAAGTGAATAGTAAAAAAGAAGGTAAATTTTAAAATATCATTTTTATTTATTTTTCTGTTTTTTGTTCGAAATTTCAGCATCTCAATAGTGATTCATTTGATGTTTCGAAAAAGTAATTTATTTTACCTGTTGTTGCCAAAAAAAAAAACTTACATAATAATATTTTCAAACATTTTAAAGTTGAAAAATATGTTAACAAGTGAATATTAAAAATAAAAAAGAGAAAACTTTAAAATATCATTTTTTTTTCAATTTTTTATTCAAAATTTAAGCGTTACAATAGCGATTTATTTCATGTTTCGAAAAAGTATTTTTTTTTTTACCTGTTGTTGCAAAATTAAAAAAAAAAACTTACATAATATTATTTAAAAACATATTAAAGTTGAAAAATATGTTAATACGTGAATAGTAAAAAAGAAGGAAAATTTTAAAATATCATTTTTATTTTTTTTTCTGTTTTTTGTTCGAAATTTCAGCATCTCAATAGCGATTTATTTGATGTTTCGAAAAAGTAATTTATTTTACCTGTTGTTGCCAAATAAAAAAATAAAAACTTACATAATAATATTTTCAAACATTTTAAAGTTGAAAAATATGTTAACAAGTGAATATTAAAAATAAAAAAGAGAAAACTTTAAAATATTATTTTTTTTTTTCAATTTTGTATTCAAAATTTCAGCTTTACAATAGCAATTTATCTCATGTTTCGAAAAAGTAATTTTTTTACCTGTTGTTACCAAATTAAAAAAAAAAAAAAAAAAAAAAAAAACTTGGATAATATTATTTTAAAACATATTAAAGTTGAAAAATATGTTAATAAGTGAATAGTAAAAAAGAAGAAAAATTTTTAAATATCATTTTTATTTTTTTTCTGTTTTTTGTCCGAAATTTCAGCATCTCAATAGCGATTTATTTGACGTTCCGAAAAAGTAATTTATTTTACTTGTTGTTGCCAAAAAAATGAAACGTACATAATAATACTTTCAAACATTTTACAGCTGAAAAATATGTTAACAATTAAATATTTAAAAATTAAGAAAACTTTAAAAAAAATCAGTTTTTTGTTCAAATTTCAGCATTTTAATAGCGATTTATTTCGTGTTTCAAATTTTTACCTGTTGTTGCCAAATACGTAAAAAATAAAAATGTATAAAAAAACTTCCATAATAATATCGTGAAACATTTTACAGTTGAAAAATATGTTAACAAGTGAATATTAAAAAAAATAAAATTTTAAAATAATATTTATATATTTTTTTAGTTTTTTGTTCAAAATTTCAGCATCTCAATAGCGATTTTTTCGAAGTTTCGAAAAAGTAATTTTTTTTTGCATGTAAAAGCCAAAAAAAAAAACTTACATTATAATATTTTCAAACATTTTACTGTTGAAAAATATTTTAATAAGTGAATATTTAAAAAGAAAGAAAACTTTAAGATAATTAAATTATTACGTGTGAAAAAATTTTAATTGGGGGGGGGGGGATTACGTCATATAAACATAAATAATATTTCTAAATATATATTTCATTGAAAAATATATTTACATGTGACTATTAAAAAAGAAATAAAACATTAAAGAAAATAAATTGTTATATGAGAAAAGTATTCAATGGGGAGGGGATTATGTCATATTTAATCCATATCTTTAAAACGGGATATTTAAAATGATCGGCTTATAGCGTCTAAAAGAAAAATTAAGTATAAAAAACCCGGGAGGCAGCCACATTTTTTACTTAATCATTTTACACAGGGTTATTTTCAAATGTCTGACAACTTTTACTTATTGAATCCCGAAAATAGCCGTCAGCTGTGAGTGCGGCCTCGGATTTCGGAATCTAAAATCCTCCAGTCAAAGAAAAATGAATAGCAACCCGATTACAGAAGCTCGCCAATGGCTTTGTTACACCCAGAGAAAAGTTCTGATGAATCAGTAAAAATTTGGTTGGCCTAACAAAACTTTTCGTTTAAATATGGGTCAATGTAAATTTTGTTTGAATCAACAAAAAAGTATTGTTGATTTTTTTTTTGCAATTCCAACGAAAAATGTATCGTCAGCAAAAAAATGTTTTGTTAATTCAAGTAAAATGGTCCACATTTTTTCAGAATAAATATAATTATCTGTAAGTTTAAAAATCTGTTTTCTTTTTTCAACAAAATATAGTTTGTTCGTTTAAATAACAAAATTAGCTACATTGCGAACTTGTTTTGTTTGTACTACAAAAACTTTTGTTAAATGAACTAACACAGCAATATCGGTAAGAAATCAACGGACAGCCGTTTGCGGCTACCAGCAGTATTTGCAGGATACCGGCTGCCGCTACCGTAACTCTTTTGATACGCCGCGCGTATGCGGCCCGATTCTTGAGGCCCACAGCCTGTCTGGTAGCAGCGGAACACTATGCCAAAAGCATACGAACGCCGGTGTAGTAGCACAAATTGAGAAACAATAGTTCAGTTTTGATGGCGCTATCTACGAACCGTCTTTACATGTATCTATATTATAAAGGACAAACATATCTGTGCGTAACACGTACGTCATTCTGCGAATGGCAACTCTTTGAAATTTGAAAAAAAATTTTGGTTTTGCAATTTTCTCCACTGCAAATTTTTAAACTTCTATACATCGCACATTTTAAATTTTTACACCGTCATATAAGGAAAAAAAATGCTCTTTTAAATGCAATTTATTTGAAAGCTGTATCTCAATTTAATTTTGAGATATTAATTTTTTTGTAGTTTTTAATACATTTTTTGTAATTGTGGCAACTGAAGAACCCCATTTCTGTTGAAAGTCGTGGAGGGTCGAAATGAAAGTAAAGGAAAATAATCACGGAGGAAAGAAAATATTATATTTCTGTACCTTTTTGTTGCCATTTTCTCATAATAAGTAAAAAAAAAATGAAATTAAAATACGTGCTATATGTCAGCGATTTTTTAAATTTCTAAATATCGCACATTTTCAATTTTCAAACCGTCAAATAGAGAAAAAAATTTACTTTCAAATGCAATTTGTTTGAAAATTGTATCTTAATTAACTGAGTTATTATGGTTTTTACAACAACAAGCCGCCCGTGGCGACCAGTTGTTATACTCCGTTAAATGTATACTCCCCATAGTATACTCCCTTAAATGTATACTAGGCATTGTATCATGTTAATTTTATTCATAGTTTAATTTACTTGGTCAATCCTTCGCCAAATTGGAAGATTCTGATAGAGAAATCGAGAACTCCCTACTTTTATGTTAGTCGGGCACAGATGATAAATCGCCAAACATTGTACCCGTCGCATTTTTTTTTTCAATATTTCGTTAATTCAGATTAAAATATAATCCTTTCACTCATTTTATTTAGAATGGATAACTTTAATTTAAAAATGAAACATTTAAAATTCATGACTTTCACTTAAAAAAAAAAAATTCTTTAAAAAAAGAAAATTAAAGAAAAAGAATAAATAATACCATAAACCAATTAATTTCAACATCAAAGCAATTGTTTTAATTTACCCCTCGAAAAATAAAACATGCTGCTGGCGAGTTAAAAAAATGCTATTGGCGAGAATTGCGCCCAGCTAACATAAAAGTACGAACTCTTTGCTATCATGGCAACTTTTATGTAGTTTTATTTGAAAAAAATATTTTGATTAAATCGGTTGCCAGAAAAAAAATTCTTTTCTCGCCATGGACCTTTTCTGTATTTCGCCAAGTACCTATACTGGAAAAGTACCTTTATTTATTTATTTATTTATTTATTGTATTTTAAATTAGATGAATAAAAGACGGCACAGGTGTCATATACGCACTACGTTGGCGCGACTTTTTTCTGATGCCAATGTCATATACGCACTGGGGAACTTACATGGCGCTAAAGTGTCGTTATTTTGCTTGATATGGTAACCCGGATGTTGTTGTTTATTTATGAATAAATTGTTTATTTACTTTTATTTTATTTTTTAAAATTGTTTTGTTCTATAGTTATTAATTAAACTTTTTATTTATTTATTGTTATTCCCTTTTTAAAAATATTACACAATAACCAGATGCGTTTCATTTGGGCGTTGCCATTAAACAATTAACAAATAATCGCGATTTCTGTGCCACGCATGATAGCGTAATATATATATATAGATTTTCAAGCATAAATTACTTAAATTTATCTCTATCACGTGTAGCTCCATTACGAAAGGTTAAACCACTTGCCCTTAAAACAATGTAAAAAGTTCAGTATTTGTTTCCATCTAATGTTCCATAGCAAAATTAAAACTTCCTCTACAGAAAAATAAATACAATAATGTAAATAAGAAACAGATTTAACAGACATGTGATTGAACTACGCGCTTAAAGCACCGAAATGATCGGAAAGCCTGGCGTAAGTCCAAAAATCTTGGGTTAATAACTCCTGGCATGTGGTGACATGTGAAAGTATCGCTTTTAATAAATTTGAAAACTTTATTTGATTGCATAATTGATATTTTTCATATAAAAATTCTTTTTGATGTTAGTGGGCAATCTAAAATATATATTACATGTACAAAAATAATTAGAGTTAAAAAAAATGGATTTCACCTATATTCTGTAACCCGAGGAGCTCGGGCTCGATCCCCTAGTATTTGTTAATATACTTGCCTCCAACGGGGCTCGACCTCATCCGGGGCCGTCGCGAAACAACTTTCTTCTCTTACGGGCCTGATTCGGAGTAAGGATGACGTCACGCAAGAGATCTTAGTAGCAAACTAAACTTATAGAATAATTGTATGTGTGCATTAAAAACAGGGTTATAAATTTCCATTTTATCATATTTTGTTGAGAAATTTGTGGTTTATTAAAGATCTGTTTGAATTATACATCAATAATTAAACACCTAAGATTCAGTAAACAAGTTTTTTTTTTTTTTTTTTTACTTTATTTCAAATCTATACTTGCTCTTTCATTTAAAATACATTTGATTCATAGTTTTTGCCAAAGATTTTAATTTGAAATATAAATTTATGGCAGGAGAGATCATACATTAAAATTGCATAATTTTAGCCGCAAATAATTATTTAAAATTGTAAATATCAGACTTGTTATTACATAAACTCATAAATAAGAATATTATTTTTTTCAGAGACTTTATCTTGAAATATAAATTTATGGCAGGAGAAATCATATATTAAAATTGCATAGCAGAAAATAATTAAAATTCCGTTTAAAAATAAATATGCCTTAATTTAAAATTGTAAATATCAGAATTGTTATTACATAAACTCATAAATAAGAATATTACTTTTTTCAGAGACTTTATCTTGAAATATAAATTTATGGCAGGAGAAATCGTATATTAAAATTGCATAGCAAAAAATAATTAAAATTCCGTTTAAAAATAAATATGCCTTAATTTAAAATTGTAAATATCAGAATTGTTATTACATAAACTCATAAATAAGAATATTATTTTTTTCAGAGACTTTATCTTGAAATATAAATTTATGGCAGGAGAAATCATATATTAAAATTGCATAGCAGAAAATAATTAAAATTCCGTTTAAAAATAAATATGCCTTAATTTAAAATTGTAAATATCAGAATTGTTATTACATAAACTCATAAATAAGAATATTACTTTTTTCAGAGACTTTATCTTGAAATATAAATTTATGGCAGGAGAAATCATATATTAAAATTGCATAGCAAAAAATAATTAAAATTCCATTTAAAAATAAATATGCCTTAATTTAAAATAGTATGTATCAGAATTGCTATTACATAAACTCATAAGTAAAAATATTACTTTTCACAAACATTTAAAACAAAAATTCTACTTATCCAATTAGAATTTTAAATTTCATAATGAATGATTAACTTTTAGTAAAAAAGCATTTTTCACTAGTACTATGTACTTTCATTTAATTAACAACAAATATAGCATTTAATATTGCCTCACAGAAAGCAATTTAACTTAATATTAAGGAAACTAAAATATCATGAAATTTGTCGATGACACTTACATGTTTGTTAATACGGATAATTTTCTTTTATTAGAATTGAATTTTCTACTGTCATTTTTTACTTTCGTATAGTTATTTAACAAGATGTTTGCAATTCCTGACAAACACAACTTAAATAAATGTGAAAATTGGTTTCCACATTTGCATTTACTTATAAAATCCAGACCTAAAAGTTCAGTCTTTTCAATAATGAGTTGCATAATAAGTTTTTTGGGTTCTGGAAATTTTAGAAGAGTGCTTTCATAATTATGATTGATTAGTTTTTGAAAGATTTGAAAGGCATTTACAATTAGAAATAATAAAATTTCCTGGGGCCATTTTAATTGACCCCTATCTGCTAACATCAAGTATTTATACACTTCATTCGAACAGTCTATTTCTAAAGTTTTTTCTTTGACTAATATGTTAATACACTCACAACATTTTAATTTGTGGGAAACTTTGTATCCAATATAACCAGCTATAAAAGTCAATACAGACATTGTTTCATTTTTTATCTCTATATCACCACTGCTGTTAAACACATCATAAAATAAATCTGGTATGTTTAATTCTTCAGTTTCATCAACAGTTGTATTATAATTTAAATCTTTTAATTGAAATTCTCCATTTTGTTGTGAGTATAAGCTAATTAAACTCAAAATTTTTAACTTTCTTTCTGCTTCCATGACTTGCATACAAGATATATTGTAATTTCCTCCACTCATCTGTCGATATTGTCCAAAGCGGGCTTCTAAACTATCAGTTTGAAATTTCCCTAAAAGTATGTATCGTGAATTAGTCGTTTCAAACATATACTTAATAATTTCAATTAAAGTGTCTGTAGTGAATTTTAAAGCAAAAAATGTTTCATTTGACAGAAGTCCTCCTTTAGTTGGAATACCCATTTGTTTTTTCTCATTTGCTTTCAATTTATACATTTTATTCCATTCACTTAACCATTCACTGAATTTAATTAAAAATAAAAAATTCTCGTCTTTTGTAGATTTAATTGGTTTTGACAAACTATCATTTAGGTGTACTCCTTTCTCAGGATGCTTTACATTCACAATTTTCCACCACTTGGAAAGTAAATCAATAAATAATTTTGTGCTTAATGCATTATCCTCCAACTTATCTACCGACATGTCCAAAGCAATGGAATTAGTTTCATCAAATAAATTCAATGCTATTTCGTACTGCTTTAATTATATGAACAGAATCAAATAAGAAAAATATTCTTTTATCTGGATTGTAAGGATTGCGTATGTATGGTTTTAATTCTCCACCACACATTTTTGTAAACATGTTTCTGTTTATCCTGTTGTTATCGGATATCAGTGCAAAAACTGTAAAACCACACTCGTGGAGCATTTCTAGCACTTTATTAGTATATGTAAGAAGTGTATCAGCATTTAGATTGCGCACTGGAAATAATGAAACTACATCCTTATATTTAGACATGACTGATGTAATCATAAAGGTCTGAATCGTGGTAGCTTCAGATTTTGAATTTTCAGACATACCAATGACATGACCAGCTTTATAATTAAGAGAGGGGTTTATATATATCTCATCTAGCAAAAGGTTCACTGTTTTCTCATTCTCTTCTAGGTTATCAGCTTTATTTTTAAGATACAATTTAAGGCTTTGACACGAATTTGTAGAACATAAATATGTTAATTTTCTTAAGTATGAAGGATGCGGTAATATTAAAACCTTGCTGTTTCTAATTAAATTGTATGCTGCAGGGTAGCTAAAGTACATTTCTGCGGACCAATATATAAGGTCAATCGTATATTTCAGTTTTTTCATTAGCACAAGTGACAATTGTTGATGTACAAATTTTAACACAAGATTATTTTCCTCACTGCATTGATCATCGTTTATGCATTTTTCCAGATATTTCATAGCAAAAGTTAAATTTTCACTTAATGTCATTGAATATTCATTATAGCAATTTAATTTATTTAAAATGTTCTCAAACTTGCTCCATTTATCGCATTTAAGGTCATTGCCTAGTAGCCATTTAAAAGAATTTAAATCAATTAAATTATTTTCATAATATATTTTTACTGTCAAATTCCTGAAGACTTTAAAGCAAACATTAATTTCTGGAATATCTGTTTCTTTCAATTTGTAAAACAATATATGATCATCCCTAAGTAAATGCAACCACTTATTTTCAATTTTGTTCTCACATTTTTGAGTGAAATCTTCGAAGGATAATGTGATATCCTTTTGGCACCATTCATTGAATTGCTCTAAATCTCTTTTTTCAATTTTTAACATACGTTCAGCAGGATCTTTTCTTTTCGGAGGCAATTTTTCAGTAAGATATTTTGGCGCATTAGGAAATATAGTAGGAAATGCTTCCGGTAAAAGAGTAACTTTTTTCCTTGGGACAACTAATTCAGTTCCATCTGAGAGTTTAATTCTATCTTCTCTAATTATGAAACGCTCTTCAAAGTGCTTAATACACACAACAGCAGTTGAACTGGGGATAAAATTTTCCCTAGGTATCTTATTAATCCATATTTTCTTTTTTTCAGGATCTGATGGAAATTTAAAAACAGTTGTGTATTCCTTTACATTGTCATAATTTGAACGGCATTCGGTGAACAGCATTTCCGGCCCATAGTCTACAAATTAGATAATATTTATTAGTAATTACGAATATTTAAATAAAAAAATTAATATTTATTAGTAATTAAGAATATTTAAATAAAAAAATTAATATTTATTAGTAATTAAGAATATTTAAATAAAAAATTAATATTTATTAGTAATTAAGAATATTTAAATAAAAAATTAAGATTAATGTTACAGATAGATATTTTTTTTATTTAAAGTAGAATTATATTTTAATAACGAAATTACAAAAACAAAAAACCCTTTACAAAAAAGTTTGATATTTATTTTTTCAAACGATATTCATTAAACAATTTTTTTTCATCTATCCATATGCATAAGAACTCGGTACTATTAATGTTTTAATTCTTTTCGATTTATGTAAACTGAATTGAAAACAGAAATTCTAGACACAAAATAGAACAAAAAAGGGCTTTCTTATTACTCTTTTATCTTTTAGATGATTCTAAATTATGTTTACTACCCTACTTCAAAATAAAACCTCATAATTTCCATCACATGTAAGCCCACGTGGGAACGGTATAGATATTTATAATGCATTTTAAATAATGAGATTTAAAAAAAAGTACTTACTGATTTATGTTAATCCTTTATCCACAGAAAATGCACATTTTTAAAAACATTCTTATAACAGAACTTGTATTACAACATAGCTTAAAATTATCTAAAATTTACACTCAATACTAATGGTGATTGTTCACCACGAGCACGACTCCACGAGCCAAAAGTTCATAGAGGGTGAAGTGGTCAGGTAGGCCAGGGGTGAAAGGAAAGTCAGATCTCGTGTATGACTCACTTCTCCTGTTTGCGATCTTAAATCAGGCCCGTAATGCTGCGTTTACACTATGTGGCCTGTCAGGTCTGTTGGGTCTTTCAGGTCCAAGAATCGAAAAAATTGCGTCCACACTACGGCATAAGAACTTGGCTTGCGCATGCGTATATTTGCAGGTTGGGGGAAGGGAGGGACAGTCGTGTTTGTTTGTTTACGTTCGTATTCGTATCGAAATGAACGTGTCAGAATTGTTTGCGCCGTAATTTCTTTTGCACAGACATTAATTACGTGTAAATTAATAAAAATTACGCGTTTTTCTAAGCTCATTGCCCACAAGGGAAGCAAGAAAATGCAATTGCCCCCTAATTTTCTTTTTCTCTGACTCTGAAAAAAATAAAATTTATTCTTTTCAAACAGTTTAAAATAATGAAACACAGAGAGAAAATGAATCTTTTTTTTTGTTGTTGTCTGGGAAAGGGGTACGATCCCTCCTTTCCACAAAATAAAATTTACATTTATTTTTCCCTTTGATTTAAGGGGGCAGTTTACCTTAAAATTGGTCAAAAAATTGATTTTTCTTTTTTAATATTAAATGAAAGCCTGTTTAATTGTGAATATTTTGATACCTCATTTTTATCCATACCGTAAATATATCGCGAGGTATTGTAAATTTTGTTAAAACAGCGCAATTACCACACAAATTAAAACTTGAAATGCTTTTTCTCCATTTTCATATTTTCTTCACTTTCATGTTTTAAGGCTTTTTCTGTATTTGAGATAGAGATTTTTAAGCTTTTTTTTTTTGGTGCATGTTCTTTATTACATATGTGATAAATCTGCGCATGGAATTAGCATTTAGGTTTTTTGTTATTTAAAAAAAAAAAAAAGTATATGAAGATATGTTAGATTTCATCGTTTTGCACTATATATATATATCAGTAAAAAAAATGATAATAAATGTAATATTAGATATGTCTAAAAATCCATGTGCAAGTTTGTGTAGTACACATTTGAAAATCTAAAAAAAAAAAAAAAAAAAAAAAAAAAAGGGCAAAAATATCAAATTTTTTTTAAAGTAGTAGAGATTTAAAAAAATTCAAATTTTTATAAATTTTTTTCAAAATGTACTTTTAGTTGAACATTGAAATTCAGTGAGTTCACCATTTGAATCATATTTAAAATAAAGAAAATTTTGAAAAGGGAAACTGTCCCTTAAGTGTTCAGAAATTACCTTAAACAGGGGTCCAGGAGGGCAGGGACGACCCCCTGACAAAAGAGATAACTGCTTCAATTCTTCATTTAAAAAATGACAGTAGGAGCTTACTTTTGTTTTCTTAATTGTTATATGTATGGTTTGGCTTTAATGTTGACATTATGTTGCTACAATGTGAAATGAATGTGCTACAATGTTGCTACAATGTGAAATGAACACTGATGGAAAACCTAATCGAAGACATCACCAGTAATCAGGTTACCACTCATTTCACATTGCAGCAGAGCGTATGATGTTGCTATGGCAACATCACTCTCTGGTGCAACAGTTAACTGCCTGTCTCATTATTTATATTATTATCATCTGTGACACTACCTTCTGAGCAATAAATCTTTAAAACGACAATGAGGAAAAAATTAATTACTTTGACACAATAATAGTAAATTCCCGCTGTTTTATAAGGGAGAATACAGAATTTCTTTGGCACATGTAACTGGAAAAAAAAGGAACTAAATGTAACATTTCATGAAATTTTACTTTTGGACAGTTTGAAAATAAAGCTTTTACTTTATAGATAATGGACATTAATTTCAGAAGAGAAATTATTGTCCTTACCTGATGATAAAACAATATTTTTAAATGGAAACTTACATTATCGCTTGTGAAAATTAAATCTACAATGATTACATGAAAATGACGCCATTTTCTATATACTTTCAGTCGTGATGTTACATTTAAATAAAGGTACTATGGTAACACTTATAGTAAAGGATTAAAAATTTATATATGAAAAATATGCATTATCTGTTCAAAATGATGCCATTTTTGCATGTGAAAATACAGTGAGTCTGATTTTTAATTGATTTATAAAAATAATGCTCATACCCATTTTCTTTTTGTGGCAATATAAAAGAAAAAGTTGCATTAGAAAATTAAATAACATTTTTTTAAAAATTATAAACTATAGCAGATGGCTGAAAATAGGGCTGAGAAATCTGATAATTGTTTTAAATTTGCAATAATTTTACTTCCGTTCTAAAACTATTGTATGGTGTTGTACATATATAATGTTATCAACATATAGGTAATTTTAGTCCCCACCCCATCACTTACAATATCATATGTTATCATTCCTCGACATCCCCCCCCCCCATACACACACCTTAATGAAATCATCATCAATGTTTAAAAATCCTTTTTATTTTTATATGTTTGCGTTTGCATAAAGATATGATTTTACATTTAAACAACTGTATATCAATTAACATCTAACTACACTTACTATTTAAAAAGGTATAAGACTATTTTGATGTAAAGAAAAAATTAAAGCACTAAAACAAAAAATATCGTTTGAATTAAAAAAAAAAAAAAAACTTTCCCCAAAAATATCTTATGACAATCAAACGTCAGGTCCCCCCCCCTCCCACACACATTAAAATGATAATTTTATATATGCACAGCCCTTAATTTGTATAAACACTGCAGCAGCAAAAGAAGGTGACATTTCAAAATTCCTCCCACAGTATTTAAAAAACTAATAAGTTGTATTGAAAATACCTTATATTATAAAGAAGCTTTTCTATGAAACCTTTAAACACATAAATGCTAAACTTATTATGTTTGCTTTTCATTACATTGGTTTTTATTTGTCACATATTGTATCCCACAAGGAGTAATAATTCTCCAAAACCCCTTACAAATAAGGATACTGGCTGCACCACTGGTATAAGGAATATACACAAATTATGAAAAATTAGGCATAGATTATGAAACATTCTCCAAGTAGCTATTAAGAAATTTAATATTTTCATACAATGAAATGAAATATCTAAATGTGCCATTTAAAAACACGTAACTCAGTAAAAATGCATTTTCAGCACTTGTTGTCCCCATAACACATTTTGATGCATTATATTTATTGAATTTCACATTTAAATAGCACCCTCTATAGTAAACATCATTAGCATTTAATAATTACAATGCAATCACAGTATATTTACAAGTGTGACAGGCTGAATTCATAAATACTTTTCAACCATGTTGAAAGTGTTTTTCTCATTTTATATCTTAGCCATTTTTTTTTATAAAAAATAAATAGATAATTAAAAACAATTCTTAAATCAAGGTTTACATGATAGACAAAACAAGCAAATACCTGAAATACCATTTATAATAAAAATATATAGTCAAATAAAAGACAACAAATCTTTAATAAATTTCTTTTATTTGAAAGTACAAGTTACAGAAACAAAATAAAATTTCTTTATATTATAAATATTATTGAATATAATGATTACTACGTATAATAAATGAAACAATATTAATATGTATCATAATGGTCTATGATGATGACAATGTTTTGCAGAAAACTTTATTGATCTGAAGAAAAAGGTATTTATATTTCAATCTGAAAGGAAGATAATGCATTAGTAAAAATAAACTGTGTAACTAGCTAAATTGTGAACTATTAAGACAGTTTTTTGGAAAGAAGCGAGATAATCATTTAATAACTTTCAGTTGGTATAATAATTAAGAAGTAATAAATAGTGCATCAAAACCAAAAAGCATGTTCTTGACATACCTAAAAAAAAGGAGGTAATATGGAAATAATAGGATTCCATCTTAAATATGACGTAATCAACATGGCAACCTAGAATCATTACATGTCATGGGATATCACTGAATTAATTATGTACGATAGGATTTAATAGAATGAAGAAAACTTTTATTAATATCTTTTTAAGTTTTGATTTGATTTTCTTAAAATTTGAAATGACTTGACAAAATTCTGCAACGATTATATATATATATTAAATTTCAAACCATTTGGTTGGGTATTTTTTGCGCTGTTATATGCAGACAGATGGACAAACCAGATGAAGACTATAGGTGCTTCGTATTTATATAGTTACAAACACATCTAAAAAGAGCTTAAAAAACACTATTTCTGTTTCCCTTTCATTCTGATAAAAATAACATTAAAATGACTTGAAATGGAATAAGTAATTTTTAAGGGAAAAAAGTTGTTTTATTTTTTTCTGTATGAGAATAAATAAAATTGTTAATTTCAGAATGAATGAGTTCGGGCCCACCCGAGCTCGAAGAATGGTACAAAAATCGCGCCCAAGGCCATATCTCTCATCTCTAGTAGTAACACAAGAACACTGAAACTAAATGTTAAACCAACGGCAATGTTCTTTTCAAAATTCTTATTTGTATTTCAATATTTTGGTTTTGTTTTTGTTTTTGTTTTTTGGCCTGGGCAGCCTGAACCTGATGTCTAACCAAATATGTTTACTTTTTATTTCTTTGGTTGCAGTTTTTTTTTTCTTCTGAGGGCACTTTTAATTTTGAAACAAGTTCTGAAACTGAAATTTTCCTCTGAAAAACTGCATCTGAAATCAAGGGCAAAAAGATACCCAATTAGACATGTCCCACGCAAAACAGAAAAAATTATTTAAAAATATTCAAAAGCAAATGATAAATTTGTAAAGTTACCATTGGTTTAATATTAGTTTGCAACATCTTTCCATGAGAGTTAACATAGTATAATTAATAAATAAACTTAAAATTTCGAATCCAGAATCAAAATAACATTAATTATTAATAACATTAAAACTCTTCATTTCACGATTTGCATAATAATATAAAAAATAATTTAAAAATATGGTACTTTTCTGTTAGTCGGCACAGGCGATAAATCAACAAATATTTTTCCTTTGTCATCATTTGCATAGCATTCATTTAATTTTAAATATAAACCATTCACTCATTTCATTCTAATACATATGTCGCATTTAAATACATGCCTTTCACTCATTTTGATTCAATTGCAGAAAAAAAATATATCATCAAAATATTGTTTCTAATTTTCATGTGTGTAAAAAAAAAAGTGTTATTGGAAAGATTTGTACACGAGTAACATAAAAGTACCAAAAATACTCAAAAGTTAAATATAAGTATTAAATAGCTTAACCAGCATGAGTAATAGTCAGTGTAGAATAATTTAAATAGAAAAAATAAGAGAATATGCTTTCCACACATAGAAGAATTCAATAAAACATACTTATTTATATTACGCACTATACATAAAGATTATTTTTCCAAAAAAAGCAGGGGGGGAAAACCAAACGCAGCTAATGTGCAATATGTTTTACTAATAAACATCATTACTTTCCATATGTTATATTTATAAACTGCATTAATTACAACTAAATAAAATAACCAAACAAGTGATAAATTTTATACCTATGGCCTTTTAAATTTCTCAAAACGCTTTTGAACTAAATTCTGATTCAGCAGCTATGAATATTATCATTAACATCTCAAAACTAATCTTTTGAGCTAAAAAAAAACATTTAAAAAACTTTTACTTGCTATGCTCACAATTTCTTAGTTAATTCATATTTAAAATAAAGTATGAAGCTGCAGCTTACTTACAAAATATATTATAGGAAAAATGTAAATTTTGTGAGCGAAATCTAAAAGCGTAAAAATCATAAAAGCATGGCTTCATATTTTTTTTTTTTTTTTTTTAATGAATTTTGACCCAAAAATTTAGAAGACTTATTTCAAATTATAGCATTTTATGACACCGGATACGTATTAATTCCAATTTTGATTGTCGTTGAATACTAAGGTCATTCCATGGTAACTTACGTTATAATTTAAAACAATTTACAGCAGTAATTTCAGTAATATAACACCAAAAAATTTTCAAATGTTAAGTTGACATGATTTGTTAATTAAACCTATCCAAAGGCCAATTTGGATAAAAATTACCTAGAAAATGAAAATTACATTTTTTATGGCAACTTACGTTACTTTTTCTGTAATGTCAGTTACCATAATAAATATAACTGGCAGAGTTCAAGAAAAAACACTAAAATTAGGCCATTATCATCTAAATTTATCTTTGAATAGGTTTAATTAACAAATCATGTCAACTTTGCATTGTTAATATTTTTTTTTCTTTTGTCTTTTATTACTAAAATTACTGAAGTAAACTGTTCTAAATGTAACGTAAGTTACCATCGAATGACCCAGTGAATTATAAACATTGATTGAGCGAAACAAACAATATCACTTATTTTATTTTGAAGCTCAGAGCTTTATAAAAATTAATTACAATGTTGACACTATTTAATTAAATTCTAAAATACACCATATGCTCCTGATAATTTCAATAACTTATACTAATGAAATAAATAATTCATATCACTTCAAAGAATTGTAAATAAACAACCCAAATCAGAACAACAAAACAAACAACAACATTAATAATAATACATTTTAGATTAGTTCAACATTAACAAATATTAAATCAAATACATTAGATTATTACATATGCAGCTTAATAATTATTAAACAAATAAAAACCATGATACTATCACAGATAATACATTTTATATTATTTCAATATTAAATAAAATATATTAATAATTAATAATATATTAATAATTATTAAGCTGATATTAAATTAAAATTATCCAGGTGTACCAAATGGAAGAAAAAGGAATTAGAAATGGAAGAGATATTTGATCATAGTTCACAGCTACGAAGCAATATACATAACCATATTCTCAAATATATACATTATTACTAATTAATTACTGTGCTTAAATTGCTTATTTAACACTGTGATCTTATTTTAGACAAATCTGATAAGTTATTCTAGCTTTCGTGTAATTTCAGAATTTTTTTAAGTCTGAGCGACACATTTTTTGCAATATCAAATCCTTGAAAAGTGTGTATAGGGAGGGAGGTAGAGGTTAACTGCTTCCCACTAACAGAATACTCATATACTCGATGTTTATATAAAACATAGTTTACATATTTACATAAACTACATTTTTTTAATTGATCATTTAACGCCATTTTATAAATTAAAAAAACTAATGCGAAGAAAACATTGATTAAAGAATAAAAGAAATTAAATAATAAATATTGTATTGAGAATAAAGTTTTCTTAGATACAGATTGATTTTGTGAGAAAAATGACGTTATATATAAAAGATAAAACAATGATAAATAAAATACAGAACATGTACTTTTGAGAAAAATGACTTACTTACAATCATCATACACGAATATTATTGAAGATTCATATCTTCAAAAAAAGCATGCAAATCTCATGTAAAAGTCGGGTCAACAGGCAATCGACAAACATTCACATAACTGTTGAAAATGTCCCATCGAAAACATCCTGCAATGTAAATGAATAGAAAAAAAAGAGTATAATAAACTAATAAAAACAACAAAAACAATGTAGAATGCATTTCACAATCTCTCGTTCTAAGCAACAGAAAATAAATATATAAAAAAACTACATACTTACAGTCAGTCATACAAGTTAGTAATACTTTATTTATACGAGAGTTCCTGATTGATGAATTTTAAGTAGAAAACAACGAAACAGCACATAGTCCAAGAGCATCAGACAATCCACTTTCTTGCAGAAGATCACAAATGGTAGTCACTTATTATAGAAGACTACACACCTGCGATATCCTGAGAGCAAACTTGGTAAAATATGTATTTATTTTGGCACCAGCAGATTCTAATCTCTACTTCAAGTATAACTTTTATAGGTTTGAAAGTTTTTCAAACTCTTTCTGAAAAAAAAATAATAATTTACGAACTTTTCAATCGTAAATCATCTCTTGTGGGGAAGAGAAAAAATTCATGTTCTAGATTTTACAGTTTTAATATACTACTACTGATTAATTATTAAAGAAAGCTACAGAAAGATAAACATATAAGATAAAATTTTAAAAAGAATAAGGGATGGTTTATAAATTATTAATAATAATTACAAGTAAAAACTTTATTTAAAAACAAGTTTGTTCAATTTAAAAAAAGTTAAATTTTATATGTCATTAGAATTTTTTTAGGGGGAGGATAAGAAGCTAAATACAATTCAAAGTCTTCATATTACTTTTTAGATAGTACCGTATCATTGTAAAAATTAACACATTTAAAACTGATTAATAATAATGTAAATCATGTATGCAGAGTTTGCTATGATCAGTCAATTATATAAAAATAATAGAGAAAACTTTGGAGTTAATTCAAAATTAATTCTATGGTTAAAAATTTGTTGCTAGTTTTAGGATAAATTAAAAAATTGTCAGTACTAAAAATGCATTGAAATAGAATATCAAATAAATTCCTGAAGGAAATGAAACTATTTATTCACAAAAAAGGGATTACCGTACATTATAATAGAATGGCGACCGTATTATATTAATTTGTATTCATATACTATCAAATTTGTTTTAAATTCATGCATATGAAACCAGGTTGATTTTAAAGAATTTGGAAATGAGGAACATAATTATCTATTAAAAAATGCATAGGCAGCGTTGTATGTAAATACAGGAAGATACAAATTAAAGAATTTACGAATACATCGTTTTATAGAGTTTGGTAATATTAAAAAGTAACATAGTTAACAAATTAATTTTAGTAGCGTAGTATGTAAATACATGAAAATAGTAACTTACGATTGTATAGCTTTATAAAAGAAACTTCTACAGTTATGAAACAATGTAAAGAAATGTTAAAAAACATCTGAAAAACCAATACGTACCTTTAATTTGTAAATCCCTTATTAATTTCAAATAATCTTTAAAATCATAAGCTGTCGTCTGCTTCTTCAATCTTTTAAAATGGCGGAATACAGAAAAATGAAGCACGCTGATTGGTTGGGTCTAGTATTTTAAAGCCAAGGCCTAGACCACAGAGACCAAGCCTCGCAGACCACGCAGACCCTCCTAAACCAGGCTAAACCCACGCCTGGCAGACCTCGCAGACCTTGTAGACCTGATAAGCCATAGTGTAAAGGCAGCATAAGAGAAGAAAGTTGTTTCGCGACGGCCCCGCCTCATCACCTGCTGCTTTGCAATCCAGCGATTTAAATCGGGGTCAAGAATTCACACAGCAGAGAATTCGAGTTTCGCTATATTTACTGCAAACAGCCTTGATCATTAAGGAGGCTGCCCCGAGCCTAGAATGCCAGTTTCGTAACAGTATTTCAAATGAACATATTTCGTTGCTGAATAAGGCTAAAAGAGGCTGGTTTCGATCTGACGCCCCCAAGCATAGAAGGTAAACGTTTTTAAACACTTGGCCACTGAGCCTTGTTGAGGAGAGGATTCTATTGTTTGTAAGGGGGAAACATTTCGATAAGTGATGGTTTGTTGTTGTAGGTAAATGGTAGTTGCGGAAATTGGAATTTTTAAGTGTTTTTAAAGATTTTTTTTTTTTTTTTTTTTTTTGTAATTGTCTTATGCGCGTGTATTTAAAATATAATTTAATATTTAAATGAATGAAATAAATATCTTAGCGAAAATTTTAATGCTAAAAAGATGGGTAGATTTTTTGATATTTTTATAGCTTGTAAAATGATTTTAAAAACTTGAAAATACAAGTATTTTGTACTTTGAATTTTTTTACTTTTGAAAAGTATCTTGTATTTTGTATTTTAGGTTCTAAAACTAATGTACTTTGTATCGAAAATGATTTTTCGATCTATTTTGACCAACTCTGCCAGCTTATCCCAATTAACTTTGGGCTAATCCAACGGAAGGGAACCAAGTAGTCTCAATTTGTATGCCTTTCTCGTTATTGTACCATCGAAAAGTCATGAAGTTATGATTAGAAGTGGACCAAACTTCATATATATGTTTTTGCTTATGGATAGCAGTTCCCAGTTCATTTGGGGATATTCCGCTGGAAGGGGGCGCTGTAATAGCGATTTTTGTGCGATTCTCAGGTTTTTGCATAGTTGTGTTGTACATTGGGTAGCGATGAGCACTTCGCATTCAGCTAACTCTGCGAATCGCAAGCAGCTGACGTACAACATAATAACGATAATATTGATTTTGTTAAATGTTAAACGAAATTAATTTTTTATACGTTGATTAATAGAATGAAGCAAAAATTTTTAATGAAAGTTAATGTGGTTGAAGCATTAACAAATGTCAGAACTTTTTGAAGTATTAACATGTATGAGACGAAAGAAAGTTGTGGGATTGGCACATCCTACTAGTTTACATTTTAGTAAGAAAAACATTTTTAATTAGATTCTCTCATAAAAAATAATATGTACGTTCTTTTCTGATTCATTATATTCAAGGATGTAGTGGAGGGTATACTGGGGTATACGCGTATATCCTCTGGATTTTTTTAAGGAACACCGTATACCCTCTGTTTCTCAAGAAAGCCTATCTATATGTATACTAGGGTATACCCTCTGCTTAGAACGTATACCCTGTTTTTTTACGACTACGCCACTGATTATATTACATTTTAGGCTCTGTATTTTAACATTTTCTTTCAATTTCGAAAAGAAAATTCTCCGAGAAGACACACCTAATTTCAATTACATATTTGAAAGGAAATATGAAAGGGAATAAATGCATTTTTCAACATAAAAATCCTTTGAATCATTTCATTTTGTAACATCAAAAGATTTCTTTAAATCAACAAATGAAAAGCATTTTAGACGAAACCTAAAAAAGTAACGTATATTTACTACAGCGGTAACGAATCAGAAATCAAAGAACTCCATTTATCAAAGACCACTGAAACAAACTGAAATTTAAGATACAATTCATTTAATGTTCAACTTGCCATTTATATAAATGAAAAATATATTTTAATAAGAAATTCGTTACTTGACTAGAATAATGACAAATTGTTTGAAAAATAATTAAGTTACATTAAATAGTGAGAAAAATAGGGAGCTCTGCTCCCTAGGAGCTACGCCCGCCAACCCCCTTTCAGACATCGTAGACTCTAAAAACACCTAATATGACCGGTGTTAACAATATTACGGAAGTTGAAATATAATTAAAAAACCAGTGTCGATCTGCTCTGTAAAAGGGGTTTCCATTCATTTCCCTTTGATTGGGGAATTTTAAGACCGAATCAGCTGATGTTAAGAGATCCAATCTTCTTCTATTTACGACTTTTAAGTCATATTAAAGAATTTATTATTTTAAAATTTTATTTTTCTCTTAAAAGTAAGGTATAAATATAGTTTTTATGACGTAATTTTCAATATTTTCTTGCTTTTAATACGTAATCATTTAATTCTAATTTGAAAGTTTTTTTTTTCCAGGGTGCGTACAGTCCTTGAATTTCCAGATTAGAAAATCTTTCGGTCCCAGTATTTTCTTATGGAAATTCTCTACGTAAATAAGGCGAAATTTCGCCCGTTTAGACTAGATTTATTTTTCTAAAAAAAAAAAAAAAAAAAAAACTAATATTTCGTCTTGAAAATAACGGTACACGTGCGAACCCTGTTTTCTGCTTATAATAGTCACGTGCAAATAAGTTTTTAATAATATGGAAATATTATTCTTTGCGCTGTTTTTGCAATTGGCAACAATTTAAAATAATATCGTTTGCTAAAATGTCTCTTGAAATGCTGAAAATTTGAGCTTAAAAAGGAAATAAACCCTAAAAAAATAGTCAAATTAAAAAATAATAATAAATGCAGCCTACTCACAGGGAGCTTCTAATGTATATCCTGAGAAAAAAACATTAAATTGCTATGTATAGTTATTGCTCCTATAAAACATTTTTAATATTAAATATTTCTTAAAATAATTATTCGATTTCAAACTGTCTGTATCAGCGTGTTTATCAAACATTTATCTATAATACTACCCATTTCCATATTGTTGTATGCAGTAGTTTTATTAATATTAACAAAGAGCCCCGGTCACAAAAAAAAACTATTTACTGCGACGGTGTCAGTGTCAGCTACTTTTTTTTTTTACCCGACTGCCAAGAAGGGTTAAGTGTTTGACACGTATCTGGATATGTGGATTTCTTTATACCCTCGAAACATCCCAACGGCTGGATGGATTTTAATGAATGAGGTCTCTATCGATTCCTCCTAACCCTCCGATGGTTATAGGCTAGGTTTTGTTTTTATAAATTCAAAATGGCGGCCGTAAAATACAAAACGGCAGTAGAGTCGAAAAAACATTTTAGGCACCCTATTGAGTGGGATATCATTGGGTAGGTCTTTCAAAATGAAGACGATGTTTCATTGACTATTTTACAGTCAGAAGCTCCGTTTAAATATGACACAACCTAGAAGTTGTGTTGGTAGGATCTGTAGCTTTACTGCAACTCTAACCTACATAGACATCTATAACCCTCATCAAAACAGTGTTTATAGATAGAAATCAACAATTAAACGTCATCGGTACAAGTAAATAAAAAAAATAGCTAAGTAATATAAAAAATAGTTTCACATTGATGAGAAATAATTAATTAGTTCGATTTTTACGCAGTCGGAGTTTTTGATTTTTTAAATTTAATTTTTACTTGTTGAATAGTGAGATTATAGGAAAATACCCAAACATTATTTTTTAAATTTCTACTGCCACAATTGATATAGATTTCAAAGAAGATTCATACTGTTACTTCTTTAAAAATTATACGTATATGTTTTTTTCAGTTTGGTGAAAATAAAAATTCTGAGGAAAGACAACTTTTCAATGTAAATCCTTAATTCGAATAACAAAAACATCCGTATTTGAAATAAAAAGTTAATGAAACCATTTTTTAATTTATTTTTAATATTAAAAATAATTTAAATCGTTACATCAATAGATAAAATAGTTAATAAAAACATGTTCTTTTAATTTTTAATATTCAGAGTACTTTGAATCGTTACATCAAAGGAAGATTTTTTTATGTAGGAAAACGAAATTATTTAGCTGCTGAAAAGAAATAACATGCATTTACAACAAATCATGGAAAAGGGCCTTTAAAGAAAAAAAAACTTTGAACCAAACGAAATTTAATTTATAATCAAAGTTTGATAAATCGTATCGTTTATTTAATTAATTTTTTAAAATGTAAAATTAAAGAATTTCAAATCAAAAAGAAGAAAAAAATGAGGAAGAATTGATTAAAATACCTTAAATATTTTTGGAAACTTAATCACAATTTTTTTTTTTACATTTTTTTCCTTTCAAAAATGAGCTTTATAAGCATAGTTTTCTTGCATTGTTTTTTACGTTATGGTTATTGTAAAAAACAGTTTTAATTACGCCCTTTTATAAGAAAAAATATTCCTTTTTTTCAACTTTATTAAATTAGCATCTTTCCTCGGTATTTTAATATTTTTTTCCCAGATTCGAAAACGAAATCGCCCCTCCCCCCCCCCCAAAAAAAAAAAAAAACTAATAGAAGCTAATCAATAATTTGAATTTCAAATACATATTTGAAATAAATTATGAAAGGCCACAAACACATTTTTCAATATAAATTATTTTTGAATCGTTACATTTTTGTCACATCAAAGGAAGTTTTTTTAAAATCGAAAAATAAAAAATCTTTTGCTGCTGAAAGGATATAAATAAGTTACATAAATTTACTACAAAGGCAATGGAATCAGAAGTCAAAGAAGAGCTCTATTTGCCATAAAACATTTTTATCAAACTTAAATTTAAGGTAGCTTTATTGTTTAAATAGCCGTTTATGTAAATCAAAAATATATTTTAATAACAAATCTATTACTCGAATAAATGAATGTAAATCTGCTTGAAACAAAAATTTAGATAAATATTTCTAATGCCACAATTGAGATCGATGCCATAGAAGATTCATCTAGTTATACTTTAAAAATGATGCATTTAAATGGTTTTCAGTTTGATAAAATACAGTTAAGAGGAAATACAACTTTTAAATGTAAATCATTAATTGGATTTTTAAAAGCATGTATATTTGAAAATACAAAAAAGGAAATAAAAACTTTTTTTTAATTTTTAATATTCAAAATCTTCTCAATTGTCACAATTTCGTCACATCAAAGGAAGATATATATATTATATATATATATATATATATATATATATATGTTCATTTCTAAATCCTCTTTAGAACTTTATCAATTTATTCATATAATTGTGATTTCAAATTTATTATTTCCACATTCTAATAGCATTGCTGCAAATGCGCATGTTATTAAGTATGTTATTTTTAGTTTAGTCTTACAACCTTATTCTGGTATTTTTAATGGTACTCTCTTTATCAAGTAATAGGTAATTCTAGCTTGGTAATTATTATAGCTTGGTTTTAGCTGTTCAATTTCACATTGTTCATTTTAATTCTCTTAATACATGTATTCATAGCTGCAATAGCGCTTTTTTCATGTATTATCTCCACTAGTCTTCAATTTGTTTTTCATCTTGTAGATTATGTACCATTATTGCTATCTCATTCACTTGAAATCCAAATGTATTTACTTTAGCATTAATCTTTCAGTTCACGATATTTAAATGTTTGTTTGTTGTTCCTCCCATCTAAAATTAAAATGGCAACTCTAAACATTATTGTTATTAATCCAGTTCCAATTTATTAGTCCAGATCCAATCTATTTTCTGTAATGTTTGCGTTATAAGGAGCTAAATTTTGTCATTTTAGGCTTAATGCCGACAAAATTGGATGAAATAACGCATCTTCAATGAATGAATTCACAAGCTCCTCTGATGATTCTGTGAGTCATTCATAGTTTCTTATTTTACATACAGGTTTCATATGTTCATTTCTAAATCATCTTTATAACTTTATCAATTTCTTCATATATTTGTGATTTCAAATTTATTACATATATATATATGGAAAAAAATCATTTGCAGCGCAAACCGCATATCTCTAGTACTCATAGTTTCCGTACAATTAACGTTTGAAATCAGGGCAGTTTTGCGAGGACACCCTGTAGTTTTCGAAGAAACAGCTGGAAACATGGAGAATTAATCAATTAACTGCAAAAGTGCCGCAACTTATGACGCAAGGCACAAGGGACGGAAGGTAAAAGGGGCCAGTATTGAAAGCTTCGTTCACCAAGACGCACACATAAACTAAAGACGCCGAATTCCTTATTTTTAGAAGACCTGAGTTCTTATTACGTCGTTTGTAGAAAGTTATTTACTGTACTGTAATTATTTATTTCTTATCCATAGCATGTATTTTACGTAGGTAAGATCCTGACAGTAGCATACAGTGAGTTTTAGGACGCTCAGATCATCTTATAGGGAACTGAAGCTCCGCCATATTGGGAAATAGTCCCAATTTCGTCCCCTTAATGTTCTTATTTTCGTCCCGGGAACGAAATTAGGAATGCTTTTTCATGACATTTTTTTCCCTCATGTTTGGATAGTTAATGTTTCGTTATGTTATTCTTCCACTGATAATTAGTACATTTCTTTGTGCCTTACTCTAATGTAAATTAAATTACTTACTCATTTAGAAATAAATTTTGATTAATTTTATGTTATGCCTCGGCGTATTGGGTAATTTGGAAGGACAAAATTGAGACCATTTTTTTCTTTTATATTTTAGATACTTTTGAAAAAACAATTTTTTGCATTGATAAATTTTTTTTGTATGATATTTGCCTATTTTTCTATGTACGTGGATAGTTAGTCTATGTAAAATCCAAATTTTGTAGGTTTTCACAAAAAAATTATAACATTTATGGCCTGAAAGTGACTAGGGGGACGAAATATGGACACTTTACACTAAGGTCCATTTTTTAGCCTTTCAAGGGTGGTGGTGGTACAGCGTGACCACCTAATTTTTGAGAATGACCAATGAGTTCTTGAATTCCTAGGCAGTTATGCTTGCGTTCACTTCATATCCTAGCCAATGATTCATTTCAGGAATTCATAGATTAATTTAGCAAGAGTGAGCTTTGCTAAACAAAGTTCTTGCAGAGGCAATGGTTCATATATCAAGCAAACAGTCGGGAAGGAGAAAAAGGCGACAGAGTCATGCAATTTTTATATGTATATATATGTAAAATATAAATGCAAAATACTAAATACAACCATTAAACAAGCTTATAAATTACAATATAATATATCTATACTAATATTATAAAGAAGTAAAGATTGTTTGTTTGTTTGTAGGAGGTAATCTCTGGAACTACCGAAATGATTTCAAAAGTAATGGTATCAAAAGAATTGGGTTAGTTCATGTTCGAACATAGGCTACATCTTAAGTTGATACCACTACCGCAAAGGGAGTGTAGGAGCAAAAAACGTTCTAAAAATATGATTTTTGTGTTACTGAATGGCGTAGAAATATGAAATTTGGAATATTAGTTACTTATAAGATAAAAATTATCTCTATAAACATTTCCTAAACAATTCCAAATTTAAAAGGGGTGAAAATGCGCAAAAACCGTTCAAAGAAACGTTCTAAATGGTGCTTTTTACGCAATCTCAGGTAATACCAAAATGACTTAATGGTGACTTTTACGACTTTAAAAATAACGGTGTCAAAATTATGGTAAAATATATTCATTTTCAAAACAATCGAGATATATCATTCAAAATAAAGAAAATATATTCGAGCTCAAAATATTCGGAGGTGTCCACAGGTGGTTTGTTAAAAGATTAATCGTGACTGTCTTTTCTTATTTTATTTTACACCAGAGCAAGACGGCATTTAGCACATGTAATATTTAACATTTAAATAACATCATAAATTCCGAGAATGATATAAATATGCATCTCAGCCAAGCATAAATATAGTCTCATCCCTCTAGTTACAATAATTCAATCATCACTTCACTACATTAAATCACACATATTAATATACATATTTACAAATAATCTACTACGAGGAAGCGTTTTTCTTCCGACCGAGTATTTCACGTTTTTTACATATAAAAAATTGTAGCATCAGTCTGACAGTTTATTCGCGGGCTCTTTCGCAACAAGTACCGAGTCATGTGATAGCTCGGCTATTTTTAGATTTTTCCCCACGCAAACAGGTGCGAATTCGTAACACTGCCCACCCATGAACATATGGGTGATCATCACAAATATTTAAAATATACCAAATTAATACAAATACAAATATAAAGTATTAAATGTTATACATAGTTCAAGGTATTTAAACACGTTACAATCAAATTCATACAAAAATAAGAAAAAAAAAATAAGATTAGTTTATGAATTATTAAAGTCAATCAGTTCCAAGTTCCATATGATACAGAAGATGTACTGGACGTCTGAGAATAGATTTCTCAGTTTTTACTTTACAGACCTTCACCTTGCCGTCTCTTCCAGGAAATAATTGATTAATTTTTCCTAGACTCTAGAAATTTCTGGGTAATTAATCATCTTTGATTAGCACAATATCATTTAATTTAAATTGAGGAAAATTAGTTTTGTTCGAACTTAAATAAACTGACCTCAAATTTAACAAGTATTCCCCTTTCCATCTAGACCAAAACAGGCGCATTAATTTTTCACGATAGTTATAAGATCTAATTAACTCTTTCCTCGAAGAGATATTCGAGTCAAGGTGAAGCTGAACTGGTGGCAGAGAAGATATTCTTCTCCCAATTAGGAAGTGAGCAGGCGTTAATGGGAGGGGGTCTGGACCTTCTGGCGAGGTATACGTTAAAGGGCGAGAGTTGACCATGCCTTCAATAATTTCAATTAAAACAGTATTTAATTCGTCAACAGTTAGCGATGATTTGCCTAGGGTTTTTCTTAATTGAGTTTTTATGGTCCTTACCATCTGTTCATAAAACCACCCCCAGCACCATTCTGCTCGTTCAATGATATACTTCCAATGAATGTTATGGGAAGCAATGTATTCTTGCTCATCTGGATGAGTCATAATAGACCAAATTCTTTCAAGTCATTTTCTGCGTGTTTAAATGTCTTAGAATTGTCGGAATATACTATAGATGGTAATCCTCGTCAAGCAATGAACCTATGGAAACCTAGTAAAAATGTTTGCGTAAGCCTAGTAAAAGCTCCAGGTGGACATTTCTAGTTACCGCACACTTCATCAGCAAGATGTATTGTTTGTTACCACTGTCTTTTACGTACAAAGATCCTACAAAATCACACCCTATCACACTGAATGGATTTGCCTGTTCTACCCAATTAGCTGGCAACGGAGCTATCATTTGGTCTCCTGGAGTTGAAGAAAACCTCTTTTAAAGTGCAATTTTTAAGCACAACCCTCACAGTTTGTCTAGCCTTTAGTAGTCATAATCTTTCTCGAAATTCCACAAGTGTATGGGCAACAGCAGAGTGAAAAACTCTAAAATGAGCATCCCAAATTATTATTTCTGCAAATTTTGATTTTGGTGGAAGAATTATAGGATGTTTTTCATCCAACGATAAATTAGTCGTTCCGAGTCGTCCAGATACTCGCAAAACTCCTTCTAAATCAAGGTAGGGGCTCAAGGAAAGTAATTTTGATTCTTTAGGAAGTGGTTTTGAATTTTTCAGGCATAAAATATCTTTTGCGAAAATTTCATTTTGACAATTTCTTATCCAAAAAATTTCTGCTTCTCGGATTTCCTCTGACGTAAGATTACAATTTCTCTCGCATTTTTCTTTAGTAATTTGATAAAGAGTATAACATAGCCAGTTACACGTAATGGTTTTCTCAGGTTACTAAATTTGTGTATATTAATTAAATTCTCCTTGACAATTATTGCATTAACAAGGATTTTACTTCTAGCTTCAATTTCAGTTTCAGGGTTTACTGATTTTGTTTTTAACGTATCGTCCTTAGGCCAAAATATTTCAGTTTTACTGAGCCATTCAGGGCCCTGCCACCACGGATTAGAGTTCAGTAATTCTTTAGCTGATAGCCCCCTAGTCAGCATATCCGCAGGATTATCCCTGCTAATTACATGCCTCCAAGAACTAGGGTCGCTCATCCTCTAAATTTCTGTTACCCTATTGGCAACAAACGGCTTCCATTTGGATGCCGCTCCTTGGATCCAATGTAATACTGTGGTGGAATCTGTCCACTGTACTAGTTTTTCAAGATTAGCGAAAATACCTTTAAGGTGATTAGCTATCGAAGCAGCTATTAGCGCAACTAAAAGTTCGAGTCGTGGCAGCTTTATTTTCCTCAACGGGACCACTTTGGCCTTAGACATTATAAAGCATGTCTTAAAAGCAGCTTCGGATGTTTTAAACCTGAAGTAGGCTACCGCTCCATAGGATTTTAAGGAAGCGTCGGAAAATATGTGAAGTTGTACATTGTCCTGCACTTCACTCGAGTGATACTAGGTTGAGCAAAAAGTTCTGGGAAATTTGTGAAAGTTGCATTGTTATGGAAAATTAACAACAAAATCAACAAGGACAATTCTTCAAAGTAGAGACCATCATAGTCCACGATTTTCTGCCATTGTTTTGCCAGATTCCGGATTTTCTGGAAGTAAGAAGTTTGCCACCATACCAGCAACTTCATCCTCAGTAATCTCATCCTTTTCTTCAATAATGCCGGATCAACACACGCAAATCATATTGTTCAAAATATACATTTTGAAGCTGAAATTCCTGAACTCCTATAGATATACCACTAGTACGATACAATATACAATACAAACTATGGTATGTATTAGATACAAATTTCCCAAACCTTTTTGCTCATCCTAATAATAATACCTGGGTATTCTTAATTGTTCTAGCAATTCTATTTCCTGATACCATGTTCTGTATTTAATTTTAAATTCTTCGTTAAATTCGTCGTCCCAGTCTAACCCACTCTTCCATAATTCTTGTAAAATAATCTTAATTCTATTCAAAAATGGTGACATAAATCCAATAAGATCAAATATTTTAGCGGCAGTTTGGAGAACATGTCTTTTAGTGAATTCCAAGCTGTCACCAATAGACACTAAAGATGCCAAATCTATGGTCAGAAAATCCTCTTCAATATTCCAGTTTAGTCACAATACTTTAGATTTTGCACAATTTTCATTAGTTTCTATAACCGGGTTACCATTCCACGATTCCTTTAATTCTGTTTTACTAATCATTTCATAAGCGGTGGGTTCCGTTTCCTTATAATTACCAATATGTTTTTAATTGTAGAGGCTAAAACATAGGGGGAGCTGGTGACACCGAAAAAGTGACGGTTAAAATGGAATAAAACTATTTTTATACGTTTATCTATGTCGCAGTCATCGAAATAGAAAAAAAAAACATAAATAATTTTTATCATTTTCTGATACCTGTATTTGTTGAAAGGCCCTAGCAATATCCCTCGTAAAAGGAATTTAAACAGTCTAAAATTTAATATCATATCTAAGATATTAGGATTTAAATTTTCCCCCGCAAAAAGACATTGATTTAGACTTTTTTCCCCATTTTTCGGCTGCTCGCGTCAAAAACTATCCTGGTTTTTATGGCCGATGAACTTGGCCTTGAAACAGCTGATTGGAGCTGATAGCACACAATCCATAGAGCAATTATCATTACATTTTTCCATAATTCCCTCACTTAATTGCTCTTTCATAATTTCATTATATTTCAAAACAAAAATTTATCACACTTTAATCTTTCTCCAAACCCGCAAAACGCCTTTTTGGAACCTCATAATTATTAAACAAATTTTGTTTACATAATTCATTACCCCATAACAAGGGTGTGATATATCTATCATTTTTAAAAATGATTTCTTTCTGGAATAGATTAATGACCTAATAAGTTTCTTCGTGCTTTTTATCATTAGAATCGATTAAGAAGGACTCGATGTTCCATAAATTTCTAAGATCATTTTCTGGAGGGAAGCAAATTAGATTTAAACAGGAAGTTGTGCGTGAATTATTACTGTCAACTTGACAGACCAAGGTTTCACCAAATATTGTTGACTGCATAAATAATTGATGATTAATTTTTTCGACAGATCCTATTATAGTACAGAATAAATAATCTGCCCCTAGTAATATCAGAACAGGTTTCGAATGAATAAATGTGTTAGCCAATTCATGTTTATCTAAACGTAGTTTATATATTAACTGATAATCAACAGAAGTCATTATCTTAGTACCGCTAATACTTTCAGAAACCAGTGCTTTTACAGTTATAATTTCATAAGGATGATGAGAACTAATAATAGTTAAACTTACCGCATTAAACTCCTTTTCTATGTCGTCGCGATTCGCAAATGTATAAACCAAAAGCGCTTACTTAGCAGCAGGTTTTAATTTCAACGCTGAGGCTAAACTTTTTGTAATGAATATTCTAGAGGATACAGAATCATACAAAATTCTCGTGTTTAATTTATTTCCTGTTCCTTGTACTTGTACACATGCGGTTTGCAACAATGTTGCAAAGTTTTTGGGTGAATTATTTGTTTTTATTACACATGAAAACACGGCTTGACTTTCGTCATTTTTAGACGCTTCGGCTTTCACTGAGCCATCATCGGGACGCGTTTTTGCCGATTTTTTAGTGGGGCAAAATAAATAATTATGTTGATAACTTTTACACAATTCACAGGGAGATATTTTTACCTTACATAAGGATATTAAGTGTGATTTCAAGAAACATCGATAACATCTTCCATTCTTTATCAACTTATACCTTTTCTGTTCATTGGCAATCTCGTTACACTTAAATGGTTCGAGTTAGAAAAAATGCAAATATTTTTTACAACAGTGTTAAGCGCGACTGAAGTGGGAACATTAGGTTTTATCCTAGGAACCCTTTTTCCCCATCGTGTTACTTCCTGATCTTTTAAGGAAACCCCTGACACTGCATTAGTTGCTTCGCGCGACCCTATTTCAAACTTTAAGAAATTCACCAATTCATTCACGTCACCAGCCCCACCAGTGGCCAAAAGGTTCTGCTCTCGAAGCTGGGAGGTGCTGGGCTCGAAACCAATCGCGCCCGTCGGGCTAATCATTTGTAGTTTTCTTCAAACCATGGATTTCCATGCGTAAATACGGGTTAGGAAAAGACCCCCACGAAGGGCACTCCCCCCTCGGGCCTATATCCCTCGAGTAGATAATTGGCTGTCAAAAATCAACGAACCATTCACGTCATGAGCTTTTCCCGCATTCTTCTTTCTCTGAAATTCTACAACTAAATTATGGGGTAATTCTTTTAAGATTATTGGTATCAATAAATACCCAAAATTATATGAAGCCACCCCGATGGCTTGCAAGTTTTGAATGCTCAGCTCGCATTCGTCATATAAATCCCGTAACAATTTTATGTTCGGGGTGGATTTTACCGGTTATAGCTGTAACAACTTGTTTATAAACCTGCTTATCAAAATTTCTGGTTTACCGTATCGATTCCGCAGTAAGTCTAAAGACAGCTGATAAATAGTTTCGTTTAGAGCTAAACCGGAAATTGATCTAAGCGGTTCACCTGACAAAAATGATTTTAAGTAATTGAATTTGTCAATTTTCGTTAAATCTCTCGTTCGAATCGATTGTACTTTTAAAACTATTCATGAATTTAAAAAAGTATTTGGATCCCCCTTAAAGACTGGTATAGTTATTTTTGGCAAATTTATTGTTGCCGGTCTAGCACTAACATAAGGAACTGTACTCGCATTAAATACAGAACTAGTATCAGATTGATCAAAATCAGTTTTAAATTTCTTCAAATTAAATTTAATTTTAAATTTGGTTTCAGTTATAACATCATCATAATCGACGAACGTTTGTATATCATTTTCGAAAACTGTTCTATCATCCGTTAATTCTTGAATCTGATTGTTTACTAATTTTAATTCAGATTTCTTATCATTAATAATAGTTAAATATTCTCTAAGATGATCGAAGTTACTTTTATATTTAAAGTCAATACTTTCGATATAAGATTCAATTTTTGCTATAAGTTTCGTTACTGAGGTCTTCATGACCTTTTTTTTTAATTTTTAGTTTGTCGAGATTCATTATTTTCATGCATAGAACAAAATGGGTACAGTACCTTTTTTATACGAGATGTGAAGACGGATGAGTCGTGGACTTTAATCCAATTTTTCGAAGACGATAATAATCTATGCACTAGTACTCCATGATAATCCTATAATCCTATGGAGCACTCACTAATTTAATACTGACAAACTTCTAAACTCCTTTGGGTATTCGGCACCATGAAATATATTCATTTTCAAAACAATCGAGAAATATCATTCAAAATAAAGAAAATATATTCGAGCTCAAAATATTCGGAGGTTGTTCACAGGTGGTTTGTTAAAAGATAAATCGTGACTATCCTTTCTTATTTTATTTTACACCAGAACAAGACGACATTTAGCAGATGTAATATTTAACATTAAATAATATCATAAATTCCGAGAATACGATAAATATGCATCTCAGCCAAGCATAAAAATATTCTGATCCTTCTAGTTACAATAATTCAATCATCACTTCACTACATTAAATCACACATATTAATATATATATTTACATCTACTCCGAGGTAACATTTTTTCTCCGACCGAGCATTTCAATTTTTTACTTATAAAAATTTCTAGCATCAGACTGACAGTTTATACGCGGCACTTTCGCAACAAGTACCGAGTCACTTAATAGCTCGGCTATTTTTAGATTTTTCCCCACGCAAACAGGTGCGAATTCGTAACATATGGTGACAAGCCTTTCTCCAAAATAGGCTATTTTTTAAGTCAGTGCCACTATCCCAAAGGGGGTGCAGGAGTAAAAAATATTCTATAAAAGCGATTTTTGTGTTACTAAAGGCCTAGAAATATGAAATTAGGAATATTAGTTATTCATCAGATATAATGGATTTCTAAGAACATTTCTTAAAAAATTCGAAATTTAAAAGGTGTGACAATGTGCGAAGAGCGGAGCGTTCTAAGAAACGTTCTAAATGGCGATTTCTACGCAATTTTAGGAAGTATCAAATCGATTTCAAAAGTAATTGTATCAAAATGATGGTTTTAGTCCCCTTTCGAACATAGGCTCTATTTTATTTTCGTGTCACTACCACCTGGTGGTTGCAAAAGGAAAAAAGTTCTAAATTGCGGTTTTCGGAACGGCCTAGAATCATGAAATTTGGAATGGTAGTTACTTATAAGATATCAATAATCTCTAAAAACGTTTCCTAAAAAATCGAAATTTAAAAGGGGTGAAAATGCGCGAAAAGCGTTGTAAAAAACGCTCTAAATTGCGATTTCTATCCAATCTCAGGAAGTACTGAACCAATTTCAATCACAATGGTGAAAAATAGATGGTGACAACTCTTGCTCCAAGATGGGCTATATTTTATGTCTGTTTTCATTACCCCAAAGGCGGGGGGGGGGGGGGTTCAGCAGAATAAAAAGTTCTAAAAATGCGATTTTTGTGTTACTGAAGGGCCTAGAAATGTTGAATTTGGAATATTAGTTACTTATTAGATATAAAGTATTTCTAAGAACACTTCTTAAAAAAATTGAAATTTAAAAGGGGTGAAAATGTGCGAAAAGCATTCTAAAAATGTTCAGCAGAATAAAAAGTTCTAAAAATGTGATTTTTGTGTTACTGAAGGGCCTAGAAATGTTGAATTTGGAATATTAGTTACTTATTAGATATAAAGTATTTCTAAGAACACTTCTTAAAAAAATTGAAATTTAAAAGGGGTGAAAATGTGCGAAAAGCATTCTAAAAATGTTCTAAATTCCGATTTGTGGGCTATCTCATGTAGAATCAAACTGATCTCAAAAGTAATGGTAGGAAATTGATGCTAACAGCCTCTGCTCTAAGATAGACGCTATTTCATGTCGGTGTCACTACCATCTGCGGGTTGCAGGAGTAAAAAATGTTCTAAATTGCGATTTTTGTGATCGGTAGGGGCTATCAACTTGAAATTAGGCATGGTACATAATTATTAGATATAAATAATTTTTAGAACTGTTAAAAAAAATGGGAAATTTAAAAAGGGTAAAAATATGAGAAAAGCATATTAAAAAGTTCTAAATTGCTTTTTCTATACAATCTCAGGAAATGTCAAACCGATTTCAAAAGCAATGGTGTCAAAATGATGGTGACAGTCCCTGCTCCAACATAGACTATATTTTATATTACAGACACTACCATCAAAGGGTTGCAAGAGCAAATTATATTCTAATTTGCGTTTTTTGCACAACTGAGAGGTCTAACATTTTCAAATGTGGCATGGTAATTACTTACAAGATGCAAATGCTTTTTAAGAACCGTCGAAAGAAATTTAAAAGAAGGGAGTGAGCGAAATGCGTTCTAGATTTTTTTTTATTACAATTTTTATGCAATCTTATCAAATAGTAAACCGAGTTAAAAAAAATAATGGTGACAAATTGTTAATGATAGAACCTGCTCAAACGTAAGGTATACTTTATGTCTGTGCTATTACCACCAGAGGGTTGCAGGAGTAAAAAACGTTCTAAATTGCTATTTCTGTGATACTGAAGAGACTAGAAACTTTAAATACGGTAATTAATTATTTATAAAATATAAAGCGGAAAGCATTTAAAAAAAGTTTTAAATTACGATTTCTATGATACCTCAGTAAATGGTAAATATAAACCGATTATAAAAGTAATAATTGTGAATCAATGGTGACAGTCTCTGATCCTACACAGGCTATATTTTATGCCGGTGACTCTAAAATCTGGGGTTGGCAGGAGCAAAAAGCGTTATAAAAATGGCCTTTAAAAGGTTTCTAAATTACGTTTCTGTGGAATATTAGGAAATACCAAAGCGATTTCAAAATTAATGTTTTCAAATTAATAGTGACAGTCCCTATTTCAACATAGCACTTTATGTTGAGAGAGATGGTAGACCGTTAGGCAAGGAACTTGAAATTTGATATGATGGTTAATCTTAAGATAGAAGATGGTGGTTTTTAAAAAATTCAAAATTTCAAATGAATGCTGAAATGAGCGTATTAATTGAGCTTAAAAGATTCATTTTTTTTCTAAATTATCATTTATTTAGAGTTCATTTTATTAATTTAAGTCTCATTTCTGCCTAATGCAGTGTAATAATGAAGTTTAGTCAAACTGTGTTTTAAATAGTAATTTTAGAATTATTCATAAAAGTATAATTTCTTTTAATAAAAATTTGGCATATAAATATCGCTTGGCATATTTCAACTATTACACGCGAGAAACGCCGCGGTGTTTGCTAGTATAAATATAAAGAACGTGAATTAGTACCGGTATCAAACAGAAGAGCTGAATGACAATTTTTGTAATAGGAAAAAGAAATTAAAAAAAAAAGTTTTCCTGAAGAAAAATGCAAAAAAGGTATTTTGAATTTAGAATGCCCGCAACATTGCGCTTTTGGGTGGCCATACACCTACTTCTGGAAGGGGCCCGAAGCCGTCATCTCTATTTTAGATGACAGGAGGCCTTTTACGATCGACAGGGCTGCTTATGCTGTACTATCTAATGGACTGCTACGATTCGTTGGGTATTAGAACACGATCGCTGTGGAAATTTTTGAAAGTTTGTTGATAACTTGCGAGATAGGCCGAATGTTGAAATCGAAGTGAATGACGTCATTCCTGACGAACATGGTTGCATTTACAACCTGACATAAAATTTTATTTTGGGCAATTTGAAGTTTCTTCATCCGAGTTTCACAGACAGATCCCCAAACAACTGATCCGTAGGTCATGGTACACTTGATAAAGGATTTATATAGCGGTAACTGGTTAGGAAAAGACAGGCAGCCATTTTTAGCTAAGCTACACTGTTAAAAATTTGCAGCATTCTGGCAGGTCATTTGACCGTTTTATCCGAAAACGTTTACACAACCGTAATTTAACACTATTCTGACCATATTATTGGCAATTTTATGGTCAGAATAAAGTTAAAATTATGGTTATGAAACCGTTTTTTCAAAAAACGGTCGAATGACCTGCCAGAATGCTGCAAATTTTTTAACAGTGTAGATTTGTGGGAGGCTCGAGCAGCGGCAATCTTGGCGAGGACGTCAGTGATCTGCCAATCCCAGAGTAATTTTGAGCATAGATAAATTCCTAGATATTTATATTCGGTGACCCAGGGGCTATAGTCACCGTTAAGAGAAAGACAGTGTTTCTGGGAAGATAGAAATTTTGGAAACCATCCTTTGCGGCGATTTTTGCTGCGTTAACCTTGATGCGCTATTTCCTAAGGCAAATGTAAAGAGCCTGAATGTATGATTGGAGTTGTTCTTTCACACTGTTTGCCTGTTTTTGACAGTAAATGGTGTCCGTATCATCCGAATATAATGTTAAAAGGATGCGGTAAACCTTAGGAATATCATTTGTGTATAAGTTGCTCTGAAGGATGTCCACCTCATATTGTGACAGGAAGAAATATAGAACTTTTGATTTTAACAGAAGATGTTCTATGATTTAGGTAATTTCAAATAATGAGAATTAGTTTAGATAAAGCGTTTGATATGATTAGTTTGTAGCTTAGAACTTTATGCCAGAATCTGCTGAATGCATTTGTAATATTAATACAACTCTCTATTTTCTTCTAAAGAACCCCCGTGAATAAATTCAGTAACACGCCAAAGCTGGTGTTGGGTCGAAAGTTTGTATCCGAACGCAAACTTGTCGGGAATAATAATCGAATTCCAAACTGACATACGACACTAAGAATACTTTAATAAAATTTTGATGTTATAATGGAAGTTTAGAATTGCAACTTTTTCCCCAAGAAATTCGTTTGCAAATTCTGGTATCAGTCAATCATTTTATCATTTATGAACAGAATTTCTCTGCGCCTCAAAAAGGTTAAGATTTATAAATGATAATAAATAATTAGTTTTTTGCTTATGACATATACGTTTTAATTCAAAAAACTGTACTTATACGAATTTTTCCCCAAAAAAACCTCAAAAAATCTTTTCAAATACAAATGCAACGCAATGAGTTGCTTCTCATCTAGTAATTCGATAAAGTATACACAAAGTTTCTCTCGTTGGAATTGCCTTTTCCTTGGATAGAATATTCGAAGAAATAAACGCAAATCTCTGCTGATGTCTTTTGGGACGTACGTCCAAAGCATACCCAAGAAATACGATGAATATTTTGTAGGATATATATATAAATATGCTGAATATTTATTTCTCTTATACCTGAAACCTAGTTGGAATGTAACAAGTTTTAATTCTTTAAAATATATGTTACCCGACATCATTTTACTTTCAGATTTTTCTAGTCTCTAACAAATTAGTATGCTTAAAGATTTTCTTTACTAACAAGGAAGGTCTCCATCCGCGTATAGTCAGAAAAATTTGAAAAAAATGCAGAATGTCTTCCCATGTGAGTATATATGTTTACAAAAAAATTTATGGCGGAACTTTGATATAGCGGCCGTAAAAAAATAATGAATATTTCGTTTATTTGACCATTTATGACCGATTGGTGACGGAACAAAATAAAAAACAAATACACTTTAATGTCAATTTCGCTTTAAGTAAAAAGTTTTCATGTTGAATTTTCTTAAGTAAGTTCAATTTAAATAAATGCACTTTCATAACTAAGCATTTGTCATATACGTTTATATGTATCTTTAATGAAATTTAATGAAGGTTTTATACGATTTAGAACAAAATTTAATAGGCTAAAATTGCTTTATAATGAAGATTAATTTCCTACTCTGAGCACTGTCAATTTGAGTTCAATATTGTTTGTGTCGTAGATAACCATAGCATAGTATTGTTGTCATGGAAACAATGACTTATTTAATATCGAAATTATGTATAAGAAGACCTTTCTTTATTGGACAGTTAACCATTTAAAATACACTTAAAACATAACCAGCCAGTAACAACGTGTAAAATTAAATAACTTCAGCAACACTGAACTAGTATACATTTTATAAAGTTATAGAAAAAAATAAGATACTGTTTCACTGTTTAAGTATAAATTCATAAAATACTGCGCATTTAAACTCTCATTTAACTAGCAATTTCCAAATGCATTAAAATCGTTTGCATTTGACTAGGGGAAATGTTTCTCGCCAAATGGCGTGACATTGCACCAAATGGTCCAGAGTATTTTATATTCTTACATACTTTCTAGTGGAATTCCGCCGCTCAATTTGAGTGACCCTTTATTACATACATAAGTAGTTTCATTAGATTTTTCTTCTTCAAAATATAGTATGCGTGTTAAGGGGTCTCAAAACTCTTAAAGCTACAAAATTTTCGAAATTATATATTTTTTTAGATGTTAAACTCCTATCTTTTCTGAACATTTTGATACAATTACTTCCTTGGAATTCCCATTAGAACAGAAATTATGTTTTTTTTTAGAATTATACTCGCTCAATAGCTGAAACGGCGTTTCCGAATCTTTTAAGTCATTTTTCTCCAAATGACGTTTTCGGGAATAACTCACAGGATATTTCGAAAACTTTTGAATATTTTTTTCATTAATTTTATAAAAACATATGTTTCATGTTAGTCTGTATAAAATGAACCTTAAATTTCATTTTTATTGTTCAAAAAAATAATTTTTTATGTGATTATACCCAACAAAGAGGAAATTGCTGGCCAGCAGCAAGATTGGTGCTGGCAATGATGGAGAAGTGCTGGCTAATGGTATACCACTGCATGGCCACTGCTGGACAGCTACAGTCAACTTTGCTGTTGGAAATCATCAGATAAAATTCTGGTGGGCTTCCTTTTTATCTCATGCGCTGGCCCACCACTACATGGAAGTGCACTAACTTTTGCAGTATTATTGCTGGGAACCCTTACGCTAGGTATCGTTGCGAATGTCGAAGACTGTATTTGAAAACAAATCTGAAATGAATACCTTAACACAATTTAAGCTGTGAAGCTAATTTGTTTTGAAAATGTAAATAATACAGCACCATTGTCACCACCAAAATAAATAAGTAAATGAATAAATAAATAAATTCTTTATTTCAACGCACTTTTTTTTTCTCCTTAAATCTGGTCTTACTAAGTCACAAAGGATTTCGATTTTCATAATTTACACTGTTCAGAATCAATAATAAAAAAAGCGTATCAAAATATATAGGATTTCTATACACTACAATAATTTTTATACCAGTTTAATGATTGGGAACGTAAATCACAAAAGAACAAACCTGAAAAAGTGTAATGAAGGCTTGAAAGCTACGAGCAGTCATAGCATACGCTGAAAGTTCTTGTTCATGTCCGATCACAAAAGCGAAACAGCATCGAGCGCGGTTAGTACTTGGGCGGGTGACCACATGGAAACCACTGCAAATATTTCTATAGACACTTCTACAGATATTTCTATAGCTCTTGGCGAAGCTAGCTTATAGAAAAAGAGCCATAATACTTTGTTGTTTTTTATAGAATTCTATAAGAAATGTTTGTAAGGGAACTTGATGATCCAGCAAATGAATAACAGTGGGATACATGCTAGCACTGCAGGAAAAGTGCGGATTGAAGTAATGTGATGGCATAAGAATGCTGGCCTGCTTTTGGCCATCACTGATGGGCCAGCTGCATTCCGCTCGAACACTTTTGTACAGGTTTAAGTAATGGCACCATTGCACTTTAGCGGTAATGGGAGTGCTGGCTGCCATCTTTTTTTCATCTGATGGCCAGTGTTTCTTTCTTTGCTGGGTATTGTTGAAATTTTCAAAATTGTGTATTAGCTAAATACAAATTTGCATTAAAAATATAAAAATGCTTTAAATGCAAATTTATTTAGGTTCAGGGTAATTATTACAATCTGAAGTTTAAAAGGCATACAAATTTCAGTCAAGTAGCAAAATTTATTTTGTAATTACACGTAAGCTGTTATACCAATTTTCTGCTCAACAAATGTCTGACAGTTTGGAGCCCCCTAGAAATACTAATGGACTCTATTCAGGTGACGTCAGACGCCAGAACTGGCGGTATGATGATCTGTTATTCTAGTTACTGCACCGGCAGAATACCAGTATGCGCAGGCGCAAACACCGCTAGCAGACGACTTTAGCCTTCACCCAGGTTGAGTGCATACATTTTAACTGAAAATTTGCAAACTTAGGGAATTTTTCCGCATACAGAACAACATTTTGAATTTAGATTACAATATATTATCTAGATTACAATGTATATGCAGTATATGCTGCTGCATCAAAGAATTTTTTTGCGGTATTTTTAACAAACAAGCATTACTAACTCACACTTCATAGACTGCTATGCTAAACACCGTCAGTAAATACCGCCAGCAGACGAATTTTAGCCTAGACCTCAGGTCGCGTGCATAAGGTCCATTCTGAATCTTGCAATTTTTAAAATACATGAAATGAAAGAACATACATCTTTCATCACCCAAAAAAATGCGTTTTAAAATCATATACATTTTAAGATATTAAATGTTGAAAATGGTCTTTTTAAAATTTTATCAATTTTAAGAGTCCTTAGATCTCTTAAGGACACCTTCCTTGTAGGATTTTGTTAATGCTACAATCTGTCGTTATGTTGGTCGTGGAGATATCCATGATCTGATTAAAAATTTCGCAACTTTTTATAAAATCATGGATATAACTTTAAACAATTTTATTAATGGATAATAGTTTTAAAATTTTATAGAAATCCACTAATTATTACTGAAGCGTAAACTGAACTAATTGGATAGGAAATGAAAAATATATGCGCATTGTACATTTAGACGTTAAATAAAGAATTTCCAAAAGTATTTAATTGTAGTAGCTGTTAGAAGTATTTCAACTTATCTAACAATATCTTGGTGCGAAATTCGATTTCCTTACAGTTTTTTTCTTTTATTTATTTCCCAATTATAAAAGCAAAGATAGGTAAGAGAAAATTACCTTACCTTGTATTTATGTTTTGTATCCGTAATGTGGTATTCGTCATGATAAGGGTAATACTATCTACAGCTTCTATTCGTTTCTCATTTTAATCCAATAGTAACTGAATAATATTCCCGTATTATTTAAAGCACACATGGTTATGTTGTGACTTGTAAAAAAATATTTGTAGTGAACTTTCAAAGAAAGAAAAAATAAATTAATTCAGCACAAAAAATCATCACATCTGTCCTTTCGAGAGTCTAGAATACAAGTAAATGTTGAAAAAACATATATAATACATTATTAATATGAAAACAGGAAATTAGTGTCGTTAATCTTAATATTTCATTATTTATATTAATATTTATATTTATAGTAATCTAAAACAGTTTATTAAATGTTCAAATGTCTTTAATTCTTGGATATATGATGAAATATTTGTATAAAGTGTTTATTTAGAATTGTACACTCACTTCCTCGTTTCGGATAACAACCTCTTTTCATAATTGCTTTTATTAATCACGTTGACAGATGAAGACAGCAATTTATTGAGTTTGATTAATTAAATGGCCTTGATTTGAGATTACATTTGGTAATAACTGTCAACAGTAACCAGTATTTTTAGTTTGTCGACTGTCTTTAGTTTTGAAATTCCGTTCCTCTAGTTACTCTCTAAACAGTATAAATCTCTAAATAACGTCTGTCATAAAATACGATTAAATTTCCAAACGTGTGATACATATTCCATATATAAAATTAAGTAAAACAACTTATCATTCTTATTTTACAGTATATATGAATAATGATGTTATTCTTAAAATACAAATTTAAGTTTACTGCTTTCAAAGAATTCAAAACACTTCTCATAAAGCAATGAGCTTATCAAATATTTTTGTAAGCGTAACTACCATAAAATAACTCATTAAAAGTTGAGACAGTTTCATATATCCAATTTCAGTGTAAAAGATAAAAGACAAAACAAGATAAATTATCGTAGAGCAATTCATAGCGAAATTTAATATGGTGTGTTGGTTCATCTATCTTATGTTCTTTGTTATATGATTACGTGATGTAATTTATACATTCTGTAATTGAGTTCGAGAACAATGAGTAAATACAGATCGTAAATTATTGTTTCTCTTAAATATCGTTTAAAATATTTTCAGATGAAAATGAAATTAGTCACGTATTTATCTCTGAGATATAATTTAACTAGAACTACGCAAATAAGTGAAATTATTGTTGAAATTTCATTTATTTTTATAGACTGAATGTGTCTTGAATAATAATTAGAGTTTAATTTATTTATTTATTCTTTTTTATTTATTTATTTTTTTACTGAATCTCGTAAAAACTTTTCGCTTCTCTACAGACTTATTTTTTAAAAATGATGTAAAGATATGGCTGCATTAATATGGCTGTAAATATATTTCTTTCAAATTTACATTAAGGGGTCTCAAAATTGGTACAAAGAAAAAAAGTCCTTCCGGCCAGTGCCGGGAGGAAGAGGTAGCTTTCATAATCCTTATTTTAAAAAAAGCCAACTTATATCATGCAAACACACGAAGCTCAATTTAGTGGAAGCCGAATATTGGAGATTCAATACTAATTTTTATCAATATAATGAATGAGAATTTCGCGAAATTAGTCAGCTTTATCCAAGCTGCTTTTCTTTAAAGTAACTTATATTTGGCTGCCAAATTCGGCAATTTCTTAAAGTGCCTGTCATTTTAAGACAACATGGTGGATGAGGCTAAGCAGTGAACTTGGTCGAGACCTTAGTAATTGCTGTGCACATGCTCACTCACATCGGAATCGGTTAATATATAGGAGTGCTGTCGCATGCAAAAAATCAGATTTTTCAAAATGTCACCCACAATAGAAATTGAAACTGCTATATCTGAGCCATTTTTTAAGGTAAAGACAAACAAAAAATGCTCCTGAATCCTTATATCAAGATCAAATACTTAAGAAAGAAACCTTTTTCAATTTCTAATTTTTTTGCACCTCACTTTAAATATATATATATATATTTTAATTTAATGGCCGCCATTTTGAAACAAGATGGCTGATGAATCTGGCCAGCGAACTTGGTCGAGGTGTTGATGTATACTATCCACATGCCTTCTTACATCGAAATAGGCGAATACGTGTGTTATCGCATGAGAAATACAAGATCGTTTCAAAATGTTAGCCATGCTAGAAATTCAAAGTGCTATAAATCAACCATTTTTTAAGATATCAACAAAAGAACAAATTTTCAGAAACAAAAACTGCTCCGGAATCTTTGTATCAAGGCCAAACACATAAAAAAAATCTTTTTCATTTTCCAATTTTTTAATACCTCATTTTGAATTTTAAATTTAATTTTTTTTAAATTGCAACCCTTTTGAAACAAGATGGCGAATGAAGCTGGCCAACGAACTCGGTCGAGACATTGGTATGTACTATGTACAGACCAAGTAACATCCAAATAGGTTCATAAATACGCCTGTTATCGCGTGACAAAAATCAGGTCGTTTTAAAATGTCAGCCACAAGAGAAATTCAAAATGCTATTACTCAGCGATTTTTTTTTACATATAGACGAAAGAAAAACTGTTCCGGAATCTTTGTATTAAGGTCAAACACATACAAAAAAAATCTTTTTCATTTTCCAAATTTTTGGTATCTCATTTAAATTTTTTTATTTTTTAATTTTTTTAAATGGCCGCCATTTTGAAACAAGATGGCGGATGAAGGTGGCCAACGAACTCGGTCGAGATATTTGTATGTACTATGTACACACCAAGGTACATCCAAGTTGGTTCATAAATACGCCTGTTATTACGTGAGAAATATCAGGACGTTTCAAAATGTCAGCCACGCTAGAAATTCAAAATGCTATAACTCAGCCATTTCTTGAGATATAGATGAAACAAAAACTGCTCCCGAATCTTTTTATCAAGGTCAAACACATAAGAAGAAAATATTTTTTCAATTTTCAATGTTTGGTACCACATTTCAAATTTAAATTTTTCTTAAAAATTTAAATGGCCGCCATTTTTAAACAAGATGGCGGGTGAAGCTGGCCAACGAACCCGGTCGAGACATTGGTATGTACTATGTATAAACGAAGTTACATCCAAATCGGTTCATAAATACGCCTTTTATCGCGTGACAAAATTCAGGACGTTTCAAAATGTCAGCCACGCTAGAAATTCAAAATGCTATAACTCAGCCATTTTTTAAGATATAGACGAAACAAAAACTGCTCCGAAATCTTTGTATAAAGGTCAAATACATAAGAAAAAAATATTTTTCCATTTTCAATTTTTTGGTACCACATTTCAAATTTAAAATTTTTAAAAATATTTTAAATGGCCGCCATTTTGAAACAAAATGGCGGATGAAGCTGGCCAACGAACTCGATCGAGAGATTGGTATGTACTATGTACACACCGAATTACATCCAAATCGGTTCATAAATACGCCTTTTATCGCCTGACAAAATTCAGGACGTTTCAAAATGTCAGCCACGCTAGAAATTCAAAAGTCCTTCCGGCCAGTGCCGGGAGGAACAGGTAGCTTTCATAATCCTTATTTTTAAAAAGCCAAATTATATCATTCAAACACACGAAGCTCAATTTAGTGCAAACCGAATATAGGAGATTCAATACTAATTTTTATCAATATAATGAATGAGAATTTCGCGAAATTAGTCAGCTTTATCCAAGCTGCTTTTCTTTAAAGTAACATATATTTGGCTGCCAAATTCGGCAATTTCTTAAAGTGCCTGTCATTTTAAGACAACATGGTGGATGAGGCTAAGCAGTGAACTTGGTCGAGGCCTTAGTAATTGCTGTGCACATGCTCACTCACATCGGAATAGGTTAATATATAGAAGTGCTGTCGCATGCAAAAAATCAGATTTTTCGAAATGTCACCCACAATAGAAATTGAAACTGCTATATCTGAGCCATTTTTTAAGGTAAAGACAAACAAAAAATGCTCCTGAATCCTTATATCAAGGTCAAATGCTTAAGAAAGAAACCTTTTTCAAATTCTAATTTTTTTGCACCTCACTTTAAATATATATATATTTTTTAATTTAATGGTCGCCATTTTGAAACAAGATGGCTGATGAATCTGGCCAGCGAACTTGGTCGAGGTGTTGATGTACACTATCCACATGCCTTCTTACATCGAAATAGGCGAATACGTGTGTTATCGCGTGACAAATACAAGATCGTTTCAAAATGTTAGCCATGCTAGAAATTCAAAGTGCTATAAATCAACCATTTTTTATGATATAAACAAAAGAACAAATTTTCAGAAACAAAAACTGCTCCGGAATCATTGTATCAAGGCCAAACACATAAAAAAATCTTTTTCATTTTCCAATTGTTTAATACCTCATTTTGAATTTTAAATTTAATTTTTTTTAAATGGCAACCCTTTTGAAACAAGATGGCGAATGAAGCTGGCCAACGAAGTCGGTCGAGACATTGGTATGTACTATGTACAGACCAAGTTACATCCAAATAGGTTCATAATTACGCCTGTTATCGCGTGACAAAAATCAGGTCGTTTTAAAATGTCAGCCACAAGAGAAATTCAAAATGCTATTACTCAGCCATTTTTTTTAGATATAGACGAAAGAAAAACTGTTCCGGAATCTTTGTATTAAGGTCAAACACATACAAAAAAAATCTTTTTCACTTTCCAATTTTTTGGTATCTTATTTAAATTTTTTTATTTTTTAATTTTTTTAAATGTCCGCCATTGTGAAACAAGATGGCGGATGAAGCCGGCCAACGAACTCGGTCGAGATATTTGTATGTACTATGTACACACAAAGGTACATCCAAGTCGGTTCATAAATACGCCTGTTATTACGTGAGAAAAATCAAGACGTTTCAAAATGTCAGCCAGGCTAGAAATTCAAAATGCTATAACTCAGCCATTTCTTAAGATATAGACGAAACAAAAACTGCTCCCGAATCTTTTTATCAAGGTCAAACACATAAGAAGAAAATATTTTTTCAATTTTTAATTTTTTGGTACCACATTTCAAATTTAAATTTTTCTTAAAAATTTAAATGGCCACCATTTTTAAACAAGATGGCGGATGAAGCTGACCAACAAACCCGGTCGAGACATTGGTATGTACTATATATAAACGAAGTTACATCCAAATCGGTTCATAAATACGCCTTTTATCGCGTGACAAAATTCAGGACGTTTCAAAATGTCAGCCACGCTAGAAATTCAAAATGCTATAACTCAGCCATTTTTTAAGATATAGACGAAACAAAAACTTCTCCGGAATCTTTGTATAAAGGTCAAATACATAAGAAAAAAATATTTTTCCATTTTTAATTTTTTGGTACCACATTTCAAGTTTTAAAATTTTTTAAAAATTTTAATTGGCCGCCATTTTGAAATAAAACGGCGGATGAAGCTGGCCAACTAACTCGGTCGAGAGATTGGTATGTACTATGTACACACTGAATTACATCCAAATCGGTTCATAAATACGCCTTTTATCGCGTGACAAAATTCAGGACGTTTCAAAATGTCAGCCACGCTAGAAATTCAAAATGCTATAACTCAGCCATTTTTTAAGATATAGACGAAACAAAAACTGCTCCGGAATCTTTGTGTAAAGGTCAAATACATAAGAAAAAAATATTTTTCCATTTTTAATTTTTTGGTACCACATTTCAAGTTTTAAAATTTTTTAAAAATTTTAAATGGCCGCCATTTTGAAATAAAACGGCGGATGAAGCTGGCCAACTAACTCGGTCGAGAGATTGGTATGTACTATGTACACACTGAATTACATCCAAATCGGTTCATAAATACGCCTTTTATCGCGTGACAAAATTCAGGACGTTTCAAAATGTCAGCTACGCTAGAAATTCAAAATGCTATAACTCAGCCATTTTTTAAGATATAGACGAAACAAAAACTGCTCCGGAATCTTTGTATAAAGGTCAAATACATAAGAAAAAAATATTTTTCCATTTTTAATTTTTTGGCACCACATTTCAAGTTTTAAAATTTTTTAAAATTTTTAAATGGCCGCCATTTTGAAACAAAACGGCGGATGAAGCTGGCCAACGAACTCGGTCGAGACATTCGTATGTACTATGTACACACCGAATTACATCGAAATCGGTTCATAATTACGGGAGTTACAGTGTGACATAGGTCAGATATATATATATATATATATATCAATTTTGAACGGAGGTTGGTTTCGGGGTCTGGGGGTCATGATCGATGAAAATATACCAAAATTTTTTGAAATCGCTTTCCTCCGAACGGCTGCAATAGGTAGCTTTTTTGTAAAGAAAGCTACCTAAAATGCTATAACTCAGCCATTTTTTAAGATATAGACGAAACAAAAACTGCTCCGGAATCTTTGTATAAAGGTCAAATACATAAGAAAAAAATATTTTTCCATTTTTAATTTTTTGGTATCACATTTCAAGTTTTAAATTTTTTCTAAAATTTTAAATGGCCGCCATTTTGAAACAAAACGGCGGATGAAGCTGGCCAACGAACTCGGTCGAGACATTGGTATGTACTATGTACACACCGAATTACATCGAAATCGGTTCATAATTACGGGAGTTACAGTGTGACATAGGTCATATATATATATATATATATATATATATATATATATATATATATATATATATATGTATATATATATATCAATTTTGAACGGAGGGTGGTTTCGGGGTCTGGGGGTCATGATCGATGAAAATATACCAAAATTTTTTGAAATCGCTTTCCTCCGAACGGCTGCAATAGGTAGCTTTTTTGTAAAGAAAGCTACCTAAAAAGGACTATTTTCAACATTTAATATCTTAAAATGTATAGTGTTTTAAAACACAATTTTTTTAGAGGATGAAAGATATAAGTGTGCCCTTTCATTTCATGCGTTTAAAAAATCGCCAGATGAAGAATTAGCATTTAAAGTAGGCTCCAAACTGTCAGATATTTGACGAGTAGAACATTGGTATAACAGCTTACGCGCAGTATTACAAAATAAATTTTGCAACTAGAATGAAAATTTTGGCGCCTACGTATTCTTTAGATTGTAATAATGACCCTGAAATGAAATAAATTTGTATTTAAGCCATTTTTATAATTTTAATGCAAAGTTGTATTTAGGTAATACAAAATTTTAGAAATTGCAACAGTATAATCACCTAAAAAATATTTTTTTGAGCAATAAAAAGGAAATGTTGGGTTCAGATTGTACAGACTAACATGAAACAAATGTTTTGAAAATTTCATTAAAAAATATTTAGAAGTTTTTCAGATATCGTGCACGTTATGACCAAAAACGTCATTTGGAGAAAAATGACTTCAAAGTTTAGGAAACGCCGCTTGAGAAATAAAGTTAATACAATTCTAAAAGCCGTAACTTCTGTTCTAATGGGAATTTCTAGAAAATAATTATATCAAAATGTTCAGAAAAGATAGTAGTTTAATATCTAAAAAAAAAACAAAATTTCGGAAATTTTGAAGCTTTAAGAGTCCTGAGACCTCTTAATAGATATAATTTGAGCACTTTTTAATACTAATAATATCAAGCAGAACTCATTTTTCTACAAATCAAATTATGAACAAACAAAGTTGAGTACTTTTACTTTAGCCGGGAACATATGATAAATTGCCAAATATTGTTCCTATCGCCATCAATCTTATAGCATTAAGATGATATATAAGGTTAACTTTCGCTCATTTAATTTAAAATACATAAGTGCCAATTAAAACATATACATTTAAAATAGATGCAATATTAAATATATTTAAATACATGCCTTTCACTCATTTCAATTAAAACACAAAATAAATAAATAAAATAACAAATAATACTATAAATTAAAATATTTAATTTCATCATTAAAGTGTTTTTTTTTTTTCAAATTAGGCACGTTAAAAATGAAATTTGCTAATGGCTAGAAAAAAGAAATGCTGCTGCGCCCGGCGAATATTAAAGTAGTTTGATTTTTAAAAATTGTTCTTAATTACGATTGTATATAATTAAGACATGCGTTATGTGATCAAGTTAATTATAACACGGGAATTGTAGAAAGGCACCCTCACAAAGATAAATAAACATAAGATAAAAAAAATGATCATAATTATTGTAAATGTTTTACAGGAGACAATTATTTACGCTACGGGCAGAAATTGGTTTGTCACTTTCATAATTGAATAATTTGCGAAATTGTAAGGTACCGTTGTTGAGATCAAAGGACAGATTAGTATGACTATATTTTAAGTTTGCTTGGCATTTGTTTAATGTTTCATACTTCAGACTTGAAGTCCCATTTTGGATTGGTCGGAAAGGTGCTATTCCATGGCCACCATGATCACCATATCTTTTATCTCTAGACTCCAGGGTAAGGGAATTTTTAAAGTTTTGCAATCCACCTTTTCAAAAATCCACTTCGGAATCGAAATCACGTATCAGAGATACACTTGTTTTGTGCCACTTTAACAAGCTTTCAAACATATGACGAGAACTGACTTGTTTACCAATGGGACGTTTCTATAGTAACAAAGTGTAGCCACATCGACAACTTGTAAAAAGGTAAACCATGGGTATTCCACTATCTTATAATCATTTGCATCCTCATGTTTAGCTGCATAAATTATCATAATAAACTATTATTTTTGACCGACTAATTTATGCCTACTTTACATATAAGTAAACACAACTATAAAAATATTAAGTTGACCAAAAAGTTCTGGGAAATTTGTGAAAGTTGCGTTGTTATGCACAAATTAGCAACAAAACCAACAAGGACTATTCTTCAAAGTAAAGATCATCATTGTCCAGGACTGTCTGCCATCGTTCTGCCAGATTCAGGATTTGCTGGAAGTACCATGACAGCTCCTTGGAATCGAAAAACTCTTGACATACTTCTTCAACTTTATTAAAGGATTAAAATCGACGGTCCTTGAAAAGTGTTGCATTTATCGAAAGAGGCCATAATTAACTGGAACCACGCCTGGACTGTACCACTAGTACACCTACATACGATGCAAATTCTGGTAACTATTACATTAAAAATTTCCCAGAACGTTTTGCTCAACCTAATAAAAGAGATAAATTATTGTACATATAGTAAACACAGCTATAGCAATAAAAGAGATAAATTAGAAAGTTCATTTTCAAAGAGCACAAACCGTATAAAATTTACAGTGCTGTCGAATTTCAACTTCTCCAACTTAGAGTGTATACATGATAGGTTGTAATAAAATTTACATAACAAACTATTTAAACATTATCATTTCTACTGCTATTCAACATTTATTAAAACAGATTTGCAGATTTTTCATAAAATGTCGTTTATAGAAACTGTAATTTTACTTTTACTTTGATTAGGAGTGAGTCTGTAGAGCATAGATGTCCCTCTCGGTCCCCTTTATTGAGGTAAAAAAAATACAAATTTTAGCCGAGGCTGAGCCCGACAATACGCGCGACAGAGGGTGGAGTGATATATATAAGATATAGAAAAATATTACAGTAGCAAAGTTTGTGAAACAACAATAAGGACATTAAATAATGCAATATTAGACAAAGTTAGACAATATTATGCAGGTATTTGTGACCCGACATTGGGTACTGAATAAGGAGAAATCCAAGTCCCTGTCTCAGTGATGGAGTAAAACTGAAAGGTTACATAAGAAGTTGAAGATGTTTTTAAGCTTTGAGAGTAAAATCCGGCGTGATAAAATATTTGCTAGCCAACCATCTGGAAAAACAGGAGGACGGCAGATATGCCAGCGAGTTGTTAAAATAGACAATGAAAAAATATTTGCATAAAGAGAGTCTCCCCGAATCTCATGAAAATGAGAAATGTGTCAAAAGTTTGAGGCAAGGATGCTCGGCATTACTTTCAAGTTTTATAATTTGAAGCATACCCTCCCGCGTTATCATAGTAAAAGACATAACAGTACGTAGAATGCCTATGGGAGACAATGTCTGTTATAGATGTCAACTTATTAACTGACTTTTACCGGTAGTTACATGCCATTTAGTGCATATTACTAGCAATCGTTTTTAAAGCGTCTCAGGACTCTTAAAATTGGGGGGGGGAAGTCTATTTTCAACATTTAATATCTTAAAATGTATTAGATTTTCAGACACAATTTTAATTGGGATGAAAGATATAAGTATGTTATTTTATTTCATGTATTTAAAAAATGGCAACATGCAGAATAAACAATTTACAGGGGGTTCCAAACTGTCAGACGTTTGACAAGTAGAAAATCGGTATAACAGAGTACGCGCCGGATTACAAATAAAGTTTGCAACTGGAGTGAAAATTTTGGCTTCTACTTATACTCCAAATTGTAATAATTAGCCTGAACATAAATAAATTTGTATTTAAAGCATTTTTAAATTTTAATACAAAGTTGTAATTAGCTAATTCAAAATTTAGAAAATTTTAACAGTATAATCATCTAAAAAATTTTTTTTGAACGATAAAAGGAAAATTTTAGGTTCTGTTTATACAGACTAACATGGAACGTACGTTTTGAAAATTTCATGAAAAAATATGCAGAAGTTTTTGAGGTATCGTGACCGTTATGCTCAAAAACGTCATTTGGAGAAAAATGACATTAAAGTTTCGGAAATGCCGCTTTATCTGTTGGGCCCGTACAATTCTAAAAGACGTAAATTTTGTTCTAATAAGAATTTCAAAGGAACAATTATATCAAAATGTTGAGAAAAGATAGGAGTTTAACATCTAAAAAAATTAAAATTTCGAAAATTTTAAAGGTTTATGAGTCCTGAGACCCCTTAACACTTTCGGTCGTGACGGTCACATATGTGTTCCTTAAATTTAGAAATGCTTTAAACTATAAATAACGCCTTGCAGATACATAAAAACCTCATAATCACATATGCACATTCTATATTTTGACTTTTTTAGTGGACAAGTAGCGCCATCTAGTTTTGAAATAGTAAAAGAAAAAAAAGTTGACAAAAGTTTAATTTTTTTTTTTAACTCTAAGAAAAACGTCAAGACCGAAAGAGTTTAAATTTAAATTAGGGACCACTTTTCCGAATGAATAATTTGTGATAAACAATAAAAAATACTAGAATGTTTATATGACTGTTAAATCCTGTTGTAATACAACGTTTTCCAAACGTCTTCAAAAATTCTTCCTTCGACTATTGTCATATGCAAAGAACGCGAAGTAACTGCATTCGTTAGGTTTCAGAAACTAACATATTCGTTAAATTTCAGTAAAACCTGACTCTTGTGATTTGGTTAGTTACTTTTAATTTTATTAGGGTAAAAAGGATTTTCACCCCAAACTGAAAAACAAATTCAAGTCCGAAAGGATTAAACTGATTCCAGGTGTGACTACTAATTTTCAGGACTATCGCAACAATTATTAGAATGAAAGTTGATCGGTTGGTTAACAATTGTATTTGAATGGTCAGCTATCTGCGCATAATATCTGCGCTGCGCGTCTTTCTATTTTTACATATTTGGGTTGAAACACGCAATCAAACGTTCGCTGTCAAACGATTGTTGTTGAAGTGAAGAAGCAAAGAATAAATAGCAAATTTTGTTTCATATTTGGAAAAAATGGTAGCGAAGCACGTAAAATGTTGTAGCAAGTGTGCGGTGAGGACGCATTATTACGTTTTTTGCATTTTTGAATGGTTTCGGCGTTTTCCACCATTTTTGGGTATTGATAACACTAAGGAAAATGTGACGTCCGAAATTAAGAGTATCCCCAAAGATGACATTGAAGTTTTAGTTAGGATTAGTTTATTTTAAATAACTAGCTGCCCTTGGCGACCAGTTTCGTCCCCCTTAAAATTTATGTTTGTGAAAGCATGCTAAGCATTGTATCATGTTACTTTTATTCCTAATTCAATTTACTTGGACTCCCTTAAATATAATCAATATAATCCCTTAAACTAATATTAGTTTTTGTTGCATTAAAATATCTCAATTTGTTCACTTTCTGTAAGCAAGTAAACTCTATTGGTTTAATGGAAGTCTATGGGAATTTCGTGAAATATACTGGAGATATCTCCAATTTGGCGTCACTTTTGGTCGCCAAATTTGGCAATATGTCGTCAGTTTGGCGTCAGAATAGGGCCCCCCCCTACGGTAACTCCTCTTATATGCATGGAGATGCATTAAATGCTGTTTAATAACCAATGAGATTCGTTTCATTCGAGCGATACCATTAAACAATTAACAAATAATCGCGATTTCTGTGCCACGTACGATAGCGTGATATATAGATAGATTGTACAGCCACTCGCAAAAGTGTATTACGTCAGACGGAATTTCCTTCGAATTACAGTTGAGAATTACAGTTATGAAATATTTACATATTTCAGAAGTTATTTCATAAGTCCTGTAAATTAATAGCCACACCTTGTACATATGAAACAATGGAGCTATAATAAACATTAAGCTGTTGATAAGATTGCAAAATATTTTTTTTTTCAAATTTCACTAAAACAGTTACTCAAAGATTAAATTCTTTCACGCAATTATCATCTTATATTCCAAAAACAGTGTTGAAAATGAAGATTTAAATAGAAGAATAGCTAATACTGAATTAAATAACAATTTTTTTCAGATAAATTAAAAAAAAAATTTCTGTCGATACATATGTTGAATCATAATAATAGTATCTTCTTCAATTTCATAAAAGCACTTGCAGGACATTCGTAAAGAAGCAGTTTTTTTGAACGCAATTGTATGAGTTTTTTATTACAGTGTTTACTGAAAATGAGAATTTAAAAAACTCAAAATATTATTTGGAATTTCTTTTCTAAAATTTCAGAAATCTGCGTCCTTCTAAACACATCTTATCACTAGTACACATTGAACGGCTATTTTACATTTTTTGCCAAACGTTTTGAAATTCTTTTTAGCTAAATACTCTAGGGAAATTTCACGAAAATATTCCTACTCTTGATACTGAAAACTCACCACAATATTTTTACTGCTTTTAAAAATATAAATATAAATCAAGAAAGATTTAAAGTATTCTTTCTAGAATGTTTCATTTTCTTTAGCCATTCTGAAAGCATTTGAGTAAAAACGTAGTATTTATATATTATTCAAACGTTAAAAAACCTTCTATTGATACAGTTTTTAGCACACAATTTAAATTTTTTCTAAATCCATTTTTAAAGATTATTTAAATGAAAAAAGTATTTGAATGCTTTCTACATTTCATCATGCACCGAATGTGAGCTTTCCTTAAGACCATATACAGGGTGGTTAAAAATGTCATGTCCAAACGGCACGTGTGGGTGAGTCAGGTCATGACGAGCAAGAACTAGATAAGAACTTGGGGCCGGATACGCGATCGGGATGGTAAAATTGCATCGTGATTGAGACGCAAAGAAAGCATAACTAACGATGCAAAAAGACCTTTATTTTACAAAAAAAAGTAATCGAAATACGAATTACAAATGAAAAATGTTACAACTCATAACAAGTTCTCAAAAGGTGCCCCATTAGCCGTGATGGGCCCTTTACATCGATACGGCATGGAATCGCAAACACTTTCCAATTAACCAGGGGTCTCCCGGACACGTGCCGCTACTTCAACGATACGTGTCATGGGATCCATGGTCGATGGAACGGATGCCTCGTACACCAGATATTTAAGATGTCCACAGAGGTAGAAATCTACGGTGTTTAGGTCAGGGGTTCGCGATGGCCACGGTACAGGACCTATTGGTTCGTGATTCCATACGGTGCCAATATGAAGCATGTATCCCGGCTAATGGGACACATTTTGTGCACTTGTTATAAGTTGTAACATTTTTCATTTGTATGTTGAAGTTCGATTAAGTTTATTGCAAAATAAAGGCCTTATTACTTCGTTTGTTATCTTTTCTTTGCGCCACGGTCAGGATGCAATTGTACCGTTATGAACGCGTTTCCGCAACCCCCACCCCCCCTTCCAGTTCCTATGTAATTCTTGCTCTTCATGACCTGACACACCCACACCTACTGTTTGGACATGACTTTTTGAACCACACTGTATAAGTTATCAAAAATCTAAATCTTTTTTAAAGAGAGAAAATTTTTTCTCTATATAAATATGACCAATAGAAAATCAAATAGAGTTAGTTACAAAAGTATTACTTTTAATATTTACCCGTGAGTTTTTTTTTAAATATTGTAAAATATATTTTCACATTTTAAATATCTTTAAAGATTTTCCACATCTGCTTATTACTTCCCAGTATGTTTTCTCGAGTCATTCATATTTTTGCATGAGTAATTTTTCATTTTATTTTGTAGTATGAAATTAAATTACAAGATAAAAATTTATTCTTTATTTAAATTTTTTTATTATTTTTCACATAAGTCGTGATTTCTTTTATCTTCTATGAGAGAATAAAAAAAAATATTCTATAAATTTCTATAAACCATTCAAACATTTAATAATATATATGATATATGTTTTTCAATAAACTGCCTTATTTTTTTTATTATTAAAATTCAGATAAAAATATATGAATAGTTCCTGTATTTATTCAATCCAATATTAAGCATAATTTACCCAAAATAAAATATATTTTATGGAAAATTAACAACTATAAAAATTGAAAATGTTTTCTGATTATAAGGAAAAAAAATTGCCTCTTATAGAAAAGTTTACAAAATATATCTAGGATGGGTTTATGTTTGCATGGATTTACAAAAAATTCTCCTGTTTTAAGATATCCCTTTGAACAGTGCTGAACAGTGAAACAAATTTTAAAAATGTGTATTTTATAAAAGCGTTTTATATTTTTTTTCTGATTTTATAATATTCCAGCATTAGTAATGTCTTTGATTATTTTTATCATAATTCACAAAGTAATATTTTTTAAAAACGTACTTCAAAATAAAACAGGATATGCCCACTTTTTCTGTGTTTGCATTTTAGAGTAAAATTTGAGTTATCATATTTAATGAGTTTTCTTAGAAGAATTTGTTATCTAAACTTTGAAAATAAATGAATGTAACATCAAACTAAATTTTCTGTATTAAAAGTAAAGTAAAACATTTAATCACAATTTTTTGTAAGTATTTTCTTTAGATATCTGCTTACAAAATCTAAACAAATAATTGATATACAGGGTGCAATATATTATCTATCGCCGACCATTAATTTCTCAACTGTTGGTCATAGACATATAGTTCCGATTACAAAAACGTTTGAAAGGAGGCAAATATTCATGTTGTGGCAATATTTAAAGGAAAAAATCAATTTTATAAAAATTACGAAATCTAACTTTTCATACGGTCCCCCAGTCCCTATAGTTATATTTAGTAAAATTTTACACATATCATAACATAATAATGCAAAAAGTTTGACATTTGTAATACAAAAATTGACACAGTTGTTAAATTTCAAAGTTTGAGATTTTTGCACATGATTTTGTCTTTCATTGAGGGATCAGTTAAAAGATGAATTAAAGTAATTTGAGATGAAAATCAGGGTAAGTCCTTTTTACGGCGAAACCCCTTTAGCCAAAGGGGTCGCCGAACCAGGGTATCACCAAAGAGGGTTATTTCATCTAAAAATTTTAGCTGACTTTTAGGAGTTGTATAAAAAGCTAAGAATAAAATATTGAAATTAAACAGAAAAATAAATATCAATTTATTATTATATCATAAAATAGTCTACTATGAACAAAATACTTCAAAATCCGGAATCTACGGGAGATACTACTCAAAGTGTCCTCAATTGGTGGCAATGTACAGTTGAATGCAAGGAAATACTGAGTCCTAGACACGTTTGAGCATAGCAGGTGTAACTGTGCGACAAGCAAGGATGATGCGCTGATTCAGATCAACTAGAAATATAGGCTCAGCCACATAAATCTGTGCCTTGATGTAACCTCATATGTAGAAGTCCATGAGAGTCAAATCCGATGAACGCGGTGGCCACACTACCGGACCACCATATCCAATGATCTGTTGGCCGAATTCGGTGACTAGATGCGCACAGACGTTTGATGCTTTATGCGGAGGGGCCCCATCATGTTGAAACCACACACGGCATGCATGTTGGAGAGGCAGCTCTTCATACCAGTCACGTTCCGTGTATTGTAGCAAGTGAAGGTAACGATCGCCAGTTAAGGCCCTCTCGTATAAAAGGAGTTCAACAGTCTGAGTTCCCCATATACCGCACCAGACGTTCGTTGACCAGCGTACCTGGTGTCGTACTGTGCGGCCGATTTTCCAGCGACCAGTAATGCACATTTTGCGCGTTCATAATGCCACTCCGTGTTAACGTTGACTCATCTGTCCATAGAATGTAACAGAGGAATGGCGGATTTCCCTCAAGCATAAAATTACAATAATCAAATTGTCGTGCGTTATCACCCAGCATCAATGCTTGCACCAGTGTCGGATGGTATGGATGCGCACCAGTGCGTGTAAAAATGCCAGACATGCTGACGAGTTCATCCACATGCCACGCTTATTTCCGCCGTGCTCAGTTGTGGATGTAAAAGTTTAAATGGCAGCATCTCCTCCGGTGTCACATCTTATCCGTTTGCTTGTTCCAGGTCGCGGTGCAACAGAGCCAGTCTCTCTAAGACGGTGAAATGCATAAACTATAGTTTCATGCGTTGAATGTCAATACCTAGGAAAAGACTTGAAAAAACAATCGCAGGCATTCTTTTGACATTCACAATAAATAACTATCATTTCGGCATATTGCGTGTATGTGTAGCCTGCTATCACTATCTTAGCCCGGACTATCACGTTCACTTCTAGTAGCTCGTGTTTTATACCGAACATATGACGCTGTGATACTATTGTAATTTGCATAATCCCGATTTTTATGCTTGTTATAGCTCGGTTGATCGTTTGCATTCCACTGCCATTTATCTAGTTTTTAGTGAGTATGTTTTATTTTACTGATGTCGATTATACTCTTTGTTTTCGAATGCTGCGCTTAGAACTGTGGGACGATTCCACTATCAAAAAATATGTTACGTTGACATGGGTATTTCCCAAAGTTCTACTTCGTCGTTCTCTTGTTCGATGTCACTAAGATTGGCAACCAGTCAAACAAACTTGATTAACCCCTATTTGGATAAAATCAAAATAGACCTGACACATGCACAATAGGGCGGAGGATTTTGCTTTCCGATAACAAACAGTACCTACTTTGACTTTTGAATCTTGTTTGACCCCTAAAATTTAGCTTAAAATTTTTTGGTGAAATAATCCTCTTTGGTGATAACCCGATTCGGTGATACCGGCTAAAGGTGGTTTCGCCGTAGAAAGAACATTGCACCCCGATTTTGATCGCGAATTACTTTAATTGATCTTTTAACTGATCCCGAATGAAAAACAAAATCATGTGCAAAATTCTCAAACTTTGAAATTTAATAACTATGTCAATTTTTGCAGTACAGATGTCAAACATTTTGTATGTGTTGGTATTATGTGTAAAATTTTACTAAATATAACTATAGGGACTGGGGGACCATATGAAAGGTTATATGTCGTATTTTTTATCAAATTGATTTTTTTAGTTTAAGTAATGACACAACACAAACTTTTACCTCATTTGAAACTTTTTTTTAAAATTGAAACTATATGTCTACGACCAACAGTTCAGAAATTAAAGGTCGCCGATTGATAACATATTGCACCCTGTATATTAATAGATTCGTTTATATAATTAATTAAAAGTTTAGATATAGTATAATTAACTACATTTAATTAAACATTATTTGTAAGCAAAACAACTCTATCAAATATTACTTTCCTCGTATAAAGTTAAGTGAACTTTGTATTTCTCATGCATTTTTTAAAGTAAATGCATTTTTATTTGTGTATATAACATTAAGTAAATTTACTAAAAGTTATACAACAACAACGATTTTAAATTTAAAACACTTGAAAGATAATTTTGGACAGGATTTAAGCTTCAAATACTCCAATGTGTGTCGTTAGTACCGGGTGTCCCAAAAATAACTGATTATTTTTAAAATCCAATAACTTGCAAACGGTGGCAGATATTTAAAAAATTCTTGCAGGAGGGTTATGTATGATGTCATGAGATTTTTTACTGTGATTCTTGATTTTAGTTCAAATTACAAACAATAGATGGCGCTGAGAGCAATTGGTGCTCAATCGAGACCCGATTTTTGGTACTTCGGGATCCATTCAAAATATTTTAATCTCTTTTTTTCGCACGGAAGAAGAGAGAGGTCGAAAAATCAAGCCTGGATTTAGCGGTTATTTCTTGCAGCGTCATATATCGATTCTATTTGTAACTAAAACTGAGAATCGCAGCACAAAAACTCCTGGCATCTTACATAACACTCCTGCAAAAATGTTTTTAATCTCTGTCACCGTTTTCAAGTTATTTAATTTTAAAATCCATCAATCATTTTTGGGACACTTAGTATAACCAGCCAGCTAAATGCATATGTTGGTATGTGAATGTATATGAATTTTTAAAAATTCCTGCCGGCTCGGGCCTACAGGCGGAGGTAGATTTCAAAGTTAAGTTCTAAATTCTCCAAGAAAACTTAAATCAAGATTAGAGATAAACCCAGTTTCTTCACAAAGAGTGAACTGTAGGGAGCTAAACTTTTTGTGAAAATTATAATATACACGAATACACACACACATGTATATGGAATAGGTTTAAAAAATGGCTACAAAAAATTCAGAGAACCTTAAAGTGTTGAAATATGTTAATATTTCCATAGTCGGGTTTTTATCATGTTTTAATACGTTTCTTCAAACTCACATGGAGTTACATATTCACCTGCTGAGGTCCATTATATTTCCAATATGACGCAATATACATATTTTTTTAATTCGTCAAACTATTTATTTTATTTTGAGTTTTCATGCTGAAATCTTACTCTAGAAAACTTATGACGTAATATTCAATTTGTTTTCAATTTGTCAAACTATTTAATTTTACACGTGAAAATTTTGCATTAGAAAAGTAATTGTTGTGGTGAGAATTTTATTGTTTTTTTTTTTTTTAATTGTTGGCAACTGCTATAACGAAAAACTTTTATTTTTTTTCCTGCCATTGTTGTGTAAGTGCTGGTTTTATCAGAATTATGTTAAGACAGTATTCAAAATTTTGAACCCTCCCCATTTCCATCCTCTTGGACCGATTTCGCCCATTTTCAATCCCCGCCGAGATATTAGCCATATCAAAGTTGTTGACGAGTTTGAGGACAATCCGTGCATAATTGCGACTTTTATCGTGCGGACAAAATTTAGTACATACATACATATATATATATATATATTATGAAGGAATTTTTCAAAAGTCGCACCATGTTAACGACTGCAATAGATAGTATTTCTTACGAAATCTACCTAAAAAATGCTCCAATTCATGTAGTGCTCTGAAGAATACATATATATTCCAAATTTCAAACCTCTATGTCAACAGGAAATAGATAAAAAACTAGTGACGAGATTTGGCTGTCACATACAATATAATTGTAAGAAGTCATGTGACAGACAGATAAATCGAATTAACATACACTTTTCAAATATGTTGGAAAATGTTAAAAAATCTACATTATGATAAAATTAAATTTAAAAAATCAAAAATCCTGTCTGCGTAAAAAGCGAGCTAATTATTTTTTTCTTATCAATGTGAAACTATTTTTTATATTACTTACCTGTTTTTTGTTTTTTTTCCTTGTATTGATGACTTTTAAGTTGTGTTTAAATATTAGTTCCTATCTATAAACACTGTTTTGATGAGGTCTATAAATGTCTATGATGGTTAGAGCTGCAGTAAAGCTAGAGATCCTACCTACACAACCTACCTACTTCCAGGTTGTGTCATATTTAAACGGAACTTCTTACTGTAAAATAGTCAATGAAACATCGTCTTCATTATGAAAGACCTATCCAATGATATGCCACTAAATAGAGTGCGTAAAAGTTATTTTTTGTCTCTACCGCCATTTTGTATTTTACGGCGGCCATTTTGAATTTATAAAAAGCAAATTAAGCCTGTAACCATCGGATGGTTAAGACAGATCATTAGGATCAATCCAATCTCAAGGAGTTCATGTGGTCTTTATTAAAAAAAAATGTTTTCCGGGAATGAAACATTTATAGTTTCATGTCTTCAGTTCGAATTGAGGTTTATTTTATTATTTTATTGTATAAAATATATTTGTTCTTTTACTTTAGTATATATTTGTACAGATATACAAAATACTTTGTAAAAGCCTCTAAAATGTTGTCAGTTTTAATATTTTTTAAATGATCACGTTTGCACCAACATTGTTAATTTTTTTTTCAAATGTTTCATTTGACACGCTTGATGGCAATGTTGTTGGTGTAATAAATATTCCTCTACTCAAAGTATTTCGATGCAAACAGTTTTTTTTCACACTTTTAGAATTGGATTTATAGTTATCTTTAGATTTTTTTTTTTTTTTTTTTTTTTTTTTTTTTTTTCTTCTTTTTCACGTGCTGTACATGTCGCTCAGTGGTGTACTTTGACATAAAAACCTGGCCAAAAAAGCCAAAAATTAAAATTTGCTCAACAACTGTAAAACGCATATTTTATAATAGATGACAAACTGATGCATTGTTCTATGTCTATTTCAGGAGAATTGGTCCTCTCCGGCGGCTGCTAGCCTCTGCCGAAAAGAATGTATCTTTGCAAGAAGACGTATTTATTTTTACATTTCCAATTTGTTATTATGTTTAATTATGTTTAAATGTATTTTTTCTGGCTTCATGAATTGTTGAACACAATAGCTTTCTTTTTAATATAATAAAAATACTTAAAATGTGTGTTTTAAATCCCTTTTAGCTCTAATTTAGGTATGTAATTTTAACTATATAGCTTTTTAAATGTGTGCCGTGGTTTCGGGTCATTTTTAAAATATAGTCGCATTGCTTATAGTTTTGATAGCCAATTTAAAAAAAAAGATTTACCTTAAGCACATAGTTGTTATTTTGAAATATAAAATGCTTTGGTAATCTATTAATAACAATCGAAAACCAGAATCTCTGTACTACAACTCAACTTTAGAGACGCAACTTTGGCAAATATTATGTATATTAATAGATTCGTTTATATAAATAATTAAAAGTTTACATGGTGTATAATTAACCCCATTTAATTAAACATTATTTGTAAGCAAAACAACTCTTTCAAATATTACTTTCCTCGTATAAACCGTGTAAAGCTAAGTGAACTTTGTTTTTTTAAATTATTTTTTAAAGAAAATGCATACTTTTATGTGTATATAACATTACCTAAGTAAATTTTCTAAAGTAATGCAACAACAACGATTTTAAATATAAAATGCTTGAAAAATAACTTTGACAGTATTTTGCAGCAATTTTTTGCTTTCTGTGTGTGGGTTGTATATCCAGTCAGCTAAATGTATATGTTGATATAGGAATGTATATGAAAAAAACCTGTCCAATTCATATATTGCCCTCAGGAATACATATATATTCCAAATTTCAACAGGAAGTGTGTGAAAAACGAATAACAAGAGTTCACTGTTACATACAAACATAATTGTAAGTTAAAAGAAAGCATGCGAAAAAGAGAGCTCGGCGGTGTTTGTCATAATTTACAATCCAATCTCATAGAGTTTGTGGTCTTTATTAAAAAAACAAAATGTTTTCTGAGAAAGAAACATTTACGATTTCGCGATCGCAGTTTAAATTGAGGTTTACTTTTATTATTTTATTGTATAAAATTCATTTGTTCTTTTACTTTAGTATATATTTGTACTGATATAACAAAATACTCTATAAAAGTCTCTAAAAAAGTTGTCAAATTATATATTTTTTAAATGATCACTGTTGCACCAACATTGTTATTCTTAATAATTATTAAGATGCTACTTGGCACAGAATGATATAAATTTAAAAGCAAAGTTAAAAACACCAGAATAAGCAAACATTCAGCAGACTAGTTTCGGTAGCGTTTAGCGTGCCGTCCTCAGTGTAAAAAATAACTGAAACTTGCTCTTTCCAGAAGTAGCATTGTGTTACCTTTCTTTCCTAAATCCAACTTTCCTATAGCCAAAATTCTTAGAAAGCATAACTTCTAATAATTTCATCTCTACGAATAAGCTTATCCTCTTAAAACTCAAAGATCCTATTGAGTTATACAACTCATGGAGTATTTATAGTATTAATTGCCAGAGCGGTCTTTCCTATATTGGACAGACCAAACAGGGTTTAAAATTTCCTATTAAAGAACACCAACAATATATTCAAAAACAGGAAACCAACAAATCTTCAATTGCTAAACATTGCTGGGAGATGAACCACTCTTTTGATTTTAATTCAGCCAAAATCATCTCTAAACCCACTTCTATACACGAACTGAACTTTCTTGAAGCATTTCATATCGACAAAAATTATGACAATATTGTTTATAGTGAATTTGCTATTCCCCTTTTATCAGATTGCTGGAAATATTTCATAAAATCCTCTTTTGCTTAATTACTACCTTTTTTTCACATTTCTGGTGGCATTACCTACTATTCTCCCATTGGCTGGTACCCACATTTTCCTGTTTCTCCATTGGTTAATGAACTTTTCAGTTGAATCCGCTTCTGCAGTATATAAATGAGCAAGTTTCCGTTATTCTGAGGACGGTACGCTAAACGCTACCGAAACTAGTTTGCTAAATGTTTGCTTATTCTGGTGTTTCAACGTTGCTTTTAAATTTACATTATTGTTTTTTTTTTTTTTTTTTTCAAATGTTTCATTTGCACGCCTAAGGGCAATGTTGTTGTTATAATAAATATACCTTTGCTTAAAGAATTTCGCTGCAAACAACTTTTTTAACAGACTTTTAGAAAGTTTCTTTTTTTTCATGTACTGTATATGTCGCACAGTGGTGTATTTGACCAAAAAACCTGGCCATAAAAGCAAAACTCAAAATTTGCTCAACAACTGTAAAACGCATATATTATAATAACTGACAAACTGGTGGATAAAAATAAATGTATACATTTACATTACTTTTCAATTAGATGCGTAATTATTTGTGTATATAACATTAAGTGTAGTAAGTAATAGTAAGTCAATAGCAATAATTTTAATTGTAAAACACATGAAAAATAATTTTTGAGAGGATTTTGTTTCAAATGCTCCACTGTGTATCGGTTGTATATCACGTCAGCTAAATGTATATATTGGTTATCGTTTGCGGACTTCATTCCGGCTAAATACCTTATCTCATATGCCTTTGTCTGCTAAGTATCACGAGCATTTTTTTCGTTTAAGAGGCCACACTAGTCACTCAAAAAGAACCGGATGATAATGATAATCCTATGGGAAAGTTATTTTCAAATATCTTGTTTGGATTTTAATATTTTTACATTATTATTTTTTTTTTTGCATAGGATAGCTGAGGACGATCTACATCCTGGCTAGTTTCTACTTTTTTGATTTTGGTTATAGATTTTTTATATTAGGATAGTTTCAATTTCAGAACCGGTTCCAACCAGTTCCGAAAGTGAAAGTAATTTTAAAAAATCGGAAACCAAAATCGAAAAAGTAAAATCTAGCCCGGTTGTAGATCATCCTCAGCTATCCTATGCAAAAAAAAAAAAAAAAAATCATTCAAAAATATTAAAACCCATTCGAGAAATTTGAAAATAACACCCCCATAGAATTAACATTAGCCTTTCCCTTTTTTCCGTGGCTGAAGTGGGCTCTTAAGAGCCCTATTCAGTCACAGCCAGAAAGGGAAACGCTAATGTAAAGTCTATGGGTGTGTTATTTTCAAATTTCTCATTTTGGTTTTAATATTTTTGGAGGTTGTTTTCTCGCATAGGATAGCTGAGGATGATCTACAACCGGGCTAGTTTTTATTTTTTAGATTTTGGTTGTAGTTCTTTTATATTAGGATAGTTTCGATTTCAGAACCGGTTTTAACCGGTTACGAAAGTTAAAATATCTTTTAACAAAATCTGAAACTAAAATATAAAAAGTAAAAACTAGCCCTGTTGTAGATCGTACTCAGCTATCCTATGCAAAAAAATCATCCAAAAATATTAAAATGCAAGCGAGAAATTTGAAAATAACGCGTCCATAGACTTTACATTAGCGTTTGAGTTTATCCGCGTGACTAGTGTGGCCTCTTAAGGAGAGGCTATAAAAATATGAACTAGCCGGCTATGACAATCTCAAATTTACTTCTATCTCATATACATGTTAATACTTCCTGACCGGTTTGGTGATTTACACCAAAATATAATCAGCAACAACTTATGTTAACTTCTAACGGAACCTGAAGTTGAACAAGTATCTTGACGCAATTCGGGCTTCAGGAACTGATATGAGATATGTTGCCAAATGATATAAGCAACTATGAAAACAAACCTAATGAACTTTTATGTTGTTTATATATGTATATATATATATAATAAATTTGAAATCACAAATATATGAAGAAATTGATAAAGATCTAAAGATGATTTAGAAATGAACATATGAAACCAGTATGTAAAATAAGAAACTATGAATGACTCACAGAATCATCAGAGGAGCTTGTGAGTTCATGCATAGAAGATGTGTTATTTCATCCAATTTTGTCGCCATTAAGCCTAAAATGACAAAATTTAGCTCCTTATAACGCAAACATTTCAGAAAATAGATAATAAAAAGCTAAGAGATCCAAAAAAAGATACACCTCATACAGAATATTAAAAATTATTAGAGCACAATACCTGAATGACGTACTAAGAGTCAAAACTACTGCATATAAGCATGGAAAACAAAGTTAAGACTATTTTAACATGTGATCTAGAGTTGAGCATCTGAGTGAAACCCATAACTGTGCTGCCATCTGGTGTGAGAAATGAAAAATGTAAATTGGAACTGGATTAATAACAATAATGTTTAGAGTTGTCATTTTAAGCCCCCCCCCCCCCCACTCCCCAAAAAATAAAATGAATGAAAATGATTGAAGAAATCAAGAAAAGACTTAGATTAACATTTAATAGTTAAACTAGAATGAAAAAATAGGAATAAACTTAATAAGTACTGAGTGAATACAAAATAAAGTAAAGAAAAGGAATAAATTAATTTTTAGTTTAGTCTTACAACCTTATTCTGGCATTTTTAATGGCACTCTCTTTATCAAGTAATAGACAATTCTAGCTTGGTAATTATTATAGCTTGGTTTTAGCTGTTCAATTTTACTTTGTTCATTTTAATTATATATATATATATAAACATTTGATTTATACATGTCTAAAATATTGTTTTTTATATACAAATTATTTCTGTTTGCATATAAAAAATAAATAAACGGGTTCCTTACATTAAATAAATTATATACAAATGGAAAAAATTGCTTGCTCAACGCATTGGGATGGAATTTAATAAACAGAATTTAATAAAACTTTAGATTATTCAGTCCCTAATATAAACTGGAATTGATTACGTTTTCGTGTAAATCCCCCAACAGGTGGCGCTGCTATGCTGCATATTTCAAGACTTCCGCAATAACTGTATCTCTAGAACTAATAGACGGATTTTCATCAAACTTAAGATTCAATTATCAATTGATATAGTTTGGTGCTGATTACTTTTTGGTGTAAATCGCTCAACAGGTCTCGCTGCTATGCTGCATTATTCGTGATTTTCCCAACAGCTGTATCTCAAGAACTAATGCATAAATTTTCATCAAACTTCAGATTCAATTTGTTCCTGGTATAAATTGGATCTCATTACTTTTTGATGTAAATCGCTCAACAGGTGGTGCTGTTATGCATATGGAAAAAATTGCTTGCTCAACGCTTTGGGATTGTCATAGCCGGCTAGATTCTTAATTTTATGGCCTCTCCTTAAAAGGCCACACTAGTCACGCGGATAAACTCGAACGCTAATGCAAAAATTCCGTGTATTTGCTTTTGAGGTAGAGAAGCTATTGCGGAAACCGTAGAAAATTATGCATAACAGCACCACCTGTTGAGCGATTTATATCAAAAAGTAATAAGAGTCAATTTATATCAGGAACAAATTAAATCTGAAGTTTGATGAAAATTTATGCATTAGTTCTTGAGATACAGCTATTGGGAAAATCACGAATAATGCAGCATAGCAGCGAGACCTGTTGAGCGATTTACACCAAAAAGTAATCGGCACCAAACTACACTGCTCAAAACAATTAAAGGATATTGCAGTTTTAGGTGGATTTTGTATCTGGTAAACTGTTTAGCTGATTGATACATGGTCGACAGACATAGTAGGTTATATGAGAATAAATTACACATGTTTGGCAGAAAAAATGCATTTTATTGCGCATTTGTGTACTAAAGGAAAAAAACACAATTTGTGCATATGAGAAAAAAAGAATAAGAAAAGGTGTTTTCTTCAAAGAAAATCATTTTCAGTAGGGGGTATGGTTTCCACGGGCGGCCAGCAACGTTGAACACCTTTGAGGCATGGACTCAATGAGGCTATTAATGACGAGTTGGGGTATTCTGCCCCACTCTTCCAGAAGAGCTCTTTCCAGTTCTTGGAGAGTTTGTGGGGGTTGTTGGCGGTCAGAAACTCGTCTTCCTAGAGCGTCCCAAACGTGCTCGATTGGATTCATGTCTGGAGAACACGCTGGCCATTCCATTCGAACGATTCCTTCCTCGAAAAGGAAATCCTCCACCAGGTTTGCACGATGTGGCCTGCAGTTATCGTCCATTAAAATGAAGTTATCTCCGATTGCTGCAGCGTAAGGGACTACAATAGGTCTGAGGATCTCATCCCTATATCGACGACCAGTCAAAGCTCCATCTCGAATGATGTAGAGGTCAGTGCGCCCGTCAATGTAGATGCCACCATACACCAACACTCCTCCACCACCAAATCTGACACTTTCGTGCACGAACGCAGGATTATTCCTACTGCCACGGTCCCTCCAGATGAAAATACGCCTATTATCCGGATGCACAGAAAAACGGGACTCGTCAGAAAACAGAATATTGCTCCATTCATTTCTCCTCCAGTTGATATGCTCGGTTGCCCACTCCCTGCGGTCGCGACGATGGCTTGATGTTAATCTAACACATACCATCGGTCGGCGAGCATACAGACCTACAGCATGGAGCCGGTTTCGGACAGTCTGAGTTGAAATCGTGGTGCCTGTAGCCGAGCGAAGGTGTTGTTGGAGAAGAGTAGCGTTCATGGTTCGGTGTCTCCGAGCTGTTAACACTAAATACCGATCTTCACTGGGCGTTGTTGCCCGTCTACGACCTTGCCCTGGTCTTCGGCCTGCACGTCCACTCTCCAAAAAACGGTTCCAGATCCTGGAAATGACACTTTGAGACACTACAATGGCTTGCGCTACTTCGGCTTGAGTTTGACACCCTTCTAACCTACCAACAATTCTCAAAGCTTCTGAATCTGTCAAATGACTTCGCTGAGATATCGTACTCATCGAAACAAAGCAATCACTGAATGCCGATCATCCTTGTCTTCATACTCTTTTATCCAGTTGAAAGTAAAATTTCATTCGCTGCCGCTGAAGCGACGTTTTTGACGTCGAACTCAAAATTTGCATACTCCACAGTTTGAAAACCAGAAAAATTTGCATTTGTGATTCTCTTCTTCTATTTTTGGCAAAAAAAATTTCGTTTATATCTTTATTTTATATAAAACTTCAAATATACTTTAATTGTTTTGAGCAGTGTAAATCAAGTAATAATTGAATCTCAAGTTTGATGAAAATCCGTCCATTAGTTCTTGAGATACAGGTATTGCAGAAGTCTTGAAAAATGCAGCATAGCAGCGCCATCTGTTGGGGGATTTACACGAAAACGTAAAAATTCCAATTTATATTAGGGACTAACGGAATCTAAAGTTTTATTAAATTCCGTTCATTAGTTTTTGAGATAAAGTGTCCACAAAATTTGTGTCACATACAGACAGTGTCACAGGCTCACCAAATTAAACATTTTGTAAAAACATGTTTTTCGGGATATCTGAAACCTAAAACGTGTAAATCCGTCAAAAACCCGAATTTAAACATTTTTACGAATCCAATACTTTCTTCTTGTAAAGATAGAAGAAAATAGAAAAAAAAATAGAATCCAGTTTAACATAAATTTCTTTCAAAGTTCAAACGAAAATGATTGAGTTTTACAAAATAGTATAAAATATGGCTTAATTTTGCAATCACACAGAAAAAAAGTATGCATTAAGTTATGAAATTATGAAAAAAATATATTCCAAATACATTAGCGGATAATAATCCTCTCTAAAAACACGTTACATTTAAATATTTCGTTAAGAGACAAGGCTGTCCAAAATATAACTCTTTGTTTACAAAACTAAGCGCACTTGTTTAATTTATTATCCTGAGTTCTTGACAAAATTTATGGTGGTTAGCCGGTTGGTCTAATTTAAATTCTAGTTTAAGCTCGTTTTCGAGATAGAATTTATGGCGTTTTGAATTGCTTTAGTGGACAACGTGATACCGCTTTTGTCACTTATTGATAATGTTACAGAGCATGGTGTTTAGACTCAGTACGTGATTAGAATTTGAAATTTTCCTCGATAATTTATTAAAAATTATATAATTATTTATTACTAAAACTTTTTGTAAAACGTTTTTTTAAATAAATGAGAAAGATTCCGTTTGTCCAATCAAAAGTTAAAAATATATGTATACGTATTTGAAAAGTATTACAATTTTTGCTTTTTAGGGTTCCGTACTTAAAAAGTAACAAGTAAGAAAAATCATGCGTTAAGCATAGATTATGAAACACTTTCCAACACTTCCTGAATGCTTTAACAAAACTTCGTTATGTAGGGAAATAAGGTATATAAGTGAACTAAGTAAACATTTTGGAAAACACATAAAACATTTGAAAAACTGATTTCAGCAGTTACCGTCCATAGCAAATATGTATTCCAATTCTTTTGAACAGCCCTGTATTTGATCTGTAGGTTGATATATACTAGTATATAATGTGAAAATTTAGTTTAGCAAGAAAAAACATAACAGGTTGAAATTTCTCTTTCAGCAATTTATACTAACATATTTAAACATACTTGTATACTTTTGTAAAACTCTGCAGTTAACATAATACCTTTATTACATGCCACTATTTAGCTAAAGTTTAATTCAAATTGAAACTATCTTAAAACTACCGGAATCACATTTCCAGAAATTATCATTTATAGACGGCCATGTATCCAATTCTTTGCGTGACCCTGTATGTCATTTTATATATGTTTTACAAACATTTCTTAGTAAACCAAATGCGGTTCAGCGTAAAAATGCCTAACTCATTTAAAAATCACCTTTAAGCAATTTGCACCAATTTTACAATTTGCCCAGTAAGCATTACGAATTTTTATGAGTAGCCCTGTATATCAATTACAGCATTTATACACACCATATACAATGCATAAATATAGTGAAACATAAAAGCACATAACATAATTAAAAATGCATTTCCAGCAATCATCGCTACTTTACAATACTTCGGGTACAATATAGTATCTGAAATCTTTTGTGTGTCCCTGTAAATGCTCTGCATTTCGTATTATACATGAAATAAGTTATAGTAAACCTTAGCGACGTGTATCTATTTTATTATACATGTAATAGTTTAACATAATTAAAATACGCCGGAAAAAATTCCCCCCCCCCACTTCTATTTCATTATGTAAAGGAATTTTTTTGTGCGGCCCTGTAAATGAATAATAACTATTTTTTTGGGCCGCATATTGTACAGAAAATGCATATTTTAGTCAACTTGATAAATGCATATCAATTTATTATGTTTGAAAGCATGTAACATCATAAAAAATCATTTTAAACGATTTTTTCCCATAGGCCGTAATGTAACGGAAAACTTTTGACTGTCCCTGTAAATGAACTAAACATGCTACAAACTTCATTTGCAATAGGGTTCGGGCTATGGTAGAGGTCATTAACATCCAAAAATTTCAGAACGATTCGAGTATATTTACGGGAGTTAGAGCGCGTACAGACGGACAGACGGACAGACAAACCGAAGTCATAAACACTTTTCAACTTTGTTGGAAAGTATTAAAAACGGAACCATTATAAAATCACTCCTCTGTCTGTCTGTCCGTCTGTCACAGCCCTTTTACTCTTAAACTATGCAACGTGGAAAGTTCAAATTGGGGGAGGTAATAAAGATTATTAACCCACATATTTACAGATTAATAAATATTCATAAATATATTTAGGAAAAATGTAGAGGGGCTAATTAAGTTACCTGAAAAAAAATATTTTCATTGCATATCGTGTATGGTATCGTGCGAAAACTTTCGAATCGCTGAAATCAAAAATGCATTTCATTTAATTTTAGGTATTATATTTCAAAGTTAATGTGGAAAATGTAGTGCAAAAATATGTTCTCTCCCCATCTAATTACGAATCTATTGAAACTAAAATTGTGAAAATATTAGAGGTAGTAGACATTAATTTAAACATTGCAGAAAAATTATAGCAATTACTCTAGGTCACATTATTTTTGAGATAATCACATTTTCCCGTTACACACAAATTTCGATTTACAGGCTTGAGAAAAATTGTTGAGCAGCGCTGGAGGTACCTATCGTAGCACAAGTATAAAAGCATTGCTGATCATGAATTTCGGAAAAAGTCGTAGGTAATTAGCCGATATATTAATCCTTAACGAGATGGACGGTTTGTACATACATAATGACAGGAACGGCGTACTCTATGCTCCATCGGCTTTTAAAGTCTAGATAACAAATTTTAAGGATATATTTGTGTTATGCAATGCTTAGTAGAAGTATAAAAGCAATAAACGTCAAAATTTTAAAAACAGACTAATTTAATGAGAATTAATCACATAAATAGTATGGGATTCGCGACTAGTTTGCATTTAGTGGTTCTCTCAATACACCTACCTTGTCTTTAAAGATTAGCTAACAAACGTATATTGAAAAACACATGTACAGAATACCTATATTTGATATTATTTAGGTTCCATATCTCTTTGAACTTTCATGGTATATCCATTTATACTTTACTAGTATATACTGTACAGCTATATTCAACCTTACGTTGAATAAATTTTTAGAAAGTTTTGTATTCTTTTAGTAACGGTGTTTTTTTAATAATACACTTACTAATTCATATATTATTGTATGGAATCATCTGTGCGCAAGTAATACTCGTACTTGACCGTTTATTTTTTAATACTTATGTATTCTTAAAAAGATATTTTTACAAATTTTAGTTGATTCTAAAAATTTTCATGTATTCCCGCTTTATAAACTTTTTACACTTAAAAACAGATTCCTTAACAAAATATTGCTTTTGGATTTTTAATTTGGAAATTAACAGAAAACAAATGTGCATTACATTATTAAAGTATGACGAAATATATATCCCATATACATAATAACGGATAATGTACCCTATAAATATTGTACACTTAAATATTTTTTTCAAAAGACATGAATGTTCAAAATGTACAAAACTAAATATTTACAAAACGAAACGCACTTCTTTAATTTATTATTCTGAGCTCTTGACAAAATTTATGGTGGTTAGCCGGTTGGTCTAATTTAAATTCTAGTTTAAGCTCGTTTTCGAGATAGAATTTATGGTGTTTGGAATTGCTTTAGTGGACAATGTGATACCGCTTTTGTCACTTATTGATTATGTTACGGAGCATGATGTTTAGACTCAGTACGTGATTAGAGTTTGAAATTTTCCTCCATAATTTATTACAAATTATGTAACTCTTTATAGCTAAATAATTTTGTAAAGTGTTTTGGAAAATAAATGAGTAAGATTGTAACGGAAGAAAAAGAAAAATTTAGAATAAAATATGGCTTTAAATCGGAAATTAACAGAAAACAAATATGTATTAATATTTTAAATTATGGAAAAATATACTCCATATACAGTTGCAGATAGTCGTCTTCTCTATAAGTACTCTAAACTTAAGCGGACCGGGAAAGCAAAATTCAACCAAAAAATCGATTTTTACTTTTTTATATCATTAACTAGTTTGAACTTTTATCATTCCAACGATGTGTCACACATGTTTATAGATAAAAAAAAATAAGTGTTCAAATTATTCATTCTTTCTCAGAGTTCTTCACAGTTTAATGGCCATTTAACTCTTTAATTGACTGTTTTCCAAAACTTGGATTTTTCATGTTTATGTTCCTTTTTTCCAATATCTATTAAGCTTAAGAACACAGATTTTTTTTAATACTTCTATTATGTTTTATTGTATACTTTAACACAGTGATTTAATAATTTGTTGAGAATTATTTATTTTAGACAGTGAAATCTTACCAAATATGCTAATTTAAAAATGAATTTCAATAAATAATTAATTATTAATTTTCAGTTTCTTAGAAAGAAAATGGTCTGTTGAAATACGTAAAACTTGTTATTCTAACTATTCTAAAAAATCTAGACTTCTATATTTCACCATTTCTGAGAAAAAGGTACATAAAGTTGGTAAATTTAACATTGCGGATATAGGGCTTTCCCGGTGCCCTTAAGTATTTTTTCAAAAGACAAGACTGTTCAAAATATACAAAACTAAATGTTTACAAAACTACGCACACTTGTATAATTTATTATTCTGAAAACAGATTACGACAACTGTTAAATTATTGTAAATAATTAAAAAATAAGCCCTTGATTTTCTTAACCCTTAACGCCCCGACGGTACCATTAAAATAACTTGTTATATTATTCTTTTAATACATCAATTAATAGTAATACAGTTTAGAATGAGTTAAATATATTTAACTTTATCGTGTTCCAAAAGGTCATTATTGGTAGCGCAAAACACAAGTATTTTTAAAAGCATATCTTTTGGCTTTGCATCTTTTCAGCTTTCCCGACGGTGAAAGAATGGGAGGGGGGGGGGAGTTATTATGCAATATATAAGGGGAATACATTATACAATAGAAACATTTCTATATTTCTATTGTAAGAGCGTTATATTTGTACATTTCCTAATTCTACAAAATACTAAAAAAAAAAAAAAAAAAAAAAAAATATTTAAAATAAAAGGTTTGAGTGGAGTAATAAATATTGCACAAAATCCCTATAAATTCAAATTTATTGAATTAATTTTAATTGGCAAAATCCTTCGAATATGTATTAAATGATTTAGTAAATCTTCTAATATAGTTTCAAAAATTCACAAAAAGGGCTTCAGAAGAGGAAATTTTCATGAATTCATAATTTGGGACATAAATGTTTAAAAATACAATCTTGTCTTTATACTGTGAAAACATACAAAAGTAAATATATAAATATATTATGTTAATCTTTTAAAATGCTCAAAATTAGCGTTTTTTCTGTCTAAAATGAAAATAAATGAAACTAAATTTTTATGTAGTCATTGTTCTTTTATATTTTCTGAAAATTAATTGATTTACTGTTAATTTTTGCATTAATACTGTGTCTTAACGGACAAAAATGGCTGAAAAGTATTTCAATTATCTATGAACATTGTTGAGAATTATATGTTTTGACGCCAATTGAGCGATAAATGGATGGCGTTGGCTTTATTGTTTACTTAGGTTGCCCGCCACCTGGGCTCTCTCTCTGTAGGAGTAAGTGAGTGTTGATAGAATGTTTTTTAAGGACATGTTTTCACTTTTACTGTAAATAAAATGTATATAGCGTAATATAGATGTAAATTGTCTTCCAATAAAAAGTAACAGAAAAAATGATATCCCGTATTCACTGAGTAAACGTCAATTGATTTAAATTAAGATAGCGTTAGTTAATTAAGAAATCCACTGAACCAGAACCGGTCGCCCCACAAACATAAAACATAATCACCATATTATTTAATCTGTTACCTCAAAATTGGTAAACAGTTTCAAACACAATAGCAGATCAAATTTTCTATAGAAACAGGTTTTGTACAAACATTTGTATAAGGCAGTTTGAATTACCTTCTTTGAATACATATATATGGAAATTTGGATAATATAGTATAATTCAGGGTTGTTATATTTTAAGTTTATGTGTTTAATGATCATTAAACAAAAATGTACTGGTGTAAACGCAATACCGTTTCGGAAACATAATAGGCTAAGGTGAATAGATTTATATACCGGGCAACCCAAAAGTCTCTGACACATTTTAAAATTGTATATAAATTCTAATTGCTGTCAACTGTAATGAGCTTTAGGCTAAAATGCTTCTGAATTTGAAAAGTTTTAAATAAATTGAACGACTATTACGTCTCGAAATTAGCAGCACAAATATAATTTAAAAGATTTACTAAAAGACGTATAATTCACTTAAAAGTCAACACTTTCAAAGCATTAAATGAAATTCTAAAATTATATAACCTATAAGTTTCAGCCACCCCGTGGCTCGTATTATTTTCTTTTGAACTGAAGTAAGACTTGAACTGAAGTATGATGGCCACAGAGTGGCTGAAACTTGTAGGTTTTAGACATTTAGAATTTTATTTAATGTTTTCAAAGTGTTAACTTTTATGTGTATTATACGTCTTTTAGTAAATCTTTTTAATTATATTTTTGCTGAAAAGTTTTATTCGGTGAATAAAATAATTAGTTCCAGAATTCTCTCATAGATGTCACTGTACCTCAAAATTATCAGAATGAAATATCAAAAACTCAAGACAATCAGTTACAGGTCATTTTATTCATTCAAAAGCAGTTACAGGATAATAATTTGTGCAATCCATTAGTATGGTCGAATGTGTGCACCCTTTGTTGCTCGAGTCATATCCAAACGGAACTTCAATTCAATTCACGTGTTCGCTAGCATTCATTGCGGAATTGACTAGATCACTTGTGTGAGTCTCGTCTTCAGTAAATCGATGTCAGCCGCAGCAGCAGCGTACAATTTGTCCTTTTTCGCTGGGAGTCGTCTTTTCTGTATCACAGCTTCAAAATTAATATGAAAATCAGAAAAAAAGGAAGTTTGTAACCCAACATACAGACAAGTGGCGCCATCCATGATCGAAGCTTGCAACTAATTATCATATTTACATTCGTTGAAGAAAACTTTTCCTCTTGAGAAGCATTTTAATCCAAACGGCAATTACTCGATTTTATATTAAATTTAAAAATGTGTCAGGGACATTTGAGACACCCTGTATATAAAACCAGTGGGTAAATGTGATCGAAGATTGCACAAAGGGTTTTGTTTACTATTCATTTTAAAACACTTACTCAATTGGAACATAGATGGTAGCACTATTAAATTTAATACTAAAGTGACTATGAGAGGACGCTATTTTTTACGAACCGATAAATCGCAGGTGGCCGAAAGTTCCAAAAGTTCGCATTTTTCAAAATGCCCTCCACGCATGCGTGAGAACTTCATTTTTTTTTTTATGTTTATTCTCAGAGTGTGAATTTTCAATTCCAATAGAATCTGTCGTAGTCTGTAAATAGTGCGTAATATAAATTTCAGAATATATTACACGTGAATTATCACATTGCTAACGAAGCGTAGTAGTAACAATGTGAAAAAATGTCCAATCCGGGAAACGTACCCGGAACCCTTGAAGTAGCGCTTCAAGTGCTCCACCAGTTAAGCTACGAGGACGATGCCCAGCCTAGCATTTACCACATATGTTGGTAAGGCTGCAACTGCAGGACAAGATGGATAGTCTTCATGAGCATACATTCCTTCGGTGAAACATGAGACACAAACAAACCCAGCATCGGAGAACACGTATATAATTTCGAGCGTAATTTCACTGCTGAAAATTAATTGAAAAATTAATTAAAATTATATATAAATTTCACTATGGGAGCCACTTATTATAGGTATCGTAAATTGTGAAACCAGTGGCATGGTAATTTAAAAATAAAGAGCGTTTCATATCCAGTGGGTAGACTTTATAAAGCGTAGTTTGACATACAATTAACCCGTTCACGCCGGCGCAGTGGTTTACACTCGATTGTCTCAGAGCTGCCAAGTCTCCGGCTTTTTGGATATCAGTATTTTAATACAGAAAATGTTGTTTTATTTAATTAGGACAATTGGGCGATGTAAAGTAACAAGATTTTCTCTAAAATAACAGTGGTGTTGAAAAAGCCGGAGACTTGACAACTATGAGACAGTAGAGTGTGACACACCTCGCAGGCGTGAACGTGTTAAGTCAATTGTTGTATACAATTTTAATCAAATTGTTTACTCATCGTACATTCAAAAGCTTATAGTTGGTATTGAAAACTTATTTTGCGGCTTACCATCTGCTTTCGACTAAAAAAAAAAACTACCTTAACAAAATTTTCTTAATGTATACTGCTTTTTAAAACGTTCTACGCGCGGGAGTTCATGAATTTAATTTCAAAACCAAAATTGAAAATAACTATTCGATTTGAAAAAAATATTTTTCTACTAATGTGTCTTTTTTAATGAAATTTAAATTATGTTGCTATGGCAGCAGACGATAAAACGATATTTTTTCAAAAAGAGAATAAATAGAATTAAAAGTTTTGTTGATGTTTGTGATAAAATGCTTTTCTTTATTTTTAAAAAAAAGGAATAATTAAGCGCAATTAAATAATCTTTAATTCATTTCATGTGAGATAAAGGAATTATCATAATACCCGCCACAGCTTCTTAGTATAGCAGCGTGGCGTACGTAATATGTATATCGCACATTGCAGTAAACATTTAGAACTGGTTAGAACTCGCGCGATTACCGGTTGAACATAAAAAAGGCAAAAATTCCTCAAAAGCATAAAATAAAAAAATCCATTTAAAATTGTCGAATGTTTTGTCCCAATCGTTCATGGGCCCCCTTCAGTAACCCGTGTGCAAAATTTCGCTGCCCTGCGCCCTGTGTGTTTCCCAGTTTTTGAAGTTACATAGACACGCGTACGGATTTTAATAGGGTAGATTAAACATTTAAATGTTGTAATGTCATCGGAAAGACATCTTTGTGCATAACATCTCTTTTCGTCTAGCACACCAAGAAATGAGTAAAAAGGGAATTACAGAATTCCATTTTCACATACATGACCAAAGTTAAATGAAATAAAAGAAATGGTTGTAGGTTTATAAATTATCTCTTTATTAAAGCACTATAAATTATCATTTGATCTTAAGATTTATTTACAGAATTTAACTACATATATTAATAGTAAATGAGAAAAATGAACTCTTCCAATGTTTTTAATCTAAAAGGAGACAGTTCTTTAGGATATTTATCATATAACCAAATTTCATTTATAAAAATTCCCTTGCAGTACATATTGCTTTATATACCCAAACAAAAATTTAAAGCTACCTATTCTTTTATCCTAACTTTTCTCTCATAAGTAAGATTGAATATAAATGTATTTAATATGAATGCAAAATATATTAAAAATGGACCATATCCTTTCTTAAAAACTTCATAATATATTATAAAATATTTTCAAGTACCATTTAAAACGTCTAGTTTTTAAATTATAATACGCGGTTAGTATAAATTAACTTCAATTATCTCAATATGCGAAAATATTCCCAAAATGCATTAGCGGTAGGAAATTTATATAAATATCACGCATTCATAAAATATTTGAATAAAAGCAGTGTCATTTTAAATTATCTTCTTTAAATACAAAAGTATGCAAACAGAAATAATTTATTATTATAGGTTTTTGACAAAATTTATTGTGGATGGACGTCGTATCTAATTTAAATTCTTGTTTGAACTTAGCTTTCTTGATAGAATTTATGACGCCATTAAAGGCTTTAGTGGACAAAAACATAGCTCTTTTCGAAATTGATGATTATTTTTTTAAGTTTACACTGTATATTTACGTTAAAGTTTTTAGTATAAATTATTTAAACATATATAAATCTTTTTGGAGGGATTAAATGTATCTGAGATGTTTGTTATAGTAAACAAGTCCGGAATCGTAAGTCAATCGTGGCAAATGAGGTGCGGTCATACTGTAACTAATTTCATAAATATTCAAATCTTGGTGCTATAGACGTTGCACTCTTATTTCAAAAATGCATAAATATAAATTTTATTACGATTCTATAAATCTAATTCTGTAAAACGAAAATAATAGGGCTCCGTCTTATATAGGGCGTCATCACCACGACAACATAGAATTATAACCTATCATGGGATATCATTGAATTCATTACGTATGATAGTATTTAATAGAATGAAGAAAGGTTTTGTTAATATCTTTTCAAGTTTTGATTCAATTTTCACAAAACTTGAAATGACTCAACAAAATTCTTCAACGATTACACTGGACAATCGCGGTTTTGTCCTAGAGCTAAAATTAGTTGATTCCAAATCAGTTTTTGGCGCTGATTCCGAATATGCTTTCTGCTTATCTCTAGGTGCTCCAGGTTTGATAAATTTGCATATTTAAATTTATGCAAATTTAAGCTTTTTTGTGCTATTTTATGCAAATTTTAGATAGAATATATGGCACATCTAATTACGTTTTCTAGATAATGACTATTTGACTATTTGCTTCAGGTAAATGTCACGATTTGCATATTCCTAACATTTATTTATCAGTTATTAAGCCTAATTTGCATATTTTTCAATGGTGTAATGTTTACATCACTATTAATTTTAAAATAGTTGCCACAGAATTGACGTAATTTTCTTCTAGACTAGATTTTTATGCTGATTTCAAATCTGCAGTCTCTTTTCTTATATCATGATGAGTTTTTGAGTAAGATGAATTTCTACTTTTGCACGGCATTAACACAGGTTTGATATAAGATCCTTTTTAGGGGTGTAATTCATTGACAAGAAGGTGCACAAGGTCAGATTCATATCAGAAACATAAACAAAAATTTATACAATCGAAGAAAAAAATAAGTAGTAGAATCTATCCTAACTAGTTGAAGTTTATCATACAAAGTATCATAAAAAGCTATTTCTGGCTTTTTTGACCAAAAAATAAAATTTCACTTTTTTCAAAAACTAGGCGTGATAAAAGAAAACAGATACAAGATTTCAAATCAGCTCAGAAAACTGGTTTAGAAACATATTAGCGTACTTGTGCGGCAGAAATATATAGAACGTCAAGAAACATTATTAGAAAGACATGAAAATTATGCAAATTAGGTACAATATTTCACAGTCACATGTCAGTATAATCTCAGAAACTACTGTTTTGTGAAGTAAATTAGGTAGTAATCATAACATAAAACAAAAAACCCTGTCTGATATTGCTTTATGCTTTAAATTTGCAAATACTTGTATAAAATTTACTAAATTTGCATAAATTGAAATATGCAAATATCTCTCAAACTTGACATGCTGGAGTAAATCTAAAACTAAATTCGGAATCAGCACAAAACATCGCATAAAAAAACAACTAATTTGTGTTTTAGGACAGAGCAAAAGTTCAAATTTGTTGAACAGTGTTATACGCATCAAATTTCAAACCATTCGACTGGGTAGTTTTTGCGCAGTTATATGCGGACACACGGATGGACCAGACAGCGACTAGAAGTGGTACGTATTTATACAATTTGGAGCGCACCAAATGTGTAAAAAAGGAGTTAGAAAATTCCAATTTTACCTATTTGAACAAAGTTAAGTTAAACTAGTCGGATGTACCAATCCCAAAACTTTCTTCTATCTCATACATGTTAATACTTCAAAATTCGCTATCACACTGCCAAAATTAAATGGCAATCTATGCTTCTCATGAGGATTCTAACGATATGAAATTCCGTGCATTAGTTCTTGAGATATGACTATCGCTGAAATCGTCTAAATTCAGAAAAATGCTGCCTAGCAGCACCACCTATTGGGTGATTTACACCAAATCCTAATCAGCAACAATTTATGTCCACGTCTGACTGAATCTGAAGTTTGGAGAAAATCCGTACATTAGTTTTTGAGACAGAGCAATAGCGAAAATCGTGAAAATTTCTGCATAGCAGCGCCATCTATTGGGTGATTAACACCAAAACCTAATTAACAACAACTTGTGTCAACATACAACTAAATCTGAAGTTAGATGAAAATTGGTCCATTAGTTCTATTGATAGAGCTATTGAGGCAATCGTGGAAAAGGCAGCAGAGAAGCGCCACCTGTTGGGCGATTTACATCAACACCTAATCAGTAGCAAGTCATATCAAGGACTAACTTAATCTGAAGTTTGATGAAAATCCGTGCGTTAGTTCTTAAGATAGAGCTATTGGGGAAATCGTGTAAATCCTGCAAAATTCATCATAACAGCGCCACCTGTTGGGCGATTTACACCAAAACGTAATCATCATCAATTCATATCAAGGACTAACTAAATCTGAAGTTTGATCAAAATCCGTGCATTAGTTCTTGAGATAGAGGTATTGCGAAAATCGTGAAAAATTCAGCATTGCAGCGCCACCTGTTGAGCGATTTACACCAAAAACTAATCAGCATCAATTTGTATTAGGCACTAACTGAATATCAATTTTTATTAAATTCCGTGCATTAGTTCTTGAGATAGAGCGCCCACAAAATTTGTGTCACATACACACAGACAGACAGACAGACAGACAGACAGACTCACAGAGTCACAGACAGACATTTTGTAAAAACATGTTTTTTTGAATCTCTGACCCCTAAAACGTGTAAATCCGTCGAAAACCGGAATTCGAAAATTTTCATGAATCCAATACTTTCTTCTTGTAAAGATAGAAGAAAGTAATAACATACATGTCTAGGTTAAAATTGGTCAAGGTTTATAAAATATCGCATTAGTAAAGTATTACAAATTACAGATTGATCTTAAGATTTATTTACAGAATTTAACTACAAATATTAAAAGTGTAAAAGAAAATAAACAATTCTTCGTATACTTGTAATCTAGACGGAGACAGCTCTTTAAAATATTTTTTATATAATCAAATTTCGTTCATCAAAATTTCATGGCATTATATATTGCTTACATGCATGCTTTATACACCCTAACAAAAATTTACTGCTACTATTGTCCTAACTTTTCTCTAATAAGAAAGATATTCATTATCAGTGCATTTATCATGAATTCAAAATACATTGAAAATGAATAATATCATTTCTTAAAAACTCCATCATATTTTATGAAATATTGTTTACGGATTTTCGAATACAATTTAAAATATAGTTTTAAAATTATAGTGCATGATAAGTATAAATTAACTTCAATTATCTCAATATGCGAAAATATTTCCAAAATGCATTAGCGGTAGGAAATTTATCTAAGTATCACGCATTCATAAAATATTTGAATAAAAGCGGCGTCATTTTAAATTATCTTCTTTGAACACAAAAGTATGCAAACAGGAATAATTTATTATTGTAGGTTTTTGACAAAATTTATAGTGGATGGACGGCGTATCTAATTTAAATTCTTGTTTGAACTCAGCTTTCGTGATAGAATTTATGATACAATTAAAGGCATTAGTGGACAACAACCTAGCTCTTTTCGAAACTGATGATTATTTATTTTTTTAAGTTTACAATGTATATTTATCGTTAAAGTTTTTAGCATAAACTAGATAGTGCCCGTCAGTCAAGATTTGACGTTAAATAACTTGAATGTTTCATTAGAAAAATTCTTGAGTTTTTAATTAGTTGCTTTTAAATTAATTATTGAATGACGAATTACGTGATGAATTTCTATATTGATAAGTGACTCCTATTTCTTTAAGGCGATAGCTGGTGCTGTCAGACTAACCTATTCAGTGAAGCGAAAGAATTTTAAGTTTATAATTTACAGCCAATTATGCTTGCTTTTTATCAGAAATTTACCTTAAAATACCGGGTAGAGAATTTATTTTTACCTACTACGGCCTCTTTTTTTTTCTTAATAAAAATATTTATTTTCATTTAGTTATTTATTTATTAAAACTACACGACCATTAAAAGTTGCCATGAATTTTGTTTTTATCTGTCTCATTCTCTAAAAACCTAAATCTGAAACTTTATGTAGCTAACGATTTATATATTTTTTTTTTTACTTGAATTTTATTTTACATTTTTTAAATATTAAACCTGAATATCAAGGTAATTTCTTTTATAGCTCTTATACGAATATTTTTCTTTCTTTCCGTTTTATTTTTTACGAATATGAATGACAAACTTTTCTTTCTGACACACACCCATATATATTCTTGGTAATGGTCAGAGAATATAACGAAAATAGTAGATCAGTTCAGGTTATTTAATTGATAATTATATGCAAAATATTTTAAATATAAAATTATTTTTTTAAATATTATTGAGAGTTAAATTTTATTTAATCATAAAGCATTCAAATAATAATAAAATAAAAATCCTATAATTTCTCTTCCTAATAAAATATGTCATTATTGAAATGAATTATCGACAAAAATAGTACACATTTTGCCAGGCTTGGATTCGAACCTGCGTCCTCTGCAAAAATTCAGAGCCTTAAACTGCTGCCTCAACCGACTACGCTATCAAGAACTTGTTTTTCCTCCTTCTAAATTGAAGAGGTTCGAAACACAGTTGACGCATACGCAATTGCCTGGAATTTGAGTTTTGATCTTACAAAAATAGTTTTGCATTTTAATATTTATGCTACCTTAGTTTTTTAAAAGAAGAAACTACAACTTAACATGCTAGTTTCCCAATCTTCCTGTGTAACTATTGGCAATTCACCAGCCACAACTTATAGTTTCAAATCACTGTGTTTATCTTCAGCGTGTAATATGACCAAAACAATGTGACACCCCTGAAATGAGTCTTATATCGATCTCTCAATATCGACACAATAAATTTTTGAATCGTTAATAATGCTGAAAGAGTATATTATTAACTTTGTGAAAGAAAGAAAAGCTTGTTTACAGTAAGATCGAATAGCAGACGAACTTAAAACAACTTCTACCTGTGATAATGATATTTCAACTGAGCAAGAGTCTTTGCCCATGCGCAGCGCGTCACTCCAAAGGCAGACTTCTACTTATATAATGCGCATGCGCAACTGTTGAATTTTAATTTAAAATTACGATTAATTAATAAAATATTTGGACAAACGAATGTATGATAACAAATCTGTGGCCAAATATTTTTCATTTAAAAAAAGATTGGTGTAATTTGATGCAGTAGTTTCTTCTCACGGACTGTCGAAAGAATACGACTAGAGTTTTAAATGTATAGATTATTTAAACATATCTAAATATTTTTGAGAGATTAAATGTATCTGAGATGTTTGTAATAGTAAACAAGTCCGGAATCGTAAGTCAATCGTGGCAAATGATGTGCGGTCATACTATAACTAATTTCATAAATATTCAAATCTCGGTGCTATAGATATGTTGCACTCTTATGCAAAAACTGCAAGAATATTAAATTTTTTACAATTCTATAAATCTAATTCTGTAAAACGAAAATAATAGGACACCATCTTATATAGGGCGTCATCACCACGGCAATCTAGAATCATGACCTATCATGGGATATAATTGAATTAATTACATATGACAGGATTTAATTGAATGAAGAAACCTTTTGCTAATGTCTTTTCAAGGTTTGATTCGATATTCACAAAATTTGAAATGACTCGACAAAATTCTGTAACGTTTATATATATCAAATTTCGGTTGGTAGTTTCTGTGCTGTTATATGCGGACAGACAGATGGACAAGACAACGACGATAGGTGCTGCGTACTTATATAATTACGAACGCACCAAATGAGTAGAAAAGGATTTAGAAAATTCCAATTTTACATACATGAACAAAGTTAAGTTAAATAACATAAATAGGTCGAGGTTTATAAAGTATTGCATTAGTAAAGCATTATATAAAGTACAGATTGATTTTAAGATTTATTTACAGAATTTAATTACAGATATTGATAGTATATAAGAAAAATCTTGAACTCTCCCTATATTTGTAATCTATACGGAGACATTTCTTTGGAATGTTTTTCATATAACCAAAATTCGATTGTCAAAATTCCCTAGCATTATACATTGCTTTATATATCCTAACAAAAATTTGAAGCTGCCTAATCTATTGTCCTAAATTTTCTCTAATAAGTAAGATATTCAATATCAATGCATTTATTATGAAAGCAAAATACATTAAAGATGAATAATATAATTTCTTAAAAACTCCATCATATTTTATGAAATAATGTTTACGGATTTTCAAGTACCATTTAAAATATAGTTTTAAAATTATAATACACGAAAGTATAAATTACCTTCAATTATCTCAATATGCGAAAATATTTCAAAGTGCATTAGCGGATAGAAATTTATCTAAATATCACGCATTCATAAAATATTTCAATAAAAGTGGCATCATTTTAAATTATCTTCTTTGAATACAAAAGTTTGCAAACAGGAATAATTTATTATTGTAGGTTTTTGACAAAATTTATTGTGGATGGACGGCGTATCTAATTTAAATTCTTGTTTGTACTGAGCTTTCGTGACAGAATTTATGGTGCCATTAAGGTCTTTAGTGGACAGCAACATAGCTCTTTTCGAAGTTGATTTTTTTTTTTTTAAGTTTACACTGTATATTTATGGTTAAAGTTTCAAGCATAAATTATTTAAACATATATAAACATTTTTTAGGGTTAAACGTGATTGAGATGTTCATAGTATGAAAAAAAAGAGTTTCAGTTACATAGAATGATAATGGCTAATTGTTGCGGAATTTTTGTTTAATTCTAGTTAAATGAGAACTGGGTTTATTTTAACCCTTAAATGCTGGGTGTTGCTTTTCGGCAACATACCCAATTTAGGCTCTAAAATACTATTAGAATAATATTGAAGCTATAATACCTAATGTTGCCAATAAAATACATTCTGAAAATATTATTAAATCGATTTTCAACATGCAGATGGCAACACTTGTGCTGTTTAAGAATAAAGATAGATTTATTTATTCAGTTGTTGCTACTTGTTCTATTTGTTTTGTTTGGAAGCTTGCGAAATACCTTATTTTGTTCTGCAGTGAGCAAGTAAAATTTATTTCTTATTATAGTTCCTAAAATTCTCGTGTGTTTAATGTTATAGAATTTTATAAAAAAAATTATTTTTTCAATTAAAGACTAGTATTTCCGGTTAGTAACAAACTGTTTTTTAGTCGTAAACCATACTTAAAACAAAGAATGATTTTTTTAAGTATTTTCCCCATGATTTATTTAAAAAATGAAAGCCGAAAAACATTATTACAATGATTTTTGAAAAATCAGGCATTTAAGGGTTAAATGCTTTCTCTGACTTGTTTTATCACGTAAACATGCTTGGTTTTGTAATATAAATTTCTATTATATAGTCAAAGTTTTCCCTAAAACGCCTAAAAATATCATTAATTATAGATTTTTAACAAAAGAATGATCTGGAATTCTTACAAGCTACGACTAAATTGGAAAAAACTCAGCAATTGTTCCAACTTCAATATTGTCAAAACTTATAATATTTTGAACTTTTCCTTTTTTAAACATAATAAATTTATCAACTTTTTAAAAGTAAATAATTATCTAAAGAAAAAGTTAACTCTGACACTCTATATGCTGGTTGAGTCCTTGAGTCCCTGTTTGGTCACCTTAACCGTAACTGCTTCATACCTAGATTTCTTTTACAGTTGGTGAGCGATATCCATGGAGTAAAATTTAATTGGTGCAAGCAGAGGATTTTGGTCAAAAATCGGACATGGCGATAATATGAAACCTGAAATTTTCGCCAAGTTAGTATTCACAAGTTTTAAAAAATTATTACTCGTGATCTAAACGATGACCTGATCTATGAACTGATCTAAGCGATGCTGACGAAAAAGAAAATTTGCCACACTGCGTCACTCATTCGTCTACCCTAGAGCTTCTAAATCTATTTAGTAGCCTTAGTCTACCCTGCAACCAGTCATCTATCAACGTCATCAAAAGAACGTCATGTTACTCAAGATTGTCCAAACATAACGAAAATTTGAGTATGCCACGCTGCAGTAGTAAAAGACATTTACAATTTGAAGACTGAATTTTAAATTGACTATATTCTATTACTTGCAAAATATTTATTTATGCTTTTATTTTAACTACTTATTTTTATTGATTTAAAAAAACTGGTTGATTAAAGTATGTTATTCTCAAAAATTATATTTTTTAAATGCTCATTTTTTCATCAACAAAATTATTTTTTTCAAATGTTTCATTTTTTTTTATAGACAGTGACATAATTTATATTTCGCCTGCGTAAATTACAAAATACTCTTTGATGTTGAAATATTTTTTTTAGGTTTAAGGTATTTTTCTTTTCATCATTTTAAATGAAATTAGTTAGACATATATTTTAAATGTGTAAATTTTAAATGAAACGAGTAAAACGCATGTATTAAAGGCATGCAACGGAAGAAATTAATGATGTCGATAAAACAAGAGGTTGTTTTTTTTTCATGGTTATAATATAGTGTGACGAAATGCACAACCGCAAGGAGTTTTCCGCACGGACTGTCCATTGCTATAGTAACGTATATATTTTAAGAAATTAACAATTGTAATCTTTGAAACTAGCCGCCCATGACGACCAGTTTGGTCTACCTTAATAATTATGTTTGGAAAAGCATGCTAAGCATTGTATTGTGTTACTTTTATTCATAATTTAATTTACTTCAACGTTGAACTCCCTTAAATATAATTAATATAATCCCTTAATCTAATATTAGTTTTTGTTGCATTAAAATATCTCAATTTGTCGATTTTCTGTAAACGAGTAAACCCTATTGGTTTACAATGAGGTCTATGGGAATTTGGCGAAATATTAGTGATATCACCAAGTTGGCGTCACTTTTGGCGATATATCTCCAAGTTAGAGACAAACTTGGCGGTATTTGGCAACAGAACAGGGGGCGCTTGTGGTAACCCCCATATAGGTATGGCGATGCATTAAATGCTGTTCAATAACGAAAAATTAAGATACAAAAAGAGATAAACATAAAAGTCAAAATAATAAGAAAACAATGGTTGTTTTAAAACTGTTTTATAACTATTCAATGTTTATATTAAAAATCACACCCAATTTTTTGACCGAAATTCATGTTTTTATTATTATTGTTTCCGTTACGGTACATTAATCTGGCGTGGGCGTAGAACACGATTATGACTAATTCACTGCTTTTTCTGATGCTTGGTAAAAAACGAAAGCAAATGAATGTATTAAATGTTATATAATTTTTACTCTGCTTCTTTTTAAAGTTAGGACAACAGGAAAGAAAAAATGAAACATTATGTTACCTTTTCTTAGGATTTCTAAATGTATTACTTAGCATATAATCCTAAATTAATTAATTAATAATTGATAAAAATATATATTTTTAAAAATATTACATTTTTCATTTAAGTATTGCGCGGCAGCGCAATACTTATTTATTTCCAGTGTCACTTCTCGATGTTAATTTAACATGGAAAAGCCTATGGAGATTTTGTCCACCGTTGTGTCCCTGATGCCACTCATTTTTTATTCTTTACTAATTCTAATGATATTATAAATTTAAAGTGTAAAAACGTTTGCCTGACGACAGGTTCAAAACGAATGGTGAAATGCCTTTGCATATGGGTGAATCATAACCCAGAGAGAAACATGGGCAATTTGTTTTTACATTATTCAAATATTTTTCTTAATAATTCCAATTTTCGCTTTTTTCATTCAAAATCAACGGACATTTTTCATAGAAAATGTAACATTTTTACTTCATTGTTGCAAAAATTTCAAAAGCCGTAATAATAATCTATTTCTTTTTACTTGAAAGATTTTCACGTGAAATATTAAATTGAGCTAGGTTTTTTTTTTTTTTTTTTTTTTTTTTTTTTCAAAAATTAAAAAGGTGAACATGGCGTCATAGTGGAAATAAAAAGCATATTTTCAGAATAAGTTTTTGCTTTGGTCAAGTTTATATTTTAGTTAAAAGTTTTTAATGGATAGCTATTTTTACGCAGGTTGCGAACTTAGTGGGGAGTTAAATAACTTAAATTTTAAAATGTATTTTTTTCCGAGATGAGAACTATTTATACCCCAAGTTAAACTTAGGTAATAATTCCCTGATGCGCTTACATCATTCCTTGGGAGAAAATAAGGTATATAAATTTAAGTAAAACTTTTATTTTTTATTTTTTACTGTATCACAACTATAATATTGTTAAATATTAGCAGTAAGGATTCAACATAATTTACATTTACATTCAAAGCGTTTCTGAGTGGGAAATAGGGTATCTAAATTTAAGTGAAATTAATTTTTTTATGTTTTGATTATAGATCTTTTACGTTCAGATTAGAAGTTTTTGTCCAATCTACCGCAACCTGCATTACTACAGTGGTGAAACATTTTGAATTACACATTGGTAAACTGCATCCCACATAGTGGTGCAATACCGCATACATCAAAGCCTGATGATGATACTCTCTGTTAATTTTGAAATGCATTCGTCTGAGTGCAGTAGTTATTAAAAAACTTGACATATTAAACAAAAACATAATTTGAAGAACAAATTAAAAAAACAAAATTTATTTCCTACATTGTTTAAGCCCGAGAAGGGACAGATATTAAGTTATTTCATTCAATTAGTTCTTCATTTAATGTTAAATTTTTGTAACAAATTAGTTAAGCCAATTGAAGATTAAAAAATAAAAATAAAATTCATATAATATGACACTTAAAACACCCTAAAAAATTAGATTCCGTTCAAATGAAATCTAAATAAATCTTAGACTTTTTTTAAGTTTTGTATTTTGCATGCATCTTATCATTTTATGCACAATTGTCATAAACACAATACAGAATCTGCAATACAAATATTTTCAATTAAAAATGGAAGAAATCTAAGATTTATTTCGATTTCCTTTGAACGGAATCTAATTTTTTAGGGTGTTTTAAGTATCATATTGTATGAACTTTATTTCTATTTTTTAGTCTTCAATTGGCTTAACTAATTTGTTACAAAAATTTAACATTAAATGTAGAACTAATTGAATGAAATAACTTAATATCTGTCCCTTCTCGGGCTTAAACAATGTAGGAAATAAATTTTGTTTTTAGGTAGCTTTCATTACAAAAAGCTACCTATTGCAGTCGTTCGGAGGAAAGCGATTTTAAAAAATGTTGGTATATTTTCATCGATCATGACCCCCAGACCCCGAAACCACCCTCCGTTCAAAATTGATATATATATATATATATATATATATATGACATATGTCACACTGTAACTCTTGTAATTATGAACCGATTTCGATATAATTCGGTGTGTACATAGTACATACCAGTGACTCGACCGAGTTCGTTGGCCAACTTCATCCGGCGTTTTGTTTCAAAATGGCGGCCATTTAAAATTTTTAAAAAAAAATAAAATTTGAAATGTGGTACCAAAAAATAAAAAATAGAAAGATATTTTTTCTTATGTATTTGACCTTTATACAAAGATTCCGGAGCAGTTTTTGTTTCGTCTATATCTTAAAAAATGGCTGAGTTATAGCATTTTGAATTTCCAGGGTGGCTGAAATTTTGAAACGTCATGAATTTTGTCACGCGATAACAGGCGTATTTATGAACCGATTTCAAAGTAATTCGGTGCGTACATAGTACATACCAATGTCTCGACCGAGATCGTTGGCCAGCTTCATCCGCCATTTTGTTTCAAAATGGCGGCCAGTTAAAATTTAAAAAATTTTTTTTAATTTTAAATGTAGTACCAAAAAATTGGAAATGGGAAAATATTTTTTACTTATGTATTTGACCTTTATACAAAGATTTCGGAGCAGTTTTTGTTTCGTCTATATCTTAAGAAATGGCTGAGTTATAGCATTTTGAATTTCTAGCGTGGCTGACATTTTGAAACGTCCTGATTTTTGTCACGCGATAAAAGGCGTATTTATGAACCGATTTGGATGTAATTTCGTTTATACATAGTACATACTAATGTCTCGACCGAGTTCGTTGGCCAACTTCATACGCCATCTCGTTTCAGAATGGCGCCCATTTAAAATAATTTAAAAAATAAAAAAATTAAAATGAGATACTAAAAAATTGGAAAATGAAAAAGATTTTTTTTGTATGTGTTTGACCTTAATACAAAGATTCCGGAACAGTTTTTGTTTTGTCCATATCTAAAAAAATGGCTGAGTAATAGCATTTTGAATTTCTATTGTGGCTGACATTTTAAAACGACCTGATTTTTGTCACGCGATAATAGGCGTATTTTTGAACCGATTTGGATGTAACTTGGTCTGTACATAGTACATACCAATGTCTCGACCGAGTTCGTTGGCCAGCTTCATTCGCCATCTTGTTTCAAAAGGGTTGCCATTTAAAAAAAAATTAAATTTAAAATTTAAAATGAGGTATTAAAAAATTGGAAAATGAAAAAGATTTCTTTTATGTGTTTGGCCTTGATACAAAGATTCCGGAGCAGTTTTTGTTTCTGAAAAATTGTTCTTTTGTTTATATCTCGAAAAATGGTTGAATTATAGCACTTTGAATTTCTCGCATGGCTAACATTTTGAAACGATCTTGTATTTGTCACGCGATAACACACGTATTCGCCTATTTCGATGTAAGAAGGCATGTGGGTAGTATACATCAATACCTCGACCAAGTTCGCTGGCCAGATTCATCAGCCATCTTGTTTCAAAATGGCGGCCATTAAATTAAAAAATATATATATATTTAATGTGAGGTGCAAAAAAATTATAAATTGAAAAAGCTTTCTTTCTTAAGTATTTGACCTTGATATAAGGATTCAGGATCATTTTTTGTATTTATCTTAAAAAATGGCTCAGATATAGCAGTTTCAGTTTCCATTGTGGGTGACATTTTGAAACATCTGATTTTTTGCATGCGACAGCACTCGTATATATCAACCGATTCCGATATGAGTGAGCATGTGCACAGCAATTACTAAGGTCTCGACCAAGTTCACTGGTTAGCCTCATCCACGATGTTGTCTTAAAATGGCAGACACTTTAAGAAATCGCCGAATTTGGCAGCCAAATATAAGTTACTTTAAAGAAAAGCAGCTTGGATAAAGCTGACTAATTTCGCGAAATTCTCATTCATTATATTGATGAAAATTAGTATTAAATCTCCTATATTCGGTTTCCACTAAATTGAGCTTCGTGTGTTTGAATGGTACTCGTATAAGTTGGCTTTTTTAAAATAAGGAATATGAAAGCTACCTCTTCCTCCCGGCACTGGCCGGAAGGACTTTTTTAATTTGTTCTTCAAATTATGTTTTTTTTAATTTTTTATTTATTTTGAGTATTTTTTATTTTAAAATGTTTCATTGTTGCAGTTTTAGTTATTAGGCATATTTTGGCGAGTGTTCATTGGCGCATAACTAAATCTATTGTTGTTTCAACTCTTATAAAATTGTACGGGGTACAGATAATATTTGGTGAGTTATCATCTAAGATAGTCTAACAGTAAAATGCCTTTAAATTAATGTATTCGTTTATAATTAATTTTTTCTAATATTAAAGATTTGCACTGTCATTATCGACCTATAAACACACCTGTAAACATAATGTTTATAATTCTAACATACCAGGAAGTGAGTTAAAAATCAATTAATGGTTGCAAAATTCCATCTTTATATATAAAAAATAGGTTGACTTAAAAAAAGGTGCAAAATTAGAATTACTGATTGAGAAATAGTAAAAAAGACAGGCAATCGATCAAAATAGGAAGTTATGAAAGAGGGAGAATTTACCGTAGCGAAGCGCAGGTACTCAGCTAGTGAATTAATATAATTAAAACGTGGTTAAACCCATAAAAAACAAGTTTTCGTTAAATGTTCCAGATATTTTTTATTAACTTCAAGCGTTTATAATTTACTTGCATTGTGTATAAACATATCTTCCAATACAATTTTTTTTCCAGGAAAATTATTTAAAGTTGCAATTTTTTCTTATATGAATGGCATATTTTACGTATAAATTCAACGGTTTATTTAAATTAAAAAATAGTTTTAAATGATTTTTTCTTTATTTTTAACTAACAAGGAAAGTCTCGTTACAGGGCATACTCAGAATACGTTGAAAAAAAAATACTTGTGAAACTACTGATGTATGTACTAAGGGATCAGTTAAATTTAACGGCGGAATTTCAGTAGAAAGTCTGTAAAAAAAAAATAAAACACTTGCGCAAAAATACGAAAATGACACGCAATTTGGCGAGCAGAATTTTTCCTCGCCAAAAGCAAACGATTTTAATGCAACATAAAATTGTTTGTTAATTGTTTTTTAGAATGCACGGTTTTTAATGAATTTAAACTTAATGAAAGAGGTTATTATATATTTTTAACATTACATATATATGTTGTTTGTTGATGTAGTTATTTAATTTATCACTGTAAAAATATTTTCCATGCTTTGCAAGTTGCAAATATCTATTTTAATTTAGAGCCAGCTGACATTTGATTGCCATAATGCATTTCCATAACGAAGACGAACCCGTTTCCATAGCAACAAAATCAAATCGACAGTGTTCTATCTGCCTTATTTTTGAGCTTGAAACAATTTAAATCAATTTAAATTTTGTTTTAAATCATAAAATATGATATTTGAATTTTATTATAAATACATATAAATATATATGACAAACTATAGTTAAAACAAACTAAAAATGACAAAACTATAGTTAAAACAAATAAAAAATGACAAAACTAAACTTATTTAAATTAAACTTATATAAACAAATTGAACATATTGATTGAACAAATTGAACAATTTTTTCCTACATAAAAGGTATTTTTTTTTTCATCGCCAACCGGTGAGAAATCGCCAAATAAACGGATAATTTCGTTATTTTTTTACGGACGCTGTATCTGGATTCCGCCAAAAATTTGTTTATAAACAACAAGATGAACATTCTGTAATTTTTCAGATTTTTCTGAGTATGCCCGTATGAAGACCTTCCTTGTAAGTAAATAACTAAGAAAAGACATAAATATTCCTCTTAAATAAGACTTGAAAATATATATAGACTTGACTCTTAAATTTTATAAAAATGAATGAAATGCACTTATATGAATTTGAATGCATGAAGCTATCACTATCTAGTTCGAAATATTTCAAAATTCTATTACATTACGAAAACCCCATGACGCAGAATATATTGAAAGAAATGTTTTGTATTTTTCTAAGAAAGTTTTGATCTTCTCGATAATAAAGTTCTTAAATAAAAACCGCCAGTAAATACTCTAAGGAAATGATACAAAAGATTTTTTTAAATATTTTTATTTATAGAAATATAAACTATGTACATAAAACAATTTAGGTATGTTGAGTTGCTCTATATGGATATGTAGATATATTTATTTATAATAAATATATATATATTTAGTATACATACATTTATTTAAAAAGAATTATTTTTTATTTACTCTCTTAAGGAATTTTTATCATATAATATAAAACAAGCAAATCTGTTATGTGTCTTTCTCTGTGTGTGTGTAAAATTTTATCTAAAAACGACTCTAATACCACTAATCTAGGACACATGTTCGTGAAAATTCGATTTGTGCCTTATTTTGGTGTCACTACACTGTAAAAAAACAAAAATCTCTAAGGTTACTAATATTTTTCTAGGAAACTGGGATTCCTAAAACTTCTAACGTAACGGCAACATCAAAACTTCATATAACAGATACAAATTTGAACTGTAAATCAAAAAATCTGGAAGGTTACTAAGAATTTCTCATGAAACTGGGATGCATAGAATTTTTATGTAACTGCAACCCGGGTTACAGATAAAATTTTAGTAAGATTATTGTAATTTTAGTCGATTTTTTTGTAAAGCTACAAATTTCTGTTACTTTACAAAAACTGGTTTTGTAGATTTACATCTTTTTTTGTATAGTGTACAGATAAAACTTTAGTAATCATACATATTTCAGTAACTTTACATCTGTTACAGATTTTTTTTTACAGTGTACAAGTCAATGCATTACAGTTATTAAGTTGTTGAACAGTTGTTGAGCAGCAGTAAACGAAGTCGCAAAGTTGGCAACACTTTGGTTGTTGACAAAGTTGGAAAATTTGACGATATTTGGCGAATTATTCACGACATTGGCAAAATTTGTGCGGGAAAGTCGACTTTCAAGATTACCAATTTGCTCGGTGCCAAATAAATGAATATCGCCAAATTTGACGATATTTCGCGAAAAAATTGGCTTTCAGAATCTGAAGGAATTTTCTAGAAATTCCTAATAGGAACCGAGATACATGATTCAGCCCAATCAGCGTACATGATTCTCGAAAACAGAATTCAACCAATCAGGTTACATAGAACTTTCTCGCAATTAATTCCGCACTTGTATAAGTTGTTAAGTCCAAACCTAATGTCTGTGCAGTTGGGAAGTGAATTTTGAATTTATGATTGAATACGTACAGGGCTTGTCCGAGAAGTAATGACAGTGATTTTTACTGTGCAGCGAATACACGTCGCAGCGCGCTTGGAGCTGTGGAGATTGGTTCAGGGCGAAATTAGTTTAAGCAGCCGCGTATGCTCAGTTGTCTCCGAAAATCCAGAGAGTAAGAACATGCATTTTATTTTAATGTACCTTGTTTTCGTCTCCCGAGGAAGCCGCACTACATTGTGTAAAATTTTAACGCCAAATTCCTAATTTGGAACTTATGAAGAGACTCAAACGACGGATTCATTGTATCCCGCCCGACATCTCGGACGATTGGAAACTTCACCATGATAACGCGCTCTACTACATTGCCTTCCTTGTGCTACCATTCAAAGGTGCCAACTGTTTTCCTGCCACCCTACGGTTCTAACGTGGCTCCTCCCGACTTTTTCTTGAACTCACGCTTGGAAACTCTCATGAAAGGACAAAATTTAGGGACAGTCGACAAAAATCAAAGTTTTGCACATTAGCTCTTAAAGATTTATCCGAAAAAGGACTACCGTAACGCTTTCGACGCCTAGAAATCTCACTGAAAGTGTTGTATCGAAGCAGGGGGAGCCTATTTTGAAACCTTTTAATGCATTGTACCAATCTGATTAATAAATATGTTCTAATCGACTTTCATTACTTTTAGCGCAAACCCTGTATAAATTGAATTTGATGAAATTTAGATATATGTACACACTATTGTTAATGATAATTTCTGTAAATAATAATGGTATAAAATAAAAACTCTTTATAACAATAATACAGCGAGAATTTAGTGTTATATTGAGTTGAAAACAAAGCTAATTTTAAACGAGCATTGTTCGATCTTTCCTGCTGCTTATTTTCTTAAATATATAAATATAAAAATATTTTCCATCATTTCAAATAATGTTTTATAGTAATGCGTTTATGGTAAAATATTTCATATTCATTAATTTGACAGATATCGAAATAAAGAAGGACTAAAAAAAAACGACTCAGAAATATCATGCTGTATAAAAAATTAAACGCTGATAGAAGACACTTTTGTTAAGATAGGTAGATAGAAGAATCGAATATATTTTACTGGATAGATTTCCCCAACTAATGGGAACGTGCGTAGGGTATGGTAGATAACATATAGTAAGTTTAGAAAACATCGCATAATTCAAAATATAAAATTTATGTTTAATAAATAATCTTCAAGATTCGGAGACCTCTCGAAATGCCCGTAACTGGAAGCAAGACGCGTAGAGCTACTACACTGCTGGCCATCTAAAATGCAACACCATGAAGGGATTAACCAAACAGTGTGAAATTTACACCATGCATACACCTCGGTAGGATATGCAAATGATTACGATTTCAGTGCTGGCGCATATCGTGGGCGACTTCGGCGCTCCTTACAATCTGTATATAAAGGAAAGAAAGATAGTCTCTTTGAAGAATGTGAATTGTTTTTTGCTCGATTTTTTGAGTGTACAGATTCAATACGCCTCGTAGAAAAACACGAGTACCATTCAAATATGTTTCTGATTTCGACTGCGGTAGAATCGTTGCATAGAGAGATTGTGGGTTATCCTTCCTAGAAATTGGTCATCGTATCGGATGTAGCCAAACAACAGTAATGAGAATATCGAATCGGTGGATGAAGGAGGGAACGACAGACGGACAGGAGCGATTGCAACAGCCTCGTCAGATCACTCCACGGGAAGATAGGCATATTGTGCGCACAGCCACATCCGCAACTGAGAGAGACTGCAACAATAACGATTGCAGTCTCTAACACAACAATCAGTGTCCGCACGAACAGTTCAACGTCATTTGCAATATTGTGAATTGTCCGTTGTTTCGTAAATCTGTGACATTAAACTTCAGGCGTTTGCGTTTACAATGGTGCACTGAACGGCAGAGATAGACATCCGAATGGCATAACATTGTGTTTTCTGATGAATTACCCTTCTGCCAGCAGTTTCACGATGGTCGAATTAGAGTTTGGAGACACCGTAGGGAGAGGCTGCAGAACTGCTGTATTATGCATCGTCCCACTGGTGCTGCACCCGGTATTATAATGTAGCGTGGTATTGGATTCGACTCTTGCACCCCACCCCCTTAATACGCATTAACGGTACAATTACCAGTCAGCGCTATATCTCTGAGGTTTTTCAGCCTGTTCTCCTCTCTTACTTTCAGGGCTTGCCTGCGGCCATGTTTCAACAGGACAATGCGCGACCACGTGTTGCACGCAATGTTAAAGCTATCTTCTTAGCTCACCATATTCCATTTTTACTCTGGACTGACTGTTATCCAGATATATCACCCATCGAGCATGACTGGTCAATGATTAGAGAACGCCTAGCCAGGAATGCCGCACCCGCGAGTACATGAAATGAACTTTGGCTACGTATGGAGGCAGCGTGGGATGCCAGTCCCCCAACAACGTATCGAAAGCCTCTTTCACTCTATGCCGCGTCATGTTGCAGCGGTTATTGACAGAACAGTTCTTACGGATTTTCCCGTCTACCTCATTTCAAGAAAGGTTGTCTTTGAAATCAATTAACACTGGTACTAACACTGGTACTCCTGGTCTCTAAAATAAATTTGGCTTTGATATCTCTTGTATTTCTTGGTGTTGCATTTTGGATGGCCAGCAATGTATATATAGTGGGGATTTGTGACAACGTCTCATCCAATGTCACAAATCTATCACAACTCTGCTTCAGGTCTGGCCCAATAAGCTCCAAACCAGCCTCCCCCCCCCCATAAAGAAATATGGTAATATAGCTGCTACGGTTCTTAAATTGAGCAGATAGGCATCTAAGACATTAAGCTTCGATATTCCACATGAAACATCGCAGTACAAATATTCTATACACACCAAAGAATTAAAAAATTGTTTGATATAAAATTATATTAAAATAATGGCAATAATTATTGAACCACCCTCGTAGTATTCTTTAATTACAAGCATAAATAATTGCTCATATCATAAGTATTTTTTGTATTTATTAATAATTTAAATCTCTAAACATCTTTTACACGTAATACTTTTCGTGATGGATGAATATTTCGTCAAATGTAAACAGAATATTTGTCTTTTCTACCGATGGCATGAAATTCCTAATCGTAACAGCATGCAATCATACCGAAATATTTCCTATCCCTCAGATGTACAATGAAAAAGTAGTATTTCCATATTTCATATATTTCTCTGCTTCCCGAAAGTATGTGTGTTTTCTACATTCTTATTTCCTTCCAATATTCGATACAAGTTATTCAAGTTTCTAAGATGTAAGATATTTTTTCTATCAATTTTTTTATATACCATTCCTTTTGTTTCGTTTTAACAGAAAAAAATCAAAGTCCTTTGGAGTATTTTACTTTTGTATAAAAGAAAGAGGATATTTTTGTTTAGAACAACTCAGATATTGCACATAAATTTATACAGAGTGTTTCGTAAACTGACATGGGGGAAATATGAAAAGTGATACTATTCAAGAAGATTAATAAATTCTGCATAGAGAACAAGGATCGTAAGCTATCTATGCTGGTAAAAATACAGGGTGTCGCTTTACAAGACGAAGTCATGTTTTAGCTGAAAACTTTATCTATGTTAATGATTTTTCAACGAATAATTAACAACAGAATAATTTTGCTATGTGTGGAAAGAGAAAAGAAAATTTATCTCTGCCATGTTAGGCGTAAGTATTCCGATACCATAAGTATGCCCATTGTTCCATTTATGGAAATATACATGTAATCTGCTTTGTATCACATCTATTCTTTTTCATTTACTCTAAAACATTCAAAAACTTTTCAATTATAAGCTCTAAATAAAAAATAACCGATAACCAGTTATTATATACAATGGATTACAAAATATAAACAAACGAACACTGTTGCCATTCAGATCCACAAATTCTAAATCTAGAAACAGATTCTTAAAAAAAAATAGCGGTTGACATTCGATATTGCTCTTAAAATATTTGTGAAAGCATTTTAAAAAATTTAAATATTTTTAAAAATATTAAAGTGTATACATATTTAATATATAAAAATAAGCGTATCGACGGCAGTAAACAGCGCACGTATCAACTGATTCCTGCGTTGCTAACTGCAGTTGACCTGGCGATAAAAAGCAAAACTGCGTGTAAACGATTTGGTTCAGTGGTAAAGGCAAAGGGTTGGTTAAGATCCTAGATTTGTAACCCTAAGCTTGCACGTTCTGGCCTACCTGACCTTTTTACTTATTTTAGAGTTTTGTTTTGATCTTCATTAAATCAGTCAAAAAATATCACTTGATCTTTATTACTTTTATTGTCAATTATATAATGAAATTTAAATAAATTTAAATTATAATCAAGTTAAAAAAGTAATTAAATTTGTATTAAATTAAATAGAATTTAATTAAAAAAATTCAATAATTACATTTTAAAATTCCTTTAAATTATTTTTTAATAAATAAAATAAACATTTATTAAAATGCAATAATAAATCTCCTAAGCTTACATTTAAAAAAAATATGTTTTTGTTAGAACTTTAGATATAGATAAATATAAAATTGGCAGAATTAATTTATGAAAGTCTTAATCTTATAAATTATTCTTTGATACATAAAAATCTGTAGTAATTTGTTATCGGTTGCTTTGTATTTTTTTTTAATTCAATACTGTTAATAAAATTAAGTTTTAAAATTCACATCATTTATAAAGTATTTCCTTAATAATTAATGTGTAATAATAATATATTACATTAGAAATAGTTGTATTTTGGAACATTAGTAACACACACATATATATACATGTAATTAGAAGAATTAATTTAATAATGTATTCAGATTTTAAAAGAAAAGATTATCCTTCAAATATAAAAATATTCCTTAATTTATTATCAATTGCTTCATAAATTTTTATTGTGAATTCAATATTTTTAATGAAAATAAAATAATAATAAAATTTTTATCACTTGTAAGGTACATTTTTTGATAATTAATCTGAATATTGATTAAAATTCAATAGTAATATCTTCTACACTTTCATTAAAAATATTTTTATATTTGAACTTTAATAACATATAGATAGTAATTCGCAGAATTAATTTATTAATATATTCAAGTCTAAAATTAATTATTATGATTTATATATAAGTTAATATATATACATGTGCGTGTGTCTGTGTTTGTTGCATATTTTAATATCTTACTTTGTTCTTCAAGAAATATTAAAATTCAACTCAATTATACCGTTAAAATAGACAATTTAATACTAGCAAATTTTAATGTTTTGTGCAATCGTTAAATCTTTTCAGAATTTGCATTTAATTTTGCTTATGTAACCAAACGATGAGCTGTGCAATAATTCAAGCCCTTTCGATACTCATTAATAACAATTTTTCCCAAAACATTCGCACATGGGTTTTTTTTTCGTTTAATATGAATGCTTTGTCTAATCATTGGACTATTTCAGAAATTGAATATTGAGTGAAAAAAAAAATATGCCCATCATTTGTATTTGTAGAGATCATTTGTCATTTTTAAAATGCACTTCTCTACAATATAAAACCTTTCAATAATAAAATCGTCATACTGTTTGTTGGTTTAAAGTCTTGCAAAAATCAAACGCAGATGAGGCGTTGTATCGATATATCCATTGATTAGTGCCAGTATAGCATACGCAATATTACAGTTACTACTGTATTTTGATACATCCTCTCATCGTTTTGCTTCCTTTTTGGAATAACGGATTTTGAGCTTATTCTATAAACGATCATTTTTAGACTTTTCAATTTATATTCAATTTTTATTTTTGAGATTTTCATAAAAGTTTCTCTATACATTTAACTAACAAATTATGCAAATTGTATTTTGTTTACATTCGGGCATGCGCAGTGAATCATTATTTAGTAAAACTACTCACTTTTCATACAATCTTTATTGTTTTTTCATTCTGATTACAGGGTATTGTGTACATTGTTGTTTGTCATATTTTCTGAAAATAACTTTTTTTTTATATTAAGAACTCAGCAAATTATAAGGGACCAAATTTATAGGGACTCTTTTTATAAAAAATTTAATTTTTCTTCGAATATACATGCTATTCTCATAAAAATGAACACAATTTATTACAATAAGGCACTTAATCATAATCTATAGTTCGAACACTTTTGCTACATTAGTTTTTACAGGGTTGTCCAAAAAATATTCGTTCTTTTTCAATTTGTTGACGGTCCCCTATGGGGTTTCGGGAAAAAATCTTCAAGGAAACATATGAACTGTACTATTCTGTTTACACACCTGGAGTTTCAGGATAATTCCTCATGTATTTTTCTAGATATTTAAGAAAACGTCAAAAATCGCAAGTGGCCGGTCACCTTTGGCCATATCGTGTATGTAATGTAAAAACAAAATATGCAGAGATCTCCGACACTTTTTCTTCAATGTAACACCATGTGAACTTTTAATGCAACAGAGGGGTTATTCATGCCTCTATTATTTGCAAGAGTAGCTATTAATCAGTAGATGATTTAATTTCACACTTGATTTCGATTGTGTACCTCCCTGATATCATGTCAGGTACGATAGGGTATTTCAGATGATTTAAAGCTTCTGTTAGAAAGGGTACATAAATGGCTTTTTGTACGAACACTCCACATGAAAGAATCCACGAATGCGAACAATTAATCCGGATAAGTAACTATTGCTTAGTAACTTAGAATTATTTTATCGAGAAATTCTTAAATGATAATACAATTGCCTTTAATCAAAGTATTCAGCTGTTGTTTGTTATTCCATTACAAAAAATTACATTTTGAGTAAAAATAGAAAGCATGACTTTTCTAGTGTTAGCAAACACTCAAACATTCAAAGCATCATAAGTCGTTAAAATGACAGACCAAAATTTCACTTTCATAACTATTAATAATTCTTTTGACACGAAGAAGAACATAATTTGAAACATTTTGTAATTACAAAAAGTATGTTGTCTGAAAAGAATGAAGGCTGTTTTTATACAGGACACTCTCAACGGTGTCCAATGGCTAATTCCTAAACTGTTAGTCATAGACCTATAGTTCCAATTACAAAAATGTTTTAAATGAGGTAAAGAAATATTCTATAAGTGATTTGGGTAAATAAAAATATTTCTTAAAAAAATTCGAAATTTAAATTTTTCTATGGTCCCCCGGCCCTAAAGTTATATTTCATGAAATTTCCCTATTACATTGACGAGTAATACAAAAAAAAAAATCCCGTTATTCTACGATAAAAACTAACCGAGTGATAGCTGTTTAAAGTTGGAGCTTATTTTTTGCCGCAAATTGGGAGTCATTCACAAATGTAGTAGCAATGTAATTTTACCAGATACATTAAAAAATGGTTGAGAGTAAAATTAACATTGCAATATAAATTTGAAATATTTAATCATTTTGACACATTAATGCAAAATATACAATTTCTATTAACCATATAGGAAGAAAAAAAACAGAATTTTTGTTAAATAAAATGATGAAAATTAACAGCCTCAATTCTTTACAAAATGATACATATTTAAAAATGTTATTAGATTAAACTAGCCTGCAAAAGATGGATTATGTCAGGTTTTTTAGCTTTTGCTAATTGATTCTTATGTATTCTGTATCGCTGAATCCGAAATTGGGCTTAATTTTTTACCATCACACAAAGATTTTTCGCAAATCGTAAATTTTGAATTTAGAAAAAGAAAAAAAATAGCGAAAATTTCATTTTATAAAATAAATGTGCTTGTTGTGTTTTTTACTTTTGATAATTGGTTTTTATGAATTTTTTACCACGGAATTCGAAAACGACCATCATTTTTAAGAATCATATCAGGATATTTTGCAAATTGTAATATTCGAAATTAAGATTTCAAAGTTATTGAATCTCCTCCCTCCACCTCGTCGGACCTCTCAGCTGTTTATCAGTAAGAATCCCAGTATAATACAAAAAGTTGAATAAATTATTGAATAAAATAAAATAAAATAAAACAAAATAAAAAAAGTTTGACATATGTTTTATAGTTTCAGATTTTCTCTATATTTTAACTTTGACATTTATGATTTGCAAAACGTGATGTTTAAAAATGAAGGTCATTTTCATATTCAGTGATAAAAAGTACATGAAAATCAATTATCAATGCTGAAAACACACAGCCATCTCTTCTATTTTATAGTATACGATTTTTATTATTTTTTAACTTTGACAATTTATGATTTGCGAGAAATACTGACATGATGATTAAAAATTAAGGTTGGATTCATTGCTAAAAAATAAATAAAAGTTAAAAAACACAACCATCGCAGGCTTGTGTTATCTAAACTAAAACTGTTTCTTAAACTTCTTGTCGGTAATCTATCCGAAAATTTTTGGGTTATCCTGAGAAGTAAGTATAAATGTTAACCACCGAAAATCATAATAATATTTGATTGCCATCGGATTTAAGTCAGTATGTAAAATTTAACCTCGATCGGATATTTGAAAGTGAGTTAAAGTTCGAGTACAAATTTTGAACTTAAAAACATACACACGATTGTTGAAGTTAAATAAAAGCTTATAAAAATAACATAATTTTTGTTAAAAGAAATCATGTAAAGAAACTGGCTCAAATTCTTACAAAATAAAAGAATGTTAAAATACAATTATTTTAGACAATTTAAAACTTAATAAAAGTTAACTCAATCGTAATACATGTAAATTTTTTTAAATACAGATACACATGAAATAAGTTCTTCGAATACTTTAAGCACTTGGTATATGACCCCTCAAATCATGGCTGAACTCATTTGTGTTCAGATGCAGTAAAGTGGCATAAGTCATGCATTTTTAAAATTTCATAACTCTGTCAATGTTAGTGTTATATGAACGGGACTTTTTTTTCCCTCTTACTTATAAATGTAAGAGGAAAATTTTACTAAATACAACATATAGGAGCGGGGGACCGTATAAAAATTTAAATTACGTAATTTTTACAGAAATGTTTTTATTGACACAAATCACTTTTAAATATTTCTTTAGCTCATTTAGAACATTTCTTTAATTGGAACTATATTAGACCGGACAACGGCGACACAAATGACTACGTTATCGAGTTACGGGATGAAATCATGATGTAGGACAAGATTTTTAGGAGTAGATTAAGGAATGACTGGTCTGCCTGGACATTTCTTGGAACGATATGAGCAGCAGCGGGCGCAAACTCGTCATTTTGTAATCACTATCACATCATCGAATTACGGAGTGAAACCGGTGCCAAATTAAATGTAGAATAATGTCTTTTAAAAATATTTTGGTCTGTCTGCGCATATCCTGGTACAAACCCCGGCAGACTAAAATCTGTAAGAAAAAAATACGTTATAATGTACAATTGAAACCATATAAACATAATATTTTACATTACATTGCCATATACATTACTTCGAATCGACTTTCAAGAGGAAATAAGGGTTTTGAAAAAGCTTATTAACAGTACGTGATAAAATGACTGATTCGGCATACTTTGGTACAAAGCGAGAAGAATAAACATAATATTTCACATTAATTTAACCCTTCGAATGAATAATGATTCGAAGTAATATATATGTCAATGTTATGTAAAATATTATGTTTATAGTGTTTCAATTGTACATCATGACGCATTTTTTTGTTGTTGTTGTTGTTGTAGATTTTAGTCTACCATGGGTTTCTACCAGAATATGAGCAGACAGACCAAAATATTTTTTAAATACTTTATTTTACTTTTAATTTGGTACCGGTTTCATCGCGTAACTCGATGACGTGATAGTGACGCCAAAATGACGAGCTGGCGCCCGCTGCTGCTCATATCGTAGCAAGAAATTTTGAGGCAGACCAGTCATTCCTTAATCTACTCCTAAAAATCTTGTCCTACATCACGATTTCATCCCGTAACTCGATGACTTAGTCATTTGTGTCGTCACCGCCGCGCGCCGCCCGCTCTATATGTCTATGAGTAACAGTTTAAGAATTAGCCATTGGACACCGTTGAGAGTGGACACCCTGTATGTTGTGTGGTCCCTTTGAACAATTAAGATGGATGCAGATGCGGTGATGGATGCGATGAGGTTGACGATAAGAGTTTGGGGTACACCACTCTTCAAAAATGTGTTATCACGAAGTTCCGAAAAGTCATCAGAGGCATTGCTCTAGCTGAAATGCACCGTTTTAGTTTGTCCAAGACATTTTCGATAGGATTTAAATGAGCAGGGCATGCTGTCCACAATTTATGGAGTATTTCTTTCATTTCATTTACATCATACACAAGTGGAACTTTATTATGCATAATATGCATTAAAAGAAAGTAATCAAAAACGGTTTCCTTGTGAGATATGACATGATATCTACATATCTTGTCTGAATACCTTTTCGCTCTAAAGTACCAAAAGTACCATTCCAGTTAATATATAAATACGTGCTTTTTTCCCCAGCAAATTATACTCACTAAAATACGCCAATATCTAATTGCTAAACTTTCTCCGAATAATCTCTATAATAAAAGCCTAAGTCATGTGACTGTCATCAACAGTTCCGGGTTGACCGCTTCGCTTTTTATATGCCAGGCGGCCAATTTGGTAATTAAATTTTAGCCTGGCGCAGGTGATAAATCAACAAATACTATTCCAACGCCATCATGTTTCAGTATTATAATTATCTATTTCATGCGACTGTACTTTTCGCGTGGTAAATTAAAACAAAGCTTTGAGGTTGAAATTAAATGTCATGGTTTATGATATTATTTATTACTTTTCTTTTTTCCTTTCTTTTTTTTAAAGAAATAATTGAGAGTCGTACATTTTAAATTTAAGTTATGTATTATTAATAAAATCAGTATAAGGATTATATTTAAATGAAATTAATGAAATACGAAAAAATACGATGGGAACAATGTTTGGCGATTTATCAACTGCGCCCGGCTAACACAAAAATAGAGTTCATGATTGCTGAATCAGAATCTTCCAATTTGTCGAAGGATTGAGCAAGTAAATTAAGTTATGAATAAAAGTAACATGATACAAAGCTAAGCATACATTTAAGGGAGGCCAAACTGGTCGCCAAGGGCGGCTAGTACTATATAAACGATCTGTTAATGACGATTGAAAAAATAAAGTTTTAACAGATCTGCTGATTAGTGAAGCTGCAAAATATATAGGGGAAATTAGTACACAGTCAGACATGGTACACAGTGAGACAGCAGTCAGTTTGACATATAGTTGTAACTTTTTCTCCATGCTGGCATACACACACATAACGACCACATCTTATGCAACACGTGGATGTAGTTTCGGCACCTCAGTTACTCGTCCGACTGAATAGTAAATAATTCTTTATTTTATAGTGGTTAAAGTTACATAAACGACTATTTTAGAGTTTATTTTCTTCAATATGACATATATTTACTTAACCGAACATAGCTATATCCAATAATAGACTATTTTGACAAAACGACGTAAACTTTTTAAAGCGATGAAATTGAAGTAACAGATGTGGCATCCATTTTGTTACAACATAACGAAAGTACACACTGAGACACACAGTTATGGTACGCAGTGAGACGTGCCTCATTCTGTACTCATTATGTGAGTCTGATGTTAAAAAATGTTATTTATTAATAAAAGAAGGTTTTTTTTCTCTCTCTCTATCTTTTTGTGTGCCTGTGTGGTCGTGCGATGGCTAGGGAAATCTACAAAAAGTAATAGGCTGAAAATTTGCATGAAGGTAGCCCAAGGTCTGCCATTGTCTACCCGAGGCTCATATTTTTAATATTTTGAAAATCTAGAAATATTAATTAGAAATCATAAACTGCAGAAAATTATTGATAGAGTGTAAAAATATATGATTTATGAAAATATTTACATTGTCTCATTGTGTACCACAAGTGGTACACAGTGAGGCAATTTCGATACTCCATTGTGCTGCTTCTGTGCTTTTATAAATAACTTTTTTAAAAACATTTATACATTAATGTGTAGCGTATTTGTGTAGCTTAAAGATATAGCAAATTTTTTTTCAAAAGAATAAAAATCGTCGCCATTCGTTAAGTAATAATAATTTTCGTCTCACTGTGAACTGCCTTCCCCTATATAAAAAATAAGTCGTTACAAGGCGACTTTTTTCGTGGTTGATTAAGTGAAATCTAGGGGCTTGGCAATATCTGTGTTAAGTGCATTGGAGAGGTCGAGAAAAGCCAAGACAACGAACACTTTTGCAAGAACTTCCCGATAATCTATTCACTGTCTCATGCATACAAACATTTTCCCAATATTTCCACAATTTATTGAATACACAAAAGCCATTTTTGCGCAATTGTATACAAACAGAATTAATTTATCTAACGCGAGCAATTAAATCCAAATTTTTAAATACAAATATAAACAAGCATAACGATTCATCACTTTTATTTTCATAGTTGTTTTTATCATTTGGAATAAATGTAAGCCATATACTATTTGGAAATTCAATACTGGTACTGTTAGTTTTGCCGGATGCAGGTGTTAAATCACCACATATCGTTCCCATACCATATTCAAATTGCACTCATTTCATTTTAAATATTAACTTTTCACTCACTCTAGTTAAAATAAATGCCTTTCACTAATTTTATTTGAAAAACTAAAAGTAAAAAATAAGAAGGAATAACACTATAGATCTAAACCTTTTATTTAAACTAAAAGCGGTTTCTAAATTGCATACTCGAAATATAAAATATACTATTGGTGATTTTAAAAAATGTACTTATTGGAGAGATTTTCGGTAAATCTCTTTTACTAAATTATTACGGGTTTTTTGATAACAGAAATAAAAAAACTAATTTATTTTCCAGTTTGATTAAATTCAAATATGTTTTATCGTATTCTAATATTATTGCGTGCATTTTTTTTTTTTGCTCTAAACCGGTCGTTTGCGAAAATTATGCCCGGGGTAAGTAATGTGCGCACTAAATTTCCGTAAGGTAAGTACATCGTTTGTGTTTTTTTTTTTTTTTATCTATTTTACAATATAATTTTCAAACGGTTTGAAATATATTCTCAATAATAGGAGAGTCTCGTTGCCTCCCTCACAGGTACATGTTGTGCACATTAGAAAGAAATCCATCAAAAGTTTTGTGAGTAATGCTTGACGAAAGTTTTTAATATGCACGATAACTATATATGCCCCAAAGTAATATTGACCCGTGTATCAGTCTTCGCTTCGCTCAGACAATTATCGTTGTGTATCTCTAAATTATTCGTTAATGAAAAATTTTCACAAATGTTTGTTTTCCCAAAGTATTTCAATTAAAAGCGACACATTTATAAATTGTCTTTCTGTATTACGAAACTTCAAAATTTTATGACTATGAGTTCTCGAGAATATTTGCAGTCTTTGGTTATACTATACGATCCAAATTCTTGTTTGAATATTTCAGTAAATTCAAATTGTGGAAAGCAGAATGTGAAAAATATTTTACATTTTTAATATATTTCTTGAAAATATTTCCTGCTGAAAATTTCTTTCAGTAACTACTTACTGATTATTTTAAAATGCGCAGAGACTAGAAATTTGAAGTTCTGTTTGCAATTTATTCAAAAATGGTTCGAGAATTCTAAAAATGTTTGGTGCATTTATTGCTTACTTATTATTAATATTATTATTATTTAAAAAGGAATATTTAGAAATTATTTATTAGAAGAATTAACTGAGCTTACAAACAGAAAAAAATACCGAACTTTTATTGAAATCATCGGAACTTTAATTGATTTTCATTGAAATTTATAAAAAAATCGTGTGCAATTTATTAGAGATTATTTAAAAAGGGACTGTGTGATGTAAAAATAATCACCTTTAAATCATATAATAAAGGTAGGAAAATTGAGCTTACCATCTTTTTCAGGATCGTCCACATCTTTTTATCCTGGCCATTGTTTAGATGTATCCATTGATTATGTATGCCTATATGTTATGTATGCATATGTTATGTATGCCTATGATGAATCGCTATAAAAATTATAAAGTTGTTTTTCTTTATCAATGTGTTTTAAATGTTAATTTCAGGAGCATTCATTTTTTGCTCCATTCTTGTTTTAATTAACATAGAGAGAGTGAGTTAATAATTTTAAAAAACATGGTTTAGATAAAAGTAAACACTTAAATAAATTCAACGTTATAATTCTAAACAAATTATTTTTTATAACACATACTGGCACCATAATATATAATAAATAAAGACACAATTTTGCTTAATGGTACACAAAACACGAACTTTCATAGGCTAAAATTTAACCTCTACGTTTCGTGCTGAAGATAAACCTTGTAAACGATAATTGATCCTGTAATATCACAAAAATCTATCATAATATCATAAAGTCATAAATCTACATCTAATTAAAAAATTTCAGCTTAAACTTGTATTATATCAGCTTAAACTTGAACGAAAGCTCAATTGAACGTGGTTCTGTCCCACATGTGTAGATGGCGGCACTCGTAGTTTCTTAAATCGACATTTTTGATTCATTTGATCTCAGTTCATTAGTAATTATTTATTTTCACTAGATGGCAACGCTACATTTTTGTATTGAAATCATTGGTGAAGTTTCGACTAATTATATCTTGCACAGAAAGCTTTCGTCTCTGAACTTTGAGCCATTTTACCATCATATTTTCATGAAGACGGCGGTAGAAACAGCTCGAAACGTAGAAGTTAAGTTTTAGCATATTAAAGTTCGTGTTTTGTGTACCATTAAGCAAGATTGTGTCTTTATTAATTATTTTCTTTTAAAGTCAATAAAATTAAACATATAGTTCTTTCTGCAATCAATATTGCAGCTTTATAATGTAAATGTTTATTTCTTTTGATTGACAGTTTATTTGATGAACCAGGAACTAATGTTCTATTTTGTATCAGGATGAATTAGAAATGATGTAAACATATTTCACGTTGCAAACATTAAATGTTATGAAAAGTAATTAAGTTGACTTATGATAAGTTTTTCTGGAGAGATTAATCTTTCTAACACAATTAATGAAATTTGGTATCAATAAGTGTTTGATGGCAGCGATTAATTTAACGCCGGATGAAGGTGCAACACTGGTGTAATTGACACTATCTTTTTAAATATATGAAATCTAAAAAACAAGAGTCCTAACTCATCTGTAGTCTGTATCCCAGGACCCGTCTGTCTGCTGGTTTAAACAAACGTTTAAAAACTTTGATCTGTATGTAGAAATCTGGTAACAATCCATTTTTATATAAAAAAATAAAATTTATATTATTTTAATAGAAATTTTGGAGGAATGTATACTATTTTCTTAGAAACAACGTTTGAAAAAAAAGTATTAAAAAAATTCTAATGGTTAATCAGATAATTACATACATCATGAGCTTCACTCAGCAATTGAAGCCTATCATCCAATTAGTATCTTTCTCACCACATCCAATAGTTTAAAAAACAGCATTTTCAGATTAACGCATTTAAAATATTTCGAAGATATATTCATGTTTAAGCAGACAACTAAAAAATAAATAAATAAATAAGTAAATGCAAAAATGTGTGTTTTTTTTTTTTTTTTTTAAATTGAAATCTGAAATGCGAGTTGATTTGAGTATTGGACAAAGCGACTTTAGAAACCATAAGTGTTCTATTATACTGAAATTCGTTTCCAACCTAATCTGGTACCTAGTAAGTGGTTCAGTGTTACGAATCTATAAATAATCAATATCCTTTACGGCACACAAACACACATTTAATAACAAAAATAATATAAAATGGTATTAAACGCCATTCGACGCGATACAACTAAAGAATTCTACATGTCAATAGCAAATCACTTCTTTTCAATTCGGAAGTACAGAGTTCTAATGGAACATGCGTTGGCTAAATACCTGTTCTGCTAATTAGCCGGAACTATTAGAAACGTTGAATTTTTTCGATTACAAAAAATATTTTTTCAGGATTTTATAGCGGCATCCGTCCTTAGAATATTTCTAAAATCATTTCCTGTACACACGTTCCACTTCGCAGATTATTTCGAGAAAAAGTCTTCATATTTTTTGAAGAAAAAGTTTCAAACTTTTTGAAAATGAAATTCTCAGTTGGGAATCTATAAAACGAAGTTTCACTGTTGAAAAACGTACTTGAAGAAGTTTTTATAGCTTTCCTCTTTTACAAAACTATAAGCGCAGGGTAATACAAAAGGCAGGATACGAGGATGTAAAAAAAGTTCTAATTTCATACATGTCTGCCAAATGTGGATTAAAAAAAATCAACATATATTCTTTAAAGTGTTAATATTACCATTATTATATTTTAAAACTTGCAATAAAATGTATTTAGAACTTTAATAACCAAAAAAAAAAAAAAATGCTTCATCTAACAGTTATTTTCCATTTTATGTATTTTTATGATTTTTGCGCCGTAAAATTCGAATACTGGAGGATTAATATGAAATGACGATTGAAATATATGTTGCTTCTGCAAGTAATTAAAATAAACTAGAAAACAGGAATTCTGTTTTTTCAGAACTTAGTGTCACCCCCGATGAAAAAAATATATTTATATATAAATAGAACGAAACGTATTTCATTTTTATTTGATTTTTTAAAACATACGCTTTTATTTTATGTAAAATGACTTCATTCGCATCCACTTAAGAAAAACATATTTACGATCCACTCTTAAACATCTACAGTAAAGTACTCATAGGGCGTCACTATCGAGTAATAATACACAAATACAGCAAAAAGATGCCGTCATTAAAGAAACTCGACAAAAAATGGCTATCTAATGATTCATAGGCCTTCATTTGCTTGTAACATTAATATAGATACTTAAAATTAAATATAGTTTATAATAACTCCACGTTTTAGCAGAAATCATTCGTTTATATTTTTTCAAAAATAGCACGTATTTTAATTTAATTACCTTTTATTCGGTTGTTATGAGAAAATAGCAACAAAAATATATAATTACAATTTTACAACTATTCCCCTTTACTTTCTACAGGAATGGAGTACTTCCGTTGCCAATATTAAGCAAATGGTTCTAAAAATTACAAAAAAATTAATTTCTCAGAAATAAATGGAGCTGCAGTTTTCAAACAAATTGCATTAAAAAGTACTGTTTTCCTCAATACGACGGTGTAAAAATTGAAAATGTGCGATGCTTAGAAGTAAAAAAAAGTACTGTACAGTATTTAATTGTACAATGATACATCTGCTTTGTTTTACGGCTGGCTTATACTTTGGCTTATTTTTTGGAGACGACGCAAAATAAGCTGGGAGAAAGAAATAGCATACCGGGGGCTAATAAATAAAATCAGTCATTTAAATCTTTAAAGACTTTCAATCGGTCTCAATAAATCGTTTTTTAACTGTACAGTTGGTGTTAATAAAGTAATAAGTATTTTCGAATTAGCAAGGCATACAAATTTCAATTAAAATCAATTTGCATTTATCTTTTCAAATAGTGTCATATTTATTCGATGATAAAGAAGATTATTACTCCAGAGACCATGACTTTTAAATATATCATTTCAGTATTCACTTAGAAAATGAAGGCGAAGATTTTAAAAAAAGAATTAAAATATGCAAAAGGTCTTTCAAATTCAGTTACATTATTTAATAAAAAGTCCCTTGTTATTTGTATACGATGTAGTTGAATAGGTTGTAAAAAAATACTTCGTGGCACAGGCTTTTCGCTGCCAATCGCCATTGCACCAAATGGCGAAAAAATCTTTCTTTTGGCGAGAAAACAAAAGATTGAAATCGCCAAATTGCTAGAATTTTTCTCTTCTTTCGGTAAACTGTCTATGATGTTATTATACAATTAAAAGTATTCTATGTAATTTATTATTTGTGTTTTCACGTTTTTCAAAAATCGTTCACAGTACTATCTATAGGGTAGCTCTAGGAGAGATGGCCAGTCTAAATATCTCCTAAACTTGATCATAGATTGCAATATAAACATTGTTCGTATGAAATAGTTCATCGAGTTTATTTATTGCGATGTGCAGTTGTGTTTTTTGATTATAAAAAGTAGGTGTAATTTTAATGTCAATTAAATAGGTAGTTGAATATATATATATATATATATATATTGACTTAGGTATCTGAATGTTTGCACTATGTACGTTAGATAAATTTTTTACTATATGGACTTTTAAGGCACGTATATAATCTAATCTTTACTTCTAAGACTGAAACGAAGTCGTACAATGGCTATTGACGCTTTAAATTGGGCCACCACCAGTCCTTCAATTTCAGGATAGATGGTCACATGAAATCGAGGAGAGATGGCTACCTTTAATCAATATTTCAACATTATACTTAGTGATGATTTTAACTAAATATAATTAAATTTAAAATAAATATATAACTTTTACGCTTATAAGTATAATTAATTGATATAGTCATTTAAATTTTAACTAATATAAATATTTTAATAATAATAATAATAATAATAACAATAATAATAATAATAATAATAATAATATGACCTAACGATTTATTTGTTTCAGAAAATACTGAAAAACGTCGAAAACTTTCATAACAGAAATTGATTAAGTTAATTAATAAACTAAATTAATGTAATAAACCTACAATTAACGCGAGAAAAAAAAACACGACATTTCCAGTAGCGAAGAAAACAAAAGACATTTAAATTATCCGATTCTACAGATTCCGAGTAAATAGAATTGGATTAGGATCGCTGTGTTGGTTGTGCGAAACAATATAGCATCACATCCAAAAAACATGTCTGGATACAATGCATAAGGTACCTGAAGTGGTTCCATGATACGTGTACAAATTATCAAGACTTTTGCCAAGGTAAGATTTTACGAAAAGTGAAGTATTGAAATTATACTTCAAATTTTGTTTATTCGAGTTTTCTTCACTCATTTTCCATCATATAACTGCATCTTTATAAATTGCTATATGTTTTTCATGATTAACTATATGAAGTGTGTTATTTTTTTGCTATTTAAATTAACTTTTTCTTTCTTGTATTGGATGATCATCTTTCCTCGGCTTTAAGGAGAGATGACCATCTGCCATTTAAATTTCAGTTTTGTTTAACACTTTTTGTTTTCAATGTTTAATTATTTTTTGCATAAAATATTATGAGTATATGTATAAGAATTCATAATATGCATCAATATTTCTTGTATTTGCATTCTAAGAATTTTTATTTCAATCTTTAAAAAATATGGCCACTTATCCTAGAGTTTCCCTATATGAAAACGCGAGTTTCAAAATTCGCCTTATACAAAATTTTAAAAATCGTATTTTCTGTATAAATATATTCCTTTGATGAACCTGCATCAAAAGAATATCATAATCAGAAAAAAAACTAGTTTTATGATGTATTTATGGCATTGTAAAGTTTTGGTTTACAATGAAAACCAATGGATGCAGTCAGAGGTTTTTCGCGATTCCCCAAAAATTGATTATCTCCATAAGGTGAGCTTTGAAACTCCCGCCCTCATATCTATATCTATAGACATTTGTTTTCATTTAACCAGCTAATATACTATCCCGAATCCAGAGTTAACTCGCGATATATTTCGTAAAACTCTTTAGAAATAAATCGGTCAAACATTCTTCTTATCGACTTTACAAAGGATCTATAATGTACTTATTTTATTAGTTTCTATAACCAATAGTTCAATTTATATCCACCACTATTCTAAAAACAATTTTAAACAAACTGGGACACATACTAACAATTAATTAAAAAACGATTCTAGGATTAGTGTTTCATGAAAAATCTATCACTAATTATATCTGTTCTATAATTTACGCATCTATTTCTTATTCTATTTAAACAAAAAAGTGAAAGTTGTATACATTTTCTTTAAATTCCGATTATTATTTGATATCCGCATGCAAAGGCTAAAAAAATACTCCCATTACGGATTACGGAAAAAAGTTATGTATTTTTTAAATTGCTTTTGGAAGAGTCTATAAAGTGCCAGGGTGGTTAAGGGAAACAAATATTCCTTAACATTTGAATTACGTTCCTTTTAAATATTCTTTAAAATTCTAACTTTATTAGTATAAGGGGATAAATTTCTCGAGTTACAGGATATAGGTGAATACCATCATATATATTAGTGTTTTTAGGGTTTCGTTCATTTCACAAAACCCTTATAGTCTAACTCCATTGTCTGTCCATCACACGCTCGTACTGGTAAACTATTTAAGTTACAGACTTGAAAATTTATTGCATAGAGCTGAGTATCCTCTGTCAGAACCAAAATCATAAAGTTTTGAAAATGTTATGTTATTTTAATTAAATAAATTAATGTAATGACATTCCACAATTTTTGCGAAACACAATCTTAACTCTTAAATGCCGGGTGTTGCTTTTCGGCAACACACCTAATTTAGGCTCTAAAATACTATTAGAATAATATTGAAGCTATAATGCCTAATGTTGCCAATAAAATACATTCTGAAAATATTATTAAATCGATTTTCAACATGTAGATGGCAACACTTGTGCTGTTTAAGGATAAAGATAGATTTATTTTTTCAAATGCTGCTACTTGTTCTTTTTGTTTTGTTTGGAAACTTGCGAAATACCCTATTTTGTTCTGCAGTGAGCAAGTAAAATTTATTTCTCATTATAGTTCCTAAAATTCATGTGTGTTTAATAATGTAGAATTTTATCAAGGAAAATTATTTTTCCAATTAAAGACCAGTATTGCCGATTAGTAACAAACTGTTTTTTAGCCGTAAACCATACTTAAAACAAAATATGATTTTTTTAGTATTTTTCCCATGATTTATTTAAATAATACAAACCGAAAAACTTTATTAGAATGATTTTTGAAAAATAAGGCATTTAAGAGTTAATTTCAACCATATTATCGTGAGTTCGGTAGGGCTGCAGTAGGGATTGTTATTTCTAATCGAAAGGTCCTGGGTTCGAAGCATGTCGGCGGAAGTCGAAATTTTCCAAGTTTTGCATTTAATTCAATCACAGAATGCATATTTTAGTGCACTTCGCAATGCATATCAATTTTATTATATTTGAAAGGCTGTAGCATCTTTAAAATTCATTTGCAACGATTTTTTTCCATTGACGTAATGTAACGGAATACTTTTGACTGTCCCTGTAAATAAAGTAAACATGTTACAAACTTCATTTGAAATAGGCTTCGTGCTAGGCTAAACGTCAATCAAAAATTTCAGGGCAATCCGAGTATATTTACGTGAGGGCGGACAGACGAACCGAAGTCAAAAACACTTTTCAACTTTGTTGGAAAGTGTTAAAAACTGTGTTAGTAAACTAAATTAATATAAAACACTGAACTTTTTCCCAGGTGAAAAAAAAAAATTTTTGACTAAATATTTACAAATTTCATCAATATTTTTCAGAAATATAATTGAAAATGTATGATATTTAAATACAAAATAAGAATGAACCCAAATGGAGTTCTATTGATTGATCGACACATTTTATGAATTTTAGACAACTTGGTGCTCAGATGAAATTATATTAAAAATTTCCAAAAATGCGCATAAAAAAAAATAAGAATTGCTTTTCAAGTTGAAAATTTATGACAGATAAAAATTTTGAAGGTTTTCTTCACATTTATACCCTTTGTATTCATTTGAGATCGCATATAGTTATATTGTTAGGAATACTCTCTTCGTTTTGTGTTCTTTATTGCAAGGATAGGAAAATTAATCAACTGTTCTTTACACCCTTTCCTGTCTTCCATTTAAAAATTAGATAACTTTACTCTACTACTTTACATATTTTAATTGCAATTTTTATTTATCCAACAAACAGTTAGGCCATAATCCCTTGGGAAACCGCCGCGACCAGCGGCCTCTTTTTGTCCGCAGCGCTTTATTCTTCCACTTATTCCGACTCTTTTGCGGAAGCAAGGTTCGTAAGTCCCCAGCCACTTCCCGAGTAAAAGACACTCTAGCGAAAGCAAGATTTAAAAAAAAAATCGAACCGACCAAAAAGTTACAGACCAACCACTGCTTCGTCGAGCTCATTATTAGCTCTAGCTACCTTTTAGGAGTTGACAGTTTCTAAATAACTGTTAATATGACTGTTTTTGACATTTTCCAATATAGTTGAAAAGTGTTTATGAGTTCGGTACGCTCTAATTCGCGTATGGATACGCGGATTTCCATGAAATTGATGTATGTTAATGACGATTACCTTGGCATTCAATTTATTAAATATGAAGTGTGTAGCTTCAATAGTTCATTGACAACGGCACTCAAAAACATTCCGTGCTCAATGGGGAAAAATCGTTAGCAGTGTCTTTTAAAGACATTACGCTATTTCCAATGTATTGAAATCGATATAAATCACTGAATTACACTGCAAGATGATTACTATAGAATAGAGCATTCATATCATTTATCATTCATTTACAGGGACACACAAAAGAAATCGATTACAGTACTGTCTTTGAGCGTAATCGCTAAAAGTGCCTTTTCAATTGTGATACGCACTTATAAATTTAACTAAATTGTACATCCTGTATGCGTACATTTGTTAGCAATAAAATTGAAATTCTCAAAACTCCCTGTAATTAGACTTAACTAGTGGAATTCAATGAAATGGATAATGGAAAACTAGAGATCGACCGAAAATTGGGTTTCGTTTTCGTTTACGGCCCGTTCGAGTTCCGCCGAAAAATCGTTTTCGTCGAAAATGCAGCTGAAAATTCGGCTTGACCAAAACTCGACCGAAACTATCATTATTCCAAAAATCTCGTTTCTTCCTTCGGAAATTTTCAACATTACTCATCGATTTGAGCTTTATCGGCTCAAATGAGACTATTTATTGCTACGAATTTCGTTCTTTATAATCAAGACTGACTCAAGACTGACAAGTCTCAAAACTGACTCAAGACGTGAATGCAGATTATAAAGCAATCAAAGCATACATAACTAAACTTTTTCACGTGCGCATTAAAAGCTGCAGACATAACAGTACTAGAAAATTTTCAATTTGAAACCGCAGAAGTGTTCCGAATACTCTTTGAGAAAGTTCTAGTATAACAGATGATCATTTACAGAAATCATTATAGAAGATAAATCGAGGTGTGTAAACATAAAACTATAATATATTTTAATTAAGGGAAATTCGTATAATTAGAAAATCTTTTGGTGTCATTGATGAATTAATTACGTTTTATTTTATATAAGAAATAAAAAAAAAATGGGTCTAAGGTAAAGAGAGCCAATTTGGGCTACACGTATAATTAAACAATAATTATGTATATTTAATAAATACGCATAATTAATTAATAATTATGCGTATTTAATAAATACATATAATTAATTAATAATTATGTATATTTATGTATAAATTAATTACTTTAATATATACAAGTTAATTACAATACTTTAAATTTTTTGGGACATTTTCGTTTTCGTTTTCGGCCGAAAATAGGAAGATCACCGAAATTCGATTTCCGTCTTAAAAATCTGTTTCGGTCGATCTTTAACGGAAACACAAGAAGAAAGAACCATTCATAAACGTTACATAAAAAAGTCTCTGACGAAAGCATTTTGGCTATCATATTTTGGAAAAAGCTATAATTTATATACAGGGCTACACAAAAGAATTCGTAAGGTTTACTGGGTATGAGCTCAAAATTATTAAAGGTGGTTTTTAAATGAGTCATGCATTTGTACGCTGAATCGCATTTAGTTTACTAAGAAATTATTGTAGAATATAGATAAAATGATATACAAGTTCACGAAAAGAATTTGATACACGGTCGTCTATGGATGATAATTTCTGGATATGTGATTTCAGTAATTTTAAAAGTGTTTTTAGTTTGAGTAAAATTTTAGGTAAATAGTGGCGTGTAATAAAGGTATCAGGTGAACTATAGGGCTGTACAAAAGTATTCAAGTATGTTTACATCTATTAGTGTAAATTGCTGAAATTGAAACTTCAGCCTGTTATGCGTTTTCTTACTAAACAAAATTGTCCCATTATCTATACTCATATTATAAATAGGAAAAAATTGTTTATTTGTAGGAGATAAACTCTGGATCTACCGAACCGATTCTCAAAGTAATGGTATCAAAATGATGATGTTAGTCCAACTTAGAACATAGGCTATATCTTATGTCGGTGCCACTACCCGAAAGAGGGTGCAGTAGCAAAAAACGTTCTAAAAATGCGATTTTTGCGTTAATGAAGGGCCTAGAAATATGAAATTTGGAATATTAGTTACTTATAAGATATAAATTATGTCTAAGAACAGTTCTTAAACAATTCAAAATTTAAAAGGGGTTTAAATGCACAAAAGCGTTCTAAAAAACGTTCTAAATGGTAGTTTCTACATAATCTCAGGAAATACCAAACGAATTTAAAAAATATTGTTGTCAAAATGATGGTGACAACGCTTGCTCCAAGATAGGCTATATTTTATGTCGGTGCCACTACCCCAAAGGGGGTGCAAAAAACGTTCTAAAAATGCGACTTTTGCGTTACTGAAGGGCCTAGAAATATGAAATTTGAAATATTAGTTACTTATAAGATATACATGTTGTCTAATAACAGTTCTTAAACAATTCGAAATTTAAAAGGGGTGAAAATACAGAAAAAGCGTTCTAAAAACGTTCTAATTGGTGGCTTCTGCACAATCTCAGGAAATACCAAACTGATTTTAAAAAATAATGGTGTCAAAATGACGGTGAGAACCCTTGCTTTAACATAGGCTATGTTCTATGTTGGTGCCACTACCCGAAAGGGGGTTCAGGAGCAAAAAACTTTCTAAAAATGCGATTTTTGCGTTACTGAAGGGCCTAGAAATATGAAATTTGAAATATTAGCTACTTATAAGATATAAAGGATTTCTAAGAACAGTTCTTAAACAATTCGAAATTTAAAAGGGGTGAAAATGCGCGAAAAGCGTTCTAAAAAACGTTCTACATAGTGGTTTCTACACAATTTCAGGAAATAACAAACCGATTTAAAAAATAATGGTGTCAAAATGATCGTGACAGATCTTGCTCGAAGATAGGCTATATTTTATATCTGTTTCCACTACTCCAGAGGAGTTGCAGGAGCAAAATGAGCGAAAAGATTTCTAAAAACGTTCTAAATGCTGATTTGTCAGCAATATCTCAGGAAGAATCAAACTGATTTCAAAAGTAATGGTAGGAAATTGATGCTGGCAGCCTCTGCTCCAACATAGACGCTATTTTATGTCGGTATCACTATCACAAAAGCGTTGTAAATTTCGATTTTTGTGAAAGGTAGGTGCCAGCATCTTAAAATTAGGCAAGGTACATATTTATTAGATATAAATGATCTTTAAGAACAGTTTCGAAAAAATTGAAAATTTAAAAAGGGGGTGAAAATGCGCAAAAAGTGCTCTAAAAACGTTCTAAATTGCGATTTCTACTCAATATCAGGAAATACCTAAGCTATCTCAAAAGTAATGGTTGCAAATCAATGGTGACAATCCCTGCTATAACATAGGTTATATTTTATGTTGCTGTCACTACCATCTGAGGACTGCAAAAGCAAAACCTGTTCTAATTTGCGTTTTTTTGCACAACTGAGGGGTCTAAGACTTTGAAGTAGGCATGGTATTTACTTACAAGATGCTACTGCTTTCTAAGAACAGTCGAAAGAAAATTCCAAATTTAAAAAGAGGAAGTAAGCGAAAAGCGTTATAAATTACAATTTTTATACAATCTTATCAAATTCTAAACCGATTAAAAAATTATGATGACAAATTGTTGGTGATTGAACCTGCTCAAACATAAGCTATATTTTATGTCTGTGCCACTACCACCAGAGGGTTGCAGGAACAGAAAACTTTCTAAATTGCGATTCTGTGATACTGAAGAGGGTAGAAACTTTAAATATGGCATGGTAGTTACTTATAAAATATAAATGCCCTCGAAGGTCTGTCGAAAATAAATTCGAATTAAAAAGGGGTGAAGCGAAGGGGAGGTGCGAAAAGCATTCTAAAAATGTCCTAAATTACGATTTCTATGCAATTTCAGGGAATATAAACCGATTATAAAAGTAATAGTTGCGAATCAATGGTAACAGTCTCTGATCCTACACAGGCTATATTTTATGCCGATGATTCTTCCACCTGGGGTTCACAGGAACAACAATCCTTCTAAAAAAGGCCTTTAAAAGCTTTCTAAATTACATTTCTGTGGAATATTAGCAAATAACAAACCGATTTCAAAATTAATGTTGGCAAATTAATGGTGACAGTTCTTATTTCAACATAGCCCTTTATGTTGAGAGAGGTGGTAGGACTTGGAATTTGACATGATGGTTAATTTTAAGATGTAAGAAGATGGTTTCTAAAATATTCAAAACTTCAAATGAATACTGAAATGAGCGTATTAACCCCTTAATTCTCGCTCCCGTCATATTCAAGGGCTGTGTCTTTTTTTCAGATTATTCAGAATTGTTGATTGCTACCAGTTTCATAGAATAGTGTAATTGGCTTTATTATGGTATCATTTTACCTGTCCTTAAACAAGGTGAGCATTTCTTTTTCAAAAAAGTGGTGACAATAAGCAATTTGAATTTTTAAACCGTAATTTAATGCGACCGTTAAAGGGTTAATTGAGCATAAAAGTTTTAAAATATTTTCTAAATTATCATTTATTAGTTTTATTTAGTTGTATTTGTTTTATTATTTTAAGTCGCATTTCTGCCTAATGCAGTGTAATAATGATGCAGTGTAATAATGATGTTTAATCTAACTGTGTTTTAAATAGTAATTTTTTAATTATTCCTAAAAGTAATAAGTACATTTTAATAAAAAAAAAACTTTTTAATAAAATAAAATATTACCTTTTAATAAAAATTAGACATATAAATATCACTTGGCATACTTCAAATATTACGCGAGCAAAGCCGCGGGTTTTGCTGGTATTGTATATATTTCAACCTACAGATCAAATACAGGGCTGTTCAAAAGATTTAGAATACATATTTGGCTATGGACGGGAACTGCCGAAATCAGTTTTTCAAGTGTTTTATGCGTTTTCTGAAATGTTTACTTAGTTATCTTAGTTACCTTATTTCCCTAAATAACGAAGTTTTTTTAAAGCATTCAGGACGTATTGGAAAGTGTTTCATAATCTATGCTTAACGCATGATATTTCTTTCTTGTTTACTTACATTACGGTACTTCAAATGTATTGAAATCGATATAAATCTCTGAATTTCACATCAAGATTATTGTGATAGAAAAAGGTGTTCATAGCATTTATTGCTCATTTACTAGGAGACAAAAAAGAAATCCGTTACTTTATTGTCTTTGAGCAATAATGATTGTACGTGCGTTTTCAATTTCGGTGTGCGCTTTTAGTTTAACTCATTTTTTGCCTGTTACCCGTTATGCATAAATTCGATATCTCGTAAACAGGGCTGCACAAAAGAATTCGCGTGGCATTTTTAGGTGCTTTCGTAATTATATAAATACGTAGGTCGTTGTTCAGTCCGTCCATCTGTCCGCATATAACAGAACAAAAAGTACCCAACCGAATGGTCTGAAATTTTAAATATATAATTGTTGCAAAATTTTGTCGACTCATTTCAAATTTTATGAAAATCGGATGTATAGTTTAATGACAGTGACATTCAAAATTTTCCGTTACATTACGGCCAATATGAATAAATTATTGCAAGTGCCTTTTAATGATGTTACAGCCGTCCAAATGGTCTGAAATTTTAAATATATAATTGTTGCACTATTTTGTCGAGTGATTTAAAATTTTAGGAAAATCGGATGTATAGTTTAATGACAGGAACAGTCAAATATTTTCCGTTACTTTACGGCCAATATGAATAAATTATTGCAAGTGCATTTTAGTGATGTTACAGCATTCCGAATGGTCTGAAATTTTAAATATATAATTGGTGCACAATGTTATCGAGTTATTTCAAATTTTATAAAAATCGGATGTATAGTTTAATGGCAGGGACAGTCAAAATTTTTCCGTTACATTACGGCCAATGGGAATAAATTATTGCAAGCGCATTTTAATGATGCTACAGCCTTCCGAATGATCTGAAATTTTAAATATATAATTGTTGCACAATTTTATCGAGTTATTTGAAATTTTATGAAATCGGATGTATAATTTAATGACAGGGACAGTCAAAAATTTTCCATTACATGACGGCCAATGGGAAAAAATTATTGCAAACGCATTTTAATGAATTTACAGTCTTTCGAACAGAATGAATATGATATGCATTTATGAAGTGCACTAAAATATACGTTCAGTACACTATGTGATGCAAAAAATATTTATAAACTAGCTATAGTACGAACGCACCTCATTTGCCACGTTTGACTAGCAATTTCCAACTTGTCCTTTATAGCGGAAACTGCTGAAGGGGAATTTTCAAAATTGGTATGCATTTTCCAACTAAACTAGTTTTCTGCATGCATGTAGTTTACAGATACAAATATATACATCCTATACAGGGCTGATCAAAGAATTTGGTTAACTTTCCGATTGTGGATGGAAATTGCTGAAATTAGGGTTTCAAATGTCTTACGACTTTTTCGAATAGATTACTTACACATCATATTTCAACTTATTAAGGGGTCTCAGGACTGTTAAAATTGAAAAAAAAAAAAAAGAAAAAAAAAGACCTTTTTCAACTATTAAGATCTTAAAATACATAAAGACACAGTTTTAATTGAGAATGAAAGAGATAAGTGTATTCTTTCACTTCAAATTAAAAAAAATTGCAAGAGGCAGAATTAGCATTTACAGGGGGTTCCAAACTGTCAGAAATTTGACGAGCTGAAAATCGGCATAACACATTACGTGCAGGAGTATAAAAAAAATTCAAATAGAATAAATATTTTGGTGCCTACTTATACTTCTGATTGTAATAATTACCTTGAACCCAAATAAATTTGTATTTAAAGCATTTTTTATATTTTTAATACAAAGTTGCATTTAGCGAATGCAAAATTTAGAAAATTTCCACAATATAATCATCTAAAAAACATTTTTTTGCAACAATAAAAAGAAAATTTTAGGTTCAGGTTATACAGACTAACATGAGCATATGTTTTAAAAATTTTATGAAAAAATATTGAGAAGTTTTTGAGATATCGTGCGCGTTATGTCCAAAACCACCATTTGGAGAAAAATGACTTCAAAATTTCGGAAATGCCGCTTCAGCTATTGAGAGGATATAATTCTAAACGCCACAATTTCTGTTCTAATGGGTATTTCAAGGAAATAATTATATCAAAATGTTCGAAAACGATAGAAGTTTAAGATCCAAAGGATTTAAAATTTCGAAAATTTTGAAGCTTTAGGAGTCCTGAAACCCCCGAAACTGTAAAAAAATTGTAACAGTGGTCTCTATATGTTGGAAAGTGCTTCATAATCTATGCTTGTCGCATGATTTTTTGCACTTTTCAACGTAGTCCAAAAGTGTTTATGACTGTCCATGCTCTAATTCGCGCAAATATAGTCGGATCGACATGAAATTGATGTATGTTATTGATATTCAGAATAATATTTTTGGCATGGAAAATGAAGCTTGTTACTGGTACTGTCTTGCGCATGGACTTTCTAAAGTATTCCGTTACATTAAGACCTATGAGGAAAAATTGTCTGTGGCGATTTTTTAAAATGTTTCACAATTTCAAACCCATTGAAATTTATACATATCTCACAAATACACTAGAAGAGGCCTGCTATACGATATGGTATGGATAGCAATCATCGTTCCATTACAGATACACTCAAAAGAATTATTTTATTACACTGAGAGAATAAAATACTGCCTTATCTTAGAATGATTATAAAAACATGAAAACAATTAAAAGGCTTCATTTAAACACATTACTACATGAGTGTGATAAAATATAAACAAATGTTTTCAAAAATTAAAACACTAGATGTTAAAATGATTAAAAATGATAAAAAATGTGGTTGGAGTAGCTTTTTTATCATTTTAACATCTAGTGTTTTAATTTTTTAAAACATTTGTATATACACTGGTGTCCAAAACTAAGGACCAGTCAGAAACTGCTAATTTTTAAGTAAGCGAATACTCAAAAACGAATAATATAATTCAAATAATTATTATCTCTACAGCACAGCTAGTACATATAGCATGTCCTTCATGTCACACAATGTCACAAGTGTCACAGTGACTACGGTGAAACAAAAAATAAGAAATTCCACATACCCTGCCCTGGGCTTGGGGGTTACACCTAACCATAAGCCAAAAGCGAGTTCCCAGGGTGGGTGCTTACTTACTTACTTACCTCTCATTATGAGTCTCAAATGATCACTATAAGTGACTCCACTGAGACGTCAATATGACTGCTGCTTTGTGAGGAGTCACCATGTGACTTTACAATGTAGTTATATTGTGACTCTCATGTGACTGTCATTTTTAGACTCAATTTTAAAGTCATCATGAACGTTGCATTATTATAAGTCATCAAATAATATCACATTATAGTTACATGGTGACTTTTCACAAAAGAGCACAATGGTGACTTCACAATAGTCTTTCTGTCACCTGAAAGTCATGATGTGACTTTAATGTGACATTATTGGGTAACGTATCACAATGCAGCGTTCACGATGACTTTGAAATTGAGTCTACAGATGACAGTCACATGAGAGTCACAATGTAACTACATTGTAAAGTCACATGGTGAATCGTCACAAAGCAGCAGTCACATTGACGTCTCAGTGGAGTCACTTATAGTGATCATTTGAGACTCATAATGAGATGTATAGAATTTCCTATATTTTTGCTTCACCGTAGTGACTGTGATACTTGTGACATGTGTGACATGAATGAGATGTTATATGGACTATCTGTGCTGTAGAGATAGTAATTATTTGAATTATATTATTTCACTTTGAGTATTCACGTACTTGAAAATTAGCATTTTGTGATTGGTCCTTAATTTTGGACACCAGTGTATTTTATCACACATATGTAGTAATGTGTTTAAATAAAGCATTTTAAATGTTTTCATGTTTTTATATAAAAAACAAAGGCGAATCTGGCTTTGAAGATTCGACTATTTTATTAAGTCAATTTATTAATAGAATGAATAGCTAATCATTTTCTGTATCCCAAAACTAGAAACGTAGATTTCCATACTATGCGAATAGGCTAAACAACTAATCTGAAGACGAGATGATTTGGAATTTCTAATCTCTTGTTTTCTAGGTGACGAAAAGATAACGAATCGTTTCAGTATACGAGAAATGGTAGCTTAATTTGTGGAATGGATTCATAAACTAGAATTATAGTTACTAAAACTAACCTCTTGTGTTCACATCGATTTGCGGGGATTTTTAAATAAGCTTGACCACGAGAATATGGGAAAACGCTCTTGAATTCTACTAGGCTACTCTAGAACTCTCTAGCAAATTGAACTAGAATTTATAGGAATGACATGGAACTATTTTTTCTAGAACCACAATTTAGATTCTATATGCAAGAACCATATTTTTTTCTCAGTGTGCGTTACTATCTACGGGAAAAAATGGTGTATTTTATTCATGTTGCACTATTTAAAAAATATTGGAATCATAATTGATAATAATTGAATATATTATGGAATAATGAAATATATAATGGAATAATTGGAATATATCTCTGAGGTGCACTGCAAGATATTTGCTATAAAATATGATGTGCAAGCATTCTTCACAAATTCAGGGAAACAAAAAATAATTTGAGTACAGTAATCTCTATGCACAATAATTGCTGGAAGTGTGTTTTCATTTGTGGTAAGCATTTTTAAATGATTCTTTTTTAAAAATATTTCTTAGTAAGTATAAATTTTACACATCACATACAGGGCTGTGTGACAGCGTTTCTGTCCCATAGCTATCAATTTTATTCAAAATTAATTCAAAATATAACTTTCTTACTTTTAGATCATATTAGCCTCCCCCCCCCCCTCTTTCCTATAATGAAATATGTAATTAAATTCATTTCTCAAAAATCATCCCGATTTTATTAAAGTGTTTTCTTTCCTTTTCTAAAAATATCTTTATTTCACGCCGCTCAAGGATTCATTTCTTTTTTTCTTTTTTCCCCTTATTTGTCTGTTCCACTGCAGCTGCTAGTAACAATATCTCTTCATTTAATTTCATACAGAGAAAAGCTTCCTTATCACTGCTAAGATGGAACCGTTGAAAATCTTTTACCAACGAATGTGAAAGGAATGTATTTTATGCGAGTCACTGCATCTTTCCCTTTCCTCGGTCTGCAGTATGTAATTTTAAGTAACACTTGTTTAAGCGAATGCCAGTCTGTAATATAAACACCTCCCAGATGTTTCTGTCGTCTCTCACATCGAAATGAGATGCGGTTTTTAAATTCACGTTGCATGGAGGTTAAATCTTTTTGTCAGTTGGTTTTACCAGATGCCTTTCTTGGCATTTTCTCGATTGTATGTTGCAGGCATTTTAACGTAATCATTTCGCTTAGATAATGATTCCCAGGATTTGTGGATTGGCAACCATTTTCCATGACGCGTTTCATTGTTCTCATCGGGGTTGCTGGATTTTTGGGATAATCATTTGGCTCGCGAATAAAACCTTTGTCCACAGTTCGTTCAGGGTGCCAGTGTTTGAATTTGGCGAAGTGTAGCGACGAGTGTGATATGATTCTTGTGAAATCACGGACTCAACTTTTGATCTCGAAAGAAAAAGGATGTAAGACCTTCTCGGTCTGTGGGCCACGCCCAGGCGTACCTTGTAAAATATTTACTCTCTCTCTCACTCTTAATTAATTATGAAAAAGATCTCTTTTGTAACTTTAAATTTAAAATGTTGAATAAATTTTCATAGTTCCTGTAATATGGTTGGAGTTGTTGCACTTAAGTAAACGAACCCCACTGAATCCTCTTCACATAAATTTGGCTCAGTGGCCGGACTTTCTCCAACCAAAAAAAAAAAAAAGAATGCATATTTATTTGAGAGAGAGAACCCCCCATCCCCCCAACCTTTAAAATATTTTTTATGCTGCACTTTCGACGTAGTACTCCTACATCTTAAAAGTACAATTTTATTCGTGATGTTTCCTGCCCATTTCCTGACGCTTCGTAAAACACCAGAACATGTTGGAAGATTTATGTGCCGGAGCGGTACTGCTAGATGGCTTCGAAATTGTCTTTCAATTCTAAGCGAAGACTGGATTAACTCTACACTCTGTGGTGCTTCTACATTGATGATTTTGGAATAAAGGAGAGAGTTATGTTGTGACTCATCTACTCCTTTGCCCCACCAAGTTTTTTTTTCTCCTCGCTTCACCTGCTGGATGTGAGAATGTGAAATATGTTAAAATTTTTGATGGTGTTTCTCTACAAAATAAGTTTTGCCTTCATTCCAATACTAAGGTGATTGTTTGGTGCTCCATAGTTAAAGAAAATAGAGCTAATATAACCGCATAGTTTACGGAAAGCCAATAATCTACTGGTGTATCTTGGTATAATATATGCTGCATTATGCATCTGTGTTTGAAGTCAAGAGAAAAATTATTTCAGTTACGAAAGAGTTCGTGAAACTTTTGCCATATGTGCGTTTTTTTTTATGACTACATCTCTAATTTAGATTCTTCATTCCCAGATTGTTTGTTTTGTGCGTCTTATCATCTTCAGCATGAAATCTTAAAAAAAAAAGAAGATAGCGTTCAACAGGCTCATTCATGTTGTTCAATTCGTTTTCGTATCATATCTAGGTATCCCAAATTAGGATACCCCAATAGTGATAAAACTGGATGACGTTTAACATGCACAATATTGTTTCTCATATTCCCTATAGATACTTAATTGATATAGTGATTAATATTTTATCTTTCAGTTCTTTTTCTTTTCATGCTATGTTAAATGTTTCTTTATTCATACTGGCTGTTTAAAAAAAAAAAAAAAAAAAAAAAAAAAAAAAAAAAAAAAAAAAAAAAAAATTCGTTATTTCATGCAGTTTATATTTGTTTTTATTGCTGCCTTGTGTAATATGTAATAGCCGGAAGAAAGAAGATATCGGCTTTATAGAGAAAAATTATTGTTTTTTTTTTTAAATCGTTAAACTTGCAGCTATAACTCTAAACTGCTCTTTGCATATTAATGTTTAAAAGGTAAGTGCTATTTAAGTTCAGTTATTTTATGAATGTTTAGATATACTTTATTTTCATGCATGACAAGGATTTTCTGGGTTTAACATTTATCGTGAAAGATATTGCGCTTGCATTCCTTGTCGCTATTGCACAAACAATAGCCTTTTAAAATTTATCTAATTTGTCTGTGCACATTTTGTTGCTTTTAATTATAGTTATGAATGACATATTTTTAATGAAAGATGTGTTTATTTTTTTTATTTAATTTCTAGTTTGATTGAAAAGAGATGTAGTTGTATTTATCTCAGTTATGAATATTTAATATGTTAGGTAATATTTCATATGCTTTTAAAAATATAAGTTGTTACTTACAGATCGGCAGTTAATGTGTAAATTAAAATTTATGAATAATTGGGATGCATTTCAAAGGGGATAAAAAAAAAGGGTAGCATTTTTTTTTAAGTTTGTTGCATTTGATTCATATTAGAAACTTCCTGAGTATCTTGCATTGACACATTGACGCACTTCAGAGATAATATATTCCTTTTATTTTATCTCTAGGCCTTGAAGTTGCTTCTCTGTTGTTTTATCATTTGTTACACATAAATACGCTGGCTCGTATGCTGTCTGTTAACAGTATGATTTAAATAATATGCTGTGTCATATTGCAACTTAGTCAGTATAGTGTCTTTTATGAGTAGTTCTCTGGGGATTTTAAAATGTGTTTTTTTTTTATTATTGTTAGTTAAGATGTTGTCATTCAGCCTTTCTTAAAGATAGTGATAAAAAAAGTCTATAGATATATTTATCTTAGATTGGAAATGACTTTCTTTTGAATACCTTTTACACTAGTAGACCTGGAACACACTTTTGAAATTTCTTTTTAGAGTTAATATATATATATTTTTTTTCTATGCAGAAAGTTTTATGTTTTATGACTTTATTAATTTTTTTTTTTGCACTGATTAAGAGTAATGTGAAATATGTTGGATTTGCATATTCGTGGCAAATTAAAATAAGTATAGAGGAGGTGAGCATAACATTTTTTTTTGCAGTTAGATGTGGGCACTTGATTAGAAATTTACATACAGTTGGCGTAATCATAAGTTTAAAAAAATATATATTAGATTATTTATCTTTCACATTAATATTTTCTTGGAGTGTGAACTTTGGCAAAATATTTAGTAAGCTTAGATTAGTTTATCCTGGCATACATTTTATTTAGGCATATTACATAGCTCGAGTCATCATGTCATGGTTACAAAAATATTTTTTTCCCTTTTGGCTTTCATTTGCTTTTGCAAAATACATAAGATGTACAACATAGGTTTGACGTAAAGTTTTAAACAGTTTGTTTTTTTGTATGTTTCTCAATGACATGCATTCACATTCACAAGTGTTTTTTCTTTTTTTTTTGTATGTAAGTTTGTTTGCTTGTACTTCTGTCATGGTTTATGTGAGATACTTCAGTCATTGCGCTATTTTCCATGGGATAGCAAAATGTCTGAGGTGTGTATTTCGATCTATGGTTAAGCAAGTTGGCCGCTAGCTTAATCAGGGATCGGATATGTTTCCTAACATGGTTGATGGAGTTACACTAATATTAATTTTACAATTGGAGTAGTGTTTACATTTTTAAAAATTATTTTTAGATTGCTAAAATTTCACCTGTAATTGTTTCCTAATGCTGATGATGGATATCACCTTTACACTAATTTACACTTTATTTCTAACTTGCTATGGGCAGATAGCATTGTTAGGTATTCATCACACATGTTTTTTCCCCCCTCTCATGCACATGGTTTGGGATGTCAGGTTTGGCCTGGTACTTCACACACACACACACACACACACATTGACTCGTTCAGTTTTGCTGAATTGTTATATTTCAATTAATACTCACCATGGTTAAGGACATTCATTACCGTCTGTGCATGTATAGGTTTCTTTTAGCATCATTTGTGTTTAGCTTTAAGATTGCATAATTTTTTTTCACTGCATTCACAACTTCGTAGTTGTTTTTAGATAGACTTTCTTTTAATGTCAAGTGTTTTTTTAGTTCGCGTGTTTAAAAGTTTTGCAGAAATGATAACATAATGTAACTATTGTACATTGTTTACACAGTCATCTTAAAGATTTTTTTGCAAGGGATAATTAACCGGGTGTACAGTTTTACACATGCAGCTAATGTACTGTTAGACTTCATTGTTTAGGCGCGGCTGGTGACTCGTTGCTATTTTAAGTTATAACATAAGGTATTTTTTTTTATTATAACTGACTTGATATTTGATATCGGTAAGTGTTTTTCTTATAAAAGGTAGTCACATGCATAATGTGAGCTGTTAGGTACACTTTATTTTTGGTAAAGGGCTATTCACATATAGTCATTAAACTAAATTCTTTGGCATTTTTTTTTCTTCAAATTTAAAATTTTTTAAATTTGTGATTTCAAGTCTCACAGTTGTCTTGTGACGGATACATACATTCATACCACATAAGGTACATTGCTTGTTATTTTTGGCTATCAATATGTTTTTTTTTTTTTCCCTTTCATTCTTTTCTTGGAACATGTTTGGCTTACATAACTTCTACAATTTTTAGCGTAGAGTTATACATCTTATGCAAGCTTCTGTTAACTTAAGACAGTAATGAATTTGGCAGATGCAGTTTAGTTTCGTTTTAACCCTTAGTCAACCACTTATTCAACAGTTTTCTTTCACATGTTGTTCATATGTTGGATATTTGTTTGTGTTTCACAACAGTTTTTTTTAATACATTTTGGTACATTCTTATACATACATTACACTAGTTCATGTGTTGATTTACATATTTTGTTCATTTGCTTTTACACATTGTACTTTGTTAGCGATTTATTCGGCAGTATTTCTTTTTTTTTTTTTTTTCTTACAAGTAGTTCATTGAGTTGTACACACTGGCTGGTTTAGAGTTTAACCAGAGTTTACACACACATTACAAGTAGTTCATTTGTTTTTTTTTTAACCCTTATTCATTACATTTTGATGATAACTCATTAATTATGTAATTGAATCTCACTCGTATGCAAGTGTCTTGGGTTTTTACACATATACTGTCTGTTTATTTTGTGGGCAAATACATTACAATTTTAGTTCATTGAGACATTAATACATAGAGTTCATGTGATATTATACAATTTGTTCATGTGTTTACTTACACGTTGTGTATGCTTGCGTACACTTTTGTTCATGTGTTGCATTACAAGTAGTTCATGAGTTTGGGAGTTTTTAACCCCCTCCCTCCACACACAAACAGTTTCTCCTTTTACTTTTCTATCTTTTAAATTTTACACCATGTTTCAATATTAAAATACTTCTTTTTTTAACAGTTTTTTTTGTGTTTGCATAATGTCAGAACATATCAATGACATCATCACTTTGTATCTATACAAAGATTTTAATGTTTCTAGGAGTTATCCGTCACATGACATATTAAACTACACATACATTTCGAATTTGTTTACTGTTAACATGTAACATTTTTTACACTTTCATTGGATACTTCTTACTTGGAGGTGGCAGATCGAGTAAGATATCTTGTTACACTATATAAAATTGTATGCAATTTCTTATTAATTTTTTTATAAGTTTGCCAGGGGTTAAATTTTGATCAATACACGGAAAGTCAGGATGGCAGTGTAAAAATTCATAAAATGCTAAATTATAACATACTGTGATTTTTTTTTTTTTTGGAAACCGGGGACTTAGTTAAATTGCAGGAATCTAAAAAAACTACCCCTTATTATTTAAGGCAGAAGCCATAAGCTGATGCCACTAGAATTCACAAAATTTCAATATTTAGGGCTACACTTGTTTGAGCGCGTGCAGCTTGCACAATTTTGTCTCTGGTAGTCCTGTGCGTTATGCACAAATTTTTGTAAGTTTCTTATGCCAGTAATGAAGCAACCTAAGATAATACAAATAAGCTTCAATTTTATGAAAGAATTCATCTTTCCTTAAAGTAACAATTTTTTTTACTGTTGTGTTTTTGTCCTTTGTTTTTATTTGCTTGCATTTATTTAATACTATGATCTCATGTAAGATCAAATTTTTGAGAAGTCGTAAATACACTAAATGCTTCTCTATATGAATAGATACATGACTAAAATGCAGGTACCAGCGCCACAAAAAAAAATTAAATATAGAATCCTGTGTTATTAGCTAATGTGGCCATTTTATTTTGTGGAATATTTAATTTAAAAAAAGATTATTTTGAATATTATGAGCGCTCAGTCATGGACATAACACAATTCTTATGAATTGTTTTGAAAGCAAGCAAATACTTTTTTCTACTTACTTATAGTTGTATAAAATATTTTACAGGAGCTAACGGGAAATAGTTTCACAGACAAGCTAAAATAAGTTTCTTGGTAGATATCAACTTAAATAGTTAATTTTACTTATTTTGTCATGATACATATTCTGTAAGTGCGAAGGTGGACAAAGGATTTTAAGTAGATATAAAGCTGTAACGTACACGTTTCAGCTTTCTTCTGTTGTGGGGGTGAGTTATGTGACAGCGTTTCTGTAGCATAGCTATCATTTTTATTCAAAATTAATTTAAAATATAACTTTCTTACTTTTAGATCATATTAGCCTTCCCCCCCCCCCCTCTTTCCTATAATGAAATATGTAATTAAATTCATTTCTCAAAAATCATCCAGATTTTATTAAAGTGTTTTCTTTCCTTTTCTAAAAACATCTTTATTTCACGCCGCTCAAGGATTCATTTCTTTTTTTCTTTTTTTCCCTTATTTGTCTGTTCCACTGCAGCTACTAGTAACAATATCTCTTCATTTAATTTCATGCAGAGAAAAGCTTCCTTATCACTGCTAAGATGGAACCGTTGAAAATCTTTTAACAACGAATGTGAAAGGAATGTATTTTATGCGAGTCACTGCATCTTTCCCTTTCCTCGGTCTGCAGTATGTAATTTTAAGTAACACTTGTTTAAGCGAATGCCAGTCTGTAATATAAACACCTCCCAGATGTTTCTGTCGTCTCTCACATCGAAATGAGATGCGGTTTTTAAATTCACGTTGCATGGAGGTTAAATCTTTTTGTCAGTTGGTTTTACCAGATGCCTTTCTTGGCATTTTCTCGATTGTATGTTGCGGGCATTTTAACGTAATCATTTCGCTTAGATAATGATTCCCAGGATTTGTGGACTGGCAACCATTTTCCATGACGCGTTTCATTGTTCTCATCGGGGTTGCTGGATTTTTGGGATAATCATTTGGCTCGCGAATAAAACCTTTGTCCACAGTTCGTTCAGGGTGCCAATGTTTGAATTTAGCGAAGTGTAGCGACGAGTGTGATATGATTCTTGTGAAATCACGGACTCAACTTTTGATCTCGAAAGAAAAAGGATGTAAGACCTTCTCGGTCTGTGGGCCACGCCCAGGCGTACCTTGTAAAATATTTACTCTCTCTCACACTCTTAATTAATTATGAGAAAGATCTGTTTTGTAACTTTAAATTTAAAATGTTGAATAAATTTTCATAGTTCCTGTAATATGGTTGGAGTTTTTGCACTTAAGTAAACGAACCCCACTGAATCCTCTTCACAGGCTGTACAAAACATATGAAATACATTTTCGTTTATTGATAGAAATTGCATAAGACTGTTCTCAAATCCAAAAGAGCAATTTTTTGACATAAGATTTAATTTATTTTTGTTCGGAAATGTATGAAACTGGTAGGTGTTGTTGTTCAGAAACTATGCCATCGAGCTGTTTTTTCCGGGGTTTTTTTGCAAACGGAATAAATCTTTCAGAAAATATTTTCAAAGTGGGCGTTTTGAAATGAATTTCAGCGCGAAAGGAGAAAACCCACTCAGGAAAGGATGAAAAGCGTGTTTGTCACGTGATCAAAATTGCTTATAACTCAATAGGTAATTTATGTATCCAAAAATGGAAAACACAGCTCGATTTCAAATCACTTCCATGGTCAAGCATTTCAATTTTAGGTCTTTCCGTTAAAAAATGAATTTGTAAATGAGTCAAAACTTTTTGCGCTTGTTGAACGGAGCAGTTGAAAACAGCCTTATGGGAAAGTTTGAATTGTGTAACGCGTTTTCTAATTGAACCAAATTTTAGCATGCTATGTATTATATGATAATTGTATAGTTCATGTACAGTGATGCGCAAAAACTTCAAATTTTTTTTCTGACTTTTGACGGGAATTGATGAAATTGTGTTTTCAAATGTGTTATGCGTTTTAAAAATTGTTTATTTAGACATCTATTTTCACCTTATTAACCCTTTATGTACTGAATTATGAATTTATAAAAATTTCATCTTCTAAAGCATTTTTTTGTGAATTTTTGAAACTAAATTAGAAGATTTACATAATCATTTAATATGTTTGTCGAAGGATTTTAGAAGGATTGAAGGATTTAGAAGGATTCATTAAATTTGAATTTATACGTATTTTGTGTAATATTTATAACCCCACTCAAATCTTTTATTTTTAATATTTTTCTTATTATTTTGTAGAATTAGGAAATCTACAAATATAATGTTCTTACAATAGAAATATAGAAATATTTCTGAATTGAAAAATCCCCCCCCCCTCTCCCCCTCCAACGCCAAGAAAGCTGAAAAGATGCAAAGGCCAAAGAAATCATCCTTTTAAAAATATTTTTGTTTTGTGTAACCCATAATGCTTTTGGAACATGATAAAGTAATGCATGTATAACTCATTCTAAACTGTACTACTACTAATTGATGTATTAAATTAATTTAATAACAAGTTATTTTAATGGTACTTATAAGTATCGTCAGTAGATAAAGGGTTAAACAGTGAAGTTTCATTATAGAATTCTGAATGTGTTGGGATGTGTTTCATAATCTATACTTAACACATGATTTTGCGTTATAGTTCTTTCTAGTTTATAATCTAAAGTATATTATCTGAAAACCTCAATTTAACATTTAACAAAAATTATTTGAATGCATGAATATATTACATAATTGTAGATTTTGAAATTTTCAATGAATTACACATATCAAAAATTTTAATACGGAACAGAGAAACAAAACGAATCCTAAATGTTTAAAAATTTATTCTAATGGAGCATATTTTTAAAAATAAACCTTTAGTATTTGCAACAATTTATTCAAACATACATTTCTTTGATCAATGCAAAAAGAAAATTTTTCAAGAACTACGCAGCGCAGTTCACTCAAAAGATAATATAACCGGAAATAAACATACAGTATATGTTATTACATCGTTTCTTTCTCTGTCAAAGAAAAGATGTACTTCTAACATTTTTGACATATGATATTTCTTTCTCCAATTCATGCGTACAGTTCAAAATACTATGCAAACATCTTGGAAATTTTCTAGGTGGTCTGAAGTAAAAGTTTCTTCATTTGTACTTTAGAAATTTCTCTTTTTTTATATGTAATACCATTTTTTTTAAAACTAAATCATGGAAAATAATTAGGTACTTTTGCACTTAAGAATCAAACAAATAAATATCACCATCCACAACAACAACCTTCTCAACACATTGCTGGTAGTAGGTCTCCGACAGATTTTTCCATTGTTTCCTGTCTAGTGTTTTTCTCCTCCAATTAACTCCAGCTATTTTTCTGATTTCGTACCTCCATCTTACCTGAGGTCGTGTTCTGTAGGGTATTTTCATTCCATCTATTATTTTGTCTTCCGGAATGTGCTGTGACTATTTCCACTTTAACCGTTTAATTACATCGATAATATCAAAAACTTTCGTCTAACTTCTTATCTTGGTTTTCATTTCTGCCTCTTCTAGTTATGCTTATCATACATCTTTCGATAAATTACTCTATAATTTATACAGATTGTTACATATACATGTACAGGGTTTTACCAAAGTTGATCGACAAATTCAGAGGAGTGATATTAGGCATCAAGGGGATGGAAACTTACCTTAGAACATGGGGTCGCAAACCACATATTAAATAAAAAATACAGACTATTTAAGTATTGCGCGGCAGGGCAATACTTATTTATTTCCACTGTCACTTCTCAATGTTAATCTAACATGGAAAAGCCTATGGAGATCATAACTTTTTCATTTTTTCTTCCCACCTTTTTGTCCCTGATGCCACTCATTTTTTATTCTTTACTAATTCTAATGATATTATTAATGTAAAGTGTAAAAACGTTTCATTGACGTCAGGGTCAGAACGAATGGTAAAATGACTTTGCATATGGGGGAATTATATCCCAGAGAGAAACATGGGCCTTTTTTTTTTTGCATTATTCAAATATTTTTCTTAATAATTCCAATTTTCGCTTTTTTCATTGAAAATCAAGGGACATTTTTCATAGAAAATGTAACATTTTTACTTCATTGTCGAAAATATTTCAAAAGCCGTAATAATAATTTATTTATTTTTAGTTGAAAGATTTTCACGTGAAACATTATTAAATTGAGCTAGATTTTTTTTTCAAAAATTAAAAAGGTGAATATGGCTTCATAGTGGAAATAAAAAGGATATTTTCAGAATAAGTTTTTGCTTTGGTCAAGTTTATATTTTAGTAAAAAGTTTCTAATGGATAGCTATTTTTACGTAGGTAGCGAACTTAGTGGGGAATTACATAACTTAAATTTTAAAATGTATTTTTTTTCCGAGATGAGAACTATTTATACCCCAAGTAAAATTTAGGTAATAATTTTCTGATGTGTTTACATACCCCTTGGGAGAGAATAAGGTTTAAAAGTTTAAGTAAAACTTTTATTTTTTACTGTATCACAGCTGTAATATTGTTAAATATTAGCATTAGGATTCAACACAATTTACATTTACATTCATAGCGTTCCTGAGTGGGAAATAGGGTATCTAAATTTAAGTGAAGTTAATTTTTTATGTTTTGATTATAGATTTTTTACGTTCAGATTGGAAGTTTTTGTCCAAACTACCGCAACCTGCATTACTACAGTGGTGAAACATTTTGAATTATACATTGGTAAACTGCATCCCACATTGTGATGCAATCCCTAGTAGCAAATTGTGTCTGGCCCTTGAATGGCCTCTCATCGAAATCCGATTACACGATAAGTGGCCGATTATCGTATTCTCATCGGACATGGATGATTTTCATCGGCAATTACTCAGAAATGTCTCATTGGCCTTAGATCAATGGATGATCGCAAACTGATGAATTTTAGAAAAAAATATGATGAATCACCGAGGAGTACGATTTCATGACGATGAATGTCCGATGACTTTTAGATGAGTTATCAAGCAAATTTTGATGAGAAAGCGATGAATTATAGATTGGTTGGTTGGGTGTATAAATGAAAGCGATTTCAGAATATTCATTTTCAGATTTTGCGAAATATACATACATTAAAATTTTAGGAGTTAGAAATTTAAATATGCTCACTTTTAATTTCTATTAGCTTTACTACAATCATTTGAAACAAAATATTTAAACAAAAGTATCCAAATTTTGTTTTATTTTTTGAGGGGGGAGGGGGGCTGAATTAAAGTTCCATATTTTCTTAGTTTATTTCTGAACAAATACTACTCCTTCATTTAAATAATCCTATTAAATTCTATTATTTATCCTCTTCCTAGAGCCTTTTATTTTAAATAAAGTTTGCTTGCTGAACTCAAACTGATTTATTAAAAAAAAAAAAAAAGGCTCTAAAAAAGGGATTTTCCAATATTAATACTTAAAAAAGGGATTTTTTAAGTATTAATATTGGACTAACAATTACCACTGTTATTGTTTATCATTTTGTTTGATAGAAATATTTTAAAAGAATTTTGTTAATTCTAAATTATTGTTCTGCTTTGATAAGTTTTTGCCCTTTAAATTTTTCATTTTAAAATGTGAAAGGTTATTTCTTTCATTTTATTCGACTTTAAGAGATGAAAAATGCATTGGGCCTTTTTTCTACCAAGGTACATATGAATAATTCAGTAAGTTATACTATTGTATAAACACTCATAACTCACAAGAGTGCATATTTTTAAATAAGCATTTTTTGGAGGGGGGAGGGTTAAGGTGGGATTCAGGTGTCTAATTAGGTACAATTTAGGTCTGTTCGGAGATCCTTGACAAGAGGCATACAAAAGAAAAAGGCCCTCACACCCTCCTCGTTTAAATAAAGACCATTTTTTATCACACAAACTGTCCCAAACACATACCCATATTTGCCAATAAGCCGTTTTTCCCAAAAATAAATACTTTGAACCAGAAAATTTATTTAATTATATGTGTCTTGCCTCTATGTGGTAGAGATTTGAAATATACTTTATTTCATTAAATAAAATTTCTGGTTTAAAGTTTTTTTCTTCTTTCATTACGTGGGAAGGTGGTAATAAGTATGCTTATATTTTTTTTCTTAAATATTTCATAATTCATATCTGTAAAGTATAAAAAATAAAACTCTAAAATAAAGCACACCGTAATAACAGATTATATTTCTAAAACAAATGTATGAATTAGGTTCAGCTTTGCAAGTCCCATTTTTAATTCAAATCCAATTCATTTAACCCCTTGAGAAAGTGATTGTGTTCCTGTAATGTTAAGTTTCCGGTGCAAATCTTGATTAAACTTAGGTGAGATAAAATATATCCCATCGCCTCTCAAGGGGTTAATATTCACAACTTTCACGTCTACGGTTAATTTCTTTTCTATTGGTACTACCTAGATGTTTAAGGAAAAATCTTATGTCACGCTGATACTTCAAGACTGTATTGTCTGTGAAAACTTCTGTAAAGTAGGTCTTTCCCCCTCTGAAATATTTGTATCTTTAATATGATTTAAGAAAAATAGATAGAAAAACTATTTTAATTAATATTTTAATAATTATTGATCAATCTAATTGTCCAATTTATTTGAAAATAACTTTTTGAGCCTTTCTGATAATTTTTTTCCCAAAACACTGCTGCGATGATTTTTTTCATTCAAAAAATTGAAGAAATTGGAGTTTTCACGATCCTTCGAAGAAATTGGAGTTTTCACGATCCTTCGAAGAAATTGGAGTTTTCACGATCCTTCGAAGAAATGAGAGTTTTCACGATCCTTCGAAGAAATGAGAGTTTTCACGATCCTTCGAAGAAATGAGTTTTCACGATCCTTCGAAGAAATTGGAGTTTTCACGATCCTTCAAAGAAATTGGAGTTTTCACGATCCTTCGAAGAAATGAGAGTTTTCACGATCCTTCGAAGAAATTGGAGTTTTCACGATCCTTCGAAGAAATGAGAGTTTTCACGATCCTTCGAAGAAATATGAGTTTTCACGATCCTTCGAAGAAATGCGAGTTTTCACGATCCTTCGAAGAAATGCGAGTTTTCACGATGCTTCGAAGAAATGCGAGTTTTCACGATCCTTCGAAGAAATGCAAGTTTTCACGATCCTTCGAAGAAATGCGAGTTTTCACGATCCTTCGAAGAAATTGGAGTTTTCACGATCCTCCGAAGAAATGCGAGTTTTCACGATCCTTCGAAGAAATGCGAGTTTTCACGATCCTTCGAAGAAATGCGAGTTTTCACGATCCTTCGAAGAAATGCGAGTTTTCACGATCCTTCGAAGAAATGCGAGTTTTCACGATCCTTCGAAGAAATGCGAGTTTTCACGATCCTTCGAAGAAATGCGAGTTTTCACGATCCTTCGAAGAAATGCGAGTTTTCACGATCCTTCGAAGAAATGCGAGTTTTCACGATCCTTCGAAGAAATTGGAGTTTTCACGATCCTTCGAAGAAATTGGAGTTTTCACGATCCTTCGAAGAAATGAGAGTTTTCACGATCCTTCGAAGAAATGACAGTTTTCACGATCCTTCGAAGAAATTGGAGTTTTCACGATCCTTCGAAGAAATGAGAGTTTTCACGATCCTTCGAAGAAATGACAGTTTTCACGATCCTTCAAAGAAATGACAGTTTTCACGATCCTTCGAAGAAATTGGAGTTTTCATGATCCTTCGAAGAAATGCGAGTTTTCACGATCCTTCGAAGAAATGCGAGTTTTCACGATCCTTCGAAGAAATTGGAGTTTTCACGATCCTTCGAAGAAATTGGAGTTTTCACGATCCTTCGAAGAAATTGGAGTTTTCACGATCCTTCGAAGAAATTGGAGTTTTCACGATCCTTCGAAGAAATTGGAGTTTTCACGATCCTTCGAAGAAATGAGAGTTTTCACGATCCTTCGAAGAAATTGGAGTTTTCACGATCCTTCGAAGAAATTGGAGTTTTCACGATCCTTCGAAGAAATGAGAGTTTTCACGATCCTTCGAAGAAATTGGAGTTTTCACGATCCTTGGAAGAAATGAGAGTTTTCACAATGCTTCGAAGAAATTGGAGTTTTCGCGAACCTTCGAAGAAATTGAGTTTTCGCAATCCTTCTAAGAAATTGGAGTTTTCGTGATCCTACGAAGAAATTGAGTTTTCACGATCCTTCAAAGAAATTGAGTTTTTGTGATCCTTCGAAGAAATTTGAGTTCTCGCGATCCTTCGACGAAATTCGAGTTTTTAGCGATCCTTTGACGAAATTTACGCTTCTTTCGCGATCTCTTGACAAAATTAGCGGCATTTTCCGTGATTTTTTGATGAATTTTTTTTTTTTTTTTTTTTACAAAATCCTGCATTTGACCGGTTCCTTCCATATTTTTAGTCGCCAGTCTTTCAAGTTTAATCGCCGGGTGGCGAGTGCTTATTTTCATCTTTACGACAAAACCCTTTTGATTTTCATAAAATAAAAATAAAATTATATACAGTCGACTCTGAAATCTGCACACTTAGGGACAGAGGGTTTTGCGGATTACACATTTTTGCAGATTATAGATCATCCATTTGTTTACATTTTACTTTTTAGAGTCTGGCAATAAATTAGAAACAACTGCACACAAATTATAATTGCAATGTAAAAGAAAAACATAATGCATTATTATTTTACTAATTGTATTAATTTTTTTAAACGTTGACACAACATAATGGTAATTTCAGTTTTGCTTTGTTGTCAATAATTTTTTTCTATAGTCTATGAACAATCATTACTTTTTGCTCTGAGATAAAATTTTGTTGCCCTGAGAAATTTAAACATTTATGTCCAATTTATATTTAAATATTTATTCATTGGAGAACTGATAACTTATGAAAAAAAAATACCAAATTTAACTTTATCTAAGAGTTTAACTGTTAATGGAATTTTCATTGTTTACATTCCAACATGTAGTCCGGATAATAGACATTGGCGGATTATACATCAGCGGATTTCACAGAGTTGACTGTATTTAATAGTTCACTTATATATTATATTAAAAAAAAAGAAAAAAAAGTCGCCAAACAATGTGATTTAAGACCATAAAATTCATAAGTGTAATATGGTCACATTTGTTACATGTTTATCATTTTTGGACCACAGTCAAATATCTTGTCTGTGCATTCTAATTATAGAAGATTGCTAAGAAAGTATGGCAACAACCAATCAAGACTGCAGTGAAGATAACCAAACTATGGCTGTCAGAATGATTGGTACAAAATTGCATTTTTTTTTTTTTTTTTTTGCTTATTTCTACTATTATATATATATCCCCCAATCTTTATGTTTCGAGCTAAATTTGCTGTGTCAGAACTGATTAATAAAAAGTCACTGGTCTCAAGGACTCAAACATTAGAATTTACTGGTCCACAACATAAAATTCGATTAAGCACCTTTAACCCTTTGAGCCCTCTACCCTCCGCAGAATATAAACCAAACTCACTTTTCAGTTATCCAAAATTTTCAGCATTAATAAAATGTGAAATTTTAATTTGTTAAAAATAAAATAAAATTGTGATTTGCGATCGGGAGGGCAGAAAAGTTACTGGTTCTGCGGACAACTAAATTTTTCAAATTAGGGGCTGCCCACAACTAATGTCATGCTTGGAGTAGGGTTCGTGAAATTGTGACAAGGGGATGGGAGGGGGTAAGAAGAAATGTGACATCACACATTTTGGTTAAAATAAAAGCATTAAAAATCAGCAGATTAAATTTTGAAGTTATTTTGAAATTAAAATCAGGGGTCGATCCATGCAAAATTTGGGGCCTATTTAGGGCCCTTTCACAAAAATCTATTTAATAAAATAGACCCCTTCACAAAATTCCTTTTAATAAACAGGCCCCTTTCATAACATTCTTTTTCATAAAAACTGTTTTAAAATGTGTAATTTGTAAATAAAACCAGATCACGAAAAACAAAAAATTTAGCAAGGGGATTTAAAGAAGTTTTTGTTTATAAATTCTTGGTTCGAATGAGTAACTGGATTTCCACTTTCGTTACAAAATGCTATTTTTCACAAAAATATTATAAAATTCACAAAAATAACTTACTTTTCACAAAATGGGCCCCAAGAATAAAAACCTGCATCGATCCTTGAAAGTATTTTATACTCATAAAGTAAGGATAGTATTGAGTTGACTCTAAGCCGCTTTTTAGCAGGGCGCAGCGCTAGGTGGCCCTTTTTTTCTTTTTTGTGCCCGGCAGCTCTTTTAAACCCTCCTGATACGCCCAGCTGCCCTTTTCAACATTTCCTATGTGGCTCGTGGCAATCCAATTGATCCCGAAAAAATATCACAAATTCTAGGCTCTCTAAACAAACCAGTTCAAAATATTATTGTGAACAAGGTTTAAGTGTCCCTTTTTTGAAAAAAAAAAATGTGCCTTTTTTTAGAACAATGTTTCCTTTTTGAAAAAATGTACCCTTTTTTAGATAGTGTTCCCTTTTTTTAGAATAGTGTTCCCTTTTTGAAAAATTACTGCCCGGCGGCCCTTTTTTTCTAGAGTCAACACTAAAGGATAAGATTTAAAGCCAAATATATTAAATTCCATTTCAAATTCCAAAATACTACTGTTTTCAAATGCTCTTTCATATTAATATTTTATGACTATTGCATATTAATTTATGTTTTTTGTCGTAAACCTTAATATTATTTCATACAAAATAAATGTACAAATCATATTTTATAGTTATGCTCACAAATGTCGTGAAAACAAATAGTTAAAGTTAATATGAAAGTTTAATTATAAAGTTAAAATTTTAAATATGATCTATAAAGCAGTGCTTTGTTTCTGAACTGCAAGTATATGTTATGTAATATAGCATGACATGCGACAAGAGGGGAGGGCAAGAGGTAAGGTGAAGTGTGAAAAAAAAAGGGGGGGGGAAGGGGCCAAAAAGTGTGACATCATTTATGGACTGTCCCTTAGTGGTCAGGTTGAATTTTCAGTGGTCGCGGACCAGCAGAACACCAAGGATTCTGAATGTTGATTTGTAAATGTAGAACGAATATTTATGTGGAGCAATATTAATTTATAAACTGCCTAATTTAGAAGACAATGAGTTACTTATAGTTTCATTAGAAAGAATATTTTCTGGTTTTCATTTAATTTAGTTTAAAAAGGTTAGGCAATAAAAATACAGGCATGCTAACATTTGCATTCAAATTCTTCAGTAAAAAATATATTTTGTTCTGTGTATAAAAATTCCCTTGATAGTGAATGTTTGTTTTTTGTGAAAAGCAAATTGTTTCTGTTTTCAATTAGTTGACTGTCAATTTTGGTGTAAATAGAAAGAAAAAGATTGTGTTCTTTTTAGGTGCAATATATTTTAGTTTCCAATTTATATTAAATCTCAAAATATTTATAATCAGCAATAAGTATTTGACTATTTTGCAGCGTTCGAAATCCTTGGTGGTCCGCTGGTCCGAGACCACTAAAAATTCAATTGGACCACTAATTTAAAAAATTTAGTGGTCCGAAGGACCAGTAACACAGTAACTTTTTCCCCTTTCTGACAGGTAAATGTAAATTTTCCCATCCCTGAGAAAACTGCAACCAAACATTACAATAAGCATAAAATTTGCATAAAAACTTAGTTAAAATAAATAGACGGAAATAAAAAACATAATAATTTCAGTTTTTGTTTATGTACTATTTAATTTTTAGCAAAATATAATTTTACATTTTATTATGCCGAAAATTTTGGGTAACTGAAAGGAAGTTTAATTTATATTCTCGGAGGAGGAGAGGGGGGGGGGTTGTCACTCAAAGGGTTAAGGTACTTATATAATTTTATGTAGCGGGCCAGTGACGATGTCTGCGGACCAGTAAACTCTGATGTTTACTGTTCCTTGTGATCAGTGATTTTTTTTTAATCAATTCTACCGCTGAAAATAGTCAGGGTTGCAAAATCGCTAAAAAAATGTCGGTCATAACAAAAAAGATGACAGACGATCAAGGGAGAATATGCAAGGGATATACAAAAACTCATTCAATTTCATTATAAAAATTAACATAAGGTTAACAGATGATAAGATTAAAAATTCAAAACAACATTCTTGTATTTAATAACATTTGTTATAATACTTGTCCCCAAGCAGCATTAGCGATAAATACAAAATATTATTTTGTCTTCAAAAACATCGGTAAATTAGAAAAATTTTGGTTAAAAAAAAAAAAAAAAAAAAGATCTATTCAATCTATCTTTTAACATGCTTTTACAAACAAAATATCAAAGTTCTCCAAATGTTATTTACGAAAAAGGAGAGAGAGAGGGGGGGGGGGGGGGAGAGAGAGAAATTTGTAAAAAGCAAATAGTATAAAATTTTGTAATGATAATGATTCTGAGATTCATATAAATATTAAAATTGATCTAAGCCCAATAAAAAACAATGATGTTTTCAAAACAAAATACCAAAATTTTCCAAACGTTATTTCTAAAAAAAGAGAGGGGAAAGGGAATTTGTAAAAAGCAAATAGTAATAAAATAAACAAAAAATTTTGTGCATGCATGTGCAGTAAGTAAAAAATACTGCATGTATGAGCACTGCATGCCCATAAAGCAAAAATTCAAAACAATATTCTTGTATTTAATAACATTTGTTAATGCTTGTCCCCACGCAGCATTAGCGATAAATACAAAATATTATTTTGTCTTCAAAAACATTGGTAAATTAGAAAAATTTTGGTTAAAAAAAAAAAAAAAAATCTATGCAATATGTCTTTTAACATTCCGATGAAGCAAGTAACTTTTTTCCCTCTCTGACAGGTAAACTTAAATTACCCCATCCCTGACAAAAACCGCAACCAAACATTACAATAAGCATAAAAACTTAGTTAGTTAAAATAAGTAAACGAAAATAAAACACATAATTAATAAGTTCAGTTTTTGATAATGTACTACTTATTTAATTTTTAGCAAATTATAATTTTACATTTTATTATGCCGAAAATTTTGGGTAACTGAAAGGAAGTTTGGTTTATATTCTCGGAGGAGGAGAGGGGGGGGGGTGTCACTCAAAGGGTTAAAAGTACTTAATATAATTTTATGTAGAGGGCCAGTGACGATGTCTGCGGACCAGTAAACTCTGATGTTTACTGGTCCTTGGGACCAGTGACTTTTTTTTAATAATTTCTACCGCTGTTTTGATATTTGCGACCCTGCAAAAATTTATTTTTTATCATAAGCGATAAAAATAAGAGTATTTTATGAACTTTTTTGTATTTTAATATCACCCCCCCCCCCCTCTGCCTGTTTTTTTTTCTTTTTAAATATCCCAGCAGTAGGGGTTGTTTTGTGTGTTAATAAACGAAAGCGTTAAAAGATGTTTTTTGTTTAGTATCCTTAAATCTTGACTGAATGATACTAAAGCATTTTGGATTTTGGCTGCCAGACTGCTTGGTTTCAGAAACAAAATACTACTACATACTAGGGTGTAAAAAAATCATGATTTTTTGGAACAGATATCATATTCGCCCCATATTGGCGCGATTTTTTTCTGTCGCCAATATCATATAGGCAACAGGTACTTAACTTGCGCCAAAGTGCTTGATGTGGTAACCCGGATTATGTTGTTTATGCTGTTGATGTTTTCGCCAAATTGGCAAGCGAAAAAAATCGCGCCAATATGGGGCGAATATGACATCTGTACAGATTTTTTAAATTTAAATCAGATTTTTTTTATTTTTTTCCCTGTGTTAAAATATTAAACATTTACCAAGAATTAAGCATTTCAAAAATGAACAACCCTTCAGTTACTAACATAATCTATGTTTTTTTGCTTTAATTAATAAAATTTTAATTATGCAATTATAGAATTTACAAAAAACTGCAAATTAAAAATTTCTTTAGTAACATACAACATTATGTGCATTAATATTTTGTAATAATTATGTAAACCAATATTAAATACTGCTTACATTTTAAAGTTATTGATAAATTGCATTTAATTTTAAATTGATGATACAGATTAAATTTTGTAATTATTAAACAATTAACTTTTTAAGAACACAATCTACATTTTTGAAAAAGTGATTGAAAAAAGGTGATAAATAATAGTTTGATAAATACATAAAGCAGCCAGTAATTTTACACAGGTTCTAAAGCGTATGTATATCAAATCGATCAAAAATTGTAGCAATGTATACAGCAAATTCACACATAATTTAAAAATAGATTACAAAAATTGTATTTTTGAAACTTAAATCGGATTTTTTTCCCCATAACATTAAAATATTTGAATAGCTACTAAATATTATAATGTTTTGAAGTTATTTAACATTTAGTTAGATTTTTTTTTTAAATGTATAATACTTCTTTTTACACAGTTTAATATTTTTATAATTAACAATAACAAATGTTACATGTTTTACAAGTGATTTAGTGATCGTTTTCATTACTGATTATAATGCTTTTTCACACTATTTTAAAAAATCAGAAAATATGTGATTTTATCATCTGATTCAAATCAATTGATTAAAATCATTGACACTCTATTGCTATGTTTATTGTATAGTATAAAAGAATGAATAACTTGATTATTAAAAGGAAATTATGGCATTGTAAATTATATTAGATTGAAATATCATTTTTAAATTAAATGCTTTTTATGTTTGTTAGATAAAAACCATGCTTTTTACAAACTTACTGTACTTAAAATTTCACAATACTCAGGAATTATGCTTAGAAACAATTATTTAAAGCTTTGTTTTGTGTATTCATAAGTCACAATACCTGTAGAAACTTTCCAAATTATGTTCATCTTAGATTTGAATACTTTTTACGTCATTTTAAACATTTAGAATTTTTTTGATTTTAATCAATGATTTTTTTAAAAAAATCACTTGATTAAAATCATGATTTAAATCGCTGATTTAAATCAACTGATTTAAATCGTTGACACCCTACTACATACAGACTTGCCAAGCTCCGAAATCCAAAAATCAGAAATGAAATCAATTTTTTTTTTCAGTTTTAAATTGCGCTTTGTTGTCATATAAGATTAAAAATAAACAATTACGCAGACTATTAAAAAAGGTGCATTACAATCAAGAGCACGGGAAAACGTGTGTAAATCAGAAGCATTGTCAAATGAAAAAGGTAATAACATCAGAAAGAATGAAATAGGTACTTACATATTTCCGGAAAAAATGTATTTACTCCACGGATAATGCGGTGTAGCAATGGCGACCGCTTCCTTCTTCCTCGCGAACAGCCATCAACAACAACATCGTCTTCATCCGGGATCTTCGTAGCTCTCGTGTTTCAACCAATCAGATTCACGTTTCCAGAAAAACTGCGTTTTCTGGTATATTTCACCGTGATTTGATATCGGGCCGTTACCTGTTGCACATGACTATGCGATTAGCACATTTTCCTCGGTAATTATGCACATAATGATACCTTTTACCCGAGGAAATAGTGCCCATCGAAAACCGGTTCTCAGGTACTGCTCGCAAGGATATTACCTGTGTTATTACTCGAGCACATTTCGAGGAATTGATGAAAGGCCGAGAAAAATACGATCTGTCGATGCTACTAGGGATACCGCATACATCAAAGCCTGATGATGATACTCTCTATTAATTTTGAAATGCGTTCCTCTGAGTGCAGTAGTTATTAAAAAACTTGACATATTAAACAAAAACATAATTTGAAGAACAAATTAAAAAAGCAAAATTTATTTCCTACATTGTTTAAGACCGAGAAGGGACAGATATTAAGATGTTTCATTCAATTAGTTCTACATTTAATGTTACATTTTTGTAACAAATTAGTTAAGCCAATTGAAGATTAAAAAATAAAAATAAAATTCATACAATATAATACTTAAAACACCCTAAAAAATTAGATTCCGTACAAATGAAATCTAAATAAATCTTAGACTTATTTTTAAGTTTTGTATTTTGCCTGCATCTTATCATTTTATGCACAATTGTCATAAACATAATACAAAATCTCCAATACAAATATTTTCAATTAAAAATGGAAGAAGTCTAAGATTTATTTCGATTCGATTTGAACGGAATCCAATTTTTTACGGTGTTTTAAGTATCATATTGTATGAATTTTATTTATATTTTTTAATCTTCAATTGGCTTAACTAATTTGTTACAAAAATGTAACATTAAATGTAGAACTAATTGAATGAAATATCTTAATGTCTGTCCCTTCTCGGGGTTAAACAATGTAGGAAATAAATTTTGTTTTTTTAATTTGTTCTTCAAATTATGTTTTTGTTTAATTCTATCCTAACTCAATTTGTGTTGACGGTAATAACTTTCAGAAAACTGAAGTATATTATTACAAAACTTTTAACAGATATTTTCACCTTTGTTTTAAGTGTGATAATATGAAAAAAGTGGTAGAAGTGTCCATTATACGCGTCAGTAATATGCACATGACGCTCGCTGTTTTGGAGTGCCGTGACCCGTTCATACGATATCATCAATTGCTTGAGCACCCTGTTTTCCCAGAATTTTTCGTCATGTTATAACATTTCACACAAAACAACGTACATATCGTTCAATTTTCATGGCAATGTTTTTATTTTTCTCAAAATTACTGCCGTCAAGCCAAAATCAGTTATGATGAAACACCCTGTATTTGTGTCTAAATGAATGGTTTGCGACCCCATGTTCTATGGCAATTTTTCATAATCTTGATGCCTACTATAATCATTCTGAATTTGTCGGTCGCATTCGGCAACACCCTGTATATCGGGCTCCCTTGTGAAAGATAATTTTGAAACTCATTCTTTTAGATGTAAATTTCCAACTGGGAGAAAAATGTCCGGACCAGGATTAGAACCCGGGACCTCCTGGCTGAAGCCGACAGTGCTCTGCCATATGAGCTATCCCATCCAGATGGCAGAGCACTGGCGGCTTCAGCCAGGAGGTTCCGGGTTCGAATCCTGGTCCGGACATTTTTCGCCCATTTGGAAATTTATATCTAATATGATTTGTTTACCAATTAGAATAATTGTGTTAATATTAATCTAGTGTAACTCATTCTTTCACAGTACTGAAAGTACTTGCTTAATTTATTTGCTTCTAAAGTGCTAATGGTGAATGCTTAAGGGGTAAATGCTGAATGCTTAAGTGTACCTTTTTCTCAGAAATGGTGAAAGATAGAGGTCTAGATTTTTTAGAGTAGATTGAATACTTTACGTATTTTAACAGACCATTTTCTTTCTAAGAGTAACTGAAAATTAATTATAAATTATTTATTGAAAGGCATTTTTAAATTAGCATTTTAGGTAACATTTCAATGCATAAAATAAATAATTCTCAACAAATCATTAAATCCATGTGTTAAAGTATACAATATAACATAATAAAAGTACTTACAAAAATTGAGTTTTTAACTTTAATAGATATTGAAAAGAAAAGAAACGCAAACATGAAAAATCCAAGTTTTGAGAAAAAGTCAATTAAAACTGTGAAGCAGTGTTGCCAGTGGGCTACCTTTTTTTAAAATTCTGATTTCTTGATTGGTAACACTTTTAAATGACACATTAATTAGGGCGGAAACAAGGGAAATTTTACCACTTCAGAAAAGTGGTGCCAATCAAGAAATCTGAATTTAAAAAAAAGTAACCCACTATTGTGAATTGCTCTTAGAATAAATGAAAAATCCAACACTTTTCTTTTACATACAGTCGAACTTGGCAAATTCGAAGTGCAAGGGACTACTGCAAAATTTCGAATTATCCAAAAAAAGTTATTTTTATGTCGTAAAATAATCAATCGGAACAGAAATTGTGAAAAAAAATATGTTTATTAATTTTAAATAAAAAAAACTACAGCTTTTTAAAATATTGAGATATTTCAGATTGTTTTAAAGAGCTTACTTGATTTTTTTTAAACAAAATCTTCAAGGATATCTACAGATCGAAACACAGCTTCACTCACGTTAGATTGTCCTTCTAGATAACGACGATATTCGGCTAGATGAGAGACTGCCTCACTTGAAGTTGGAATCGTTCTCTGTTCTTCTACCTCATCTTCAATATCTTCATCGTCTTCTATTGCAATGTTCTTATTGTTTAGAATTTCTGTATCAGACAGCTCTCCACAAATGTCTAAGTTTTTATCAATGTCGACGTAATCATCAAATGGTCTGCTGTCTTCCCATGCAACTGGGGGAGATAAATTTACTTCATCTAAAAGCTCGCTAGGGGCAGTGTTCCTGATGAATCCTGCTTTCCGGAAACAGTTTGCTACTGTTTTTTGGCTCACTTTGGACCATGCATTTAATCACATTCTTGATGCATCGAGGAGGGTAATGGGAAGCTTTTGGGAAGATTCAGTAAGGAGGTGTTGAACGACTAGGCATCTGTAGAAATGCTTCAGATTTTTAATGATGCCTTGATCCATTGATCCGTACTGAGGTCACGTTTGGCGGTAAAAATTCAACCGTAACATTTTCCATAGCGGCTATCGATTTATGGGCCGCGCAGTTATCAATAAACAGGATGATTTTTCTGTTTTTTCTTTGGTACGTGCGATTGAGATCTAGCAGCCATTCTTCAAAAGATTCCCCGTCATCCAGGCTTTCGTGTTAGAACGGTATTCTATAGGCTTTGTTTTGACATTGTGAAAACACCTTGGATTTCTTGATTTTACAATCATCAGTAAAGGTAACTTCTCAGTGCCGTCCATGTTTGCTCTCACAAGTAGAGTTATTCGCACTTTACTGCGTTTTCCTCCACTACATTTTTCACCTTTAAAATCCAAAGTCTTTGCAGGGGTACATTTGAAAAAGAGTCCAGTTTCGTCGACATTAAAAATGTCTCTGTCCTGTGTATGCTCAATGATTTGAACAACTTTTTCTTTCCACTCATTTGCTGCATCTTGGTTCGCACTTGAACTTTCACCACACACAGACTTAAAGGAAATTTCATTTCTTTCCTTAAATCCGTCTAACCATCCGGAGCTTGCTTTGAAGTTGTTGTTTCCTAAGCTGACAGCAAATTCTTCCGCTTTTGCACGAACCAGAGTTCCACTGAGAGGGATGTTTTTGTCCCGCGCTTGTTTAAACCACTTCAAGACACACTCGTCTACATCAGGATTATCGGGTTCTCTAGCCCGTTTGCGATTTCGCTTAGATTTCAATTTTTTTTCTTTATTTTTCAAAAAGGTCGAAAGAGTGTTAGGTGCTATTCCATACTCTTTTGCGATGATAAATTTTTTCTTGAAACCCTTTTTACCTCACGAATCACAGCAATTTTTTCATCGAAAGATAAGGTTTTATACGGGACACGGGGCTTACTCAATGACATGCTTGCAATGAACTCTCACCACAAAAACTAAAAACACAATGAAGAAAACTAAAGCAACTATAGTCCTGTTTTCGAAGGTATTGCAACGCGTGTCATCTAAGATTTATCGCATTGGCGAGAGTAGCATGTGTCACTCACAAAGGAAAGGGCGTTCGTTTCTCCTCCCTTTATCCCTGCTCTGTTTCCTAGAACAGATAAGAATATTCTCCCAGCCCCTTCTCTTCCCTAAAGAAATTTCCACAATATCTGAAAATAACCCGGCCACTTTTCAAATAAACTGTGTTGAAACTAGATTTTGTCATTTTTGAAATGGTAAAAACTTCGAATTAAAGAAGTTGGGCTTCGAAATGACCAAGATTTTTTAGCATTAACTGAATACAAGTTTCAAGGGACTGACAAAAAACTTCGAATTATCCACGAATTCGAATTAAAGACGTTCGAATTATCCAAGTTCGACTGTATAAACATGTGTAATACATCGTTAAGAAAATAAAAGTTTAAACTATTTAATGATATAAAAAAGTAAAAATCAATGTTTTGGTTGAATTTCCCTTTCCCGGTCCCCTTAACTCCTTGAGGGGGGAAGGAATATATTATATCCCCCTACTATTAATGAAGATTTGCACCGGAAAAATTTTACTAAATTTTACTTTTCAAACTTTGGTGGAAAAAAGGCGTAAAATTTCTGTTCCTTATTTTGCCATAAATTTTTTAACAGATTCCGGTATGAATTCGACATTACAGTAACGCAATTACCTGCACCCTTGAGGGGCGAATAGATATATTATATCCCTACCTACGATTAATGAAGATTTGCGCCGGAAAATTTTGATTAAATTTTACTTTTCTAACTTTGGTGGAAAAAAGTCGTAAAATTGCTGTTCCTTATTTTGCAATGAAATTTTTTTAAATATTCCGGTGTGAATTTGACATTAGAATAACGCAATTACTTGTCCCTCAAAGGGTTAAAACGTATCTCACTTTGCAATGTCTTTTCACATCTTTTGACATTCTATAAGTATTATTATCATATAGGTTGTTTTGTTTTTTAGCATTGTTTTAAGTTTGCACTCTTGGTTTGAGGTTGTTTTCTGCAAATTGTTTATGAAAAACTGTTTGATATTGTCATTAAATAGTATGGACAAATTTATTTCTGATAACTTTGCAAAGTTATATATATATATATATATATATTCTTAGAGATTTACGTGGCATCGACAAAAATAATCATGAAAGAGTGTCTAAAAATTAACAATTTAATAACATCTATAAAAGAATAAAAAATGTGTATAGTTACGAATGTAGGCAAAGCAAATGCAAACTATGCAGTAATATCAAAAACAACCGCATTCGCAACGATACTATCGTATTTGCGTCGTACCATGTGTGAACAGCCTAATGAAATCGCTAACGATTACTATTTACAATCAGTCTTTTTGATTCTGTTCATTTTAGTGATTTAAGCGCATAGTTTGATTTCATGTCTTATGTTTGTGTCTTATTTATGGATAGATGGATGCTTTAATTGCGTTATGGAATATAAGCCGGAAAATAAATCTGACCTATTTTTATAAATTTAAGTTCAAACGCAGTTATCCTTAGTATTCGGCTACACGCGATAGAGATAGATTAAATAAAAGCATGCTTGAGAATTATTTAAAAATAATAATAATAAATGAATAAATAGCGATGCAATTTTGAAACAAATTGTGGTACAATTTTCAAGCAAAATGCATTGAAAAGCACATTTCTTCCCTTATTCGGCGGTGAAAAACTGAAAATGTGCAATATTTAAAAGAAATTTTGCACTAACAGTAATATTTATTCGTCTGATGTTGCCAATGTCAAAGTAACGCCAGCGTTACTCACGGACGCGTTTGTCCTTTATAATATATTATTATTATTATTATATATTACACTAGGGGGCTCTGCCCCCTACGAGCTACGCTCGTCAACCCCCGTTCAGACATCGCAGTCTCTAAAAGTACGCAAATTTGATCGGCTTTAAAAAGATTTCGGAAGATTGAAATATAATTTAAAAACAGTGGCGATCTCCGTATAAACGGATTTCTATTCATTTCTCTTTGACTGGGGAATTTTAAGGCCAAATCCACTGCGGTACTACTTGATGAACCCGTCGACCCATTTCGACAAATTATATAAATCGCCAAAGCACTCGCCAAATTATACAAATTGACATCATTTTTATTTTAAATAACGAAAGAACAAATAAATTAGTGCAACATTATTAAAAATAGAAGTAAAACGTTGAAATAAAAATAACTTGATGACGTAGACACGTGTAACTTGCTTAAAGTCAAGTGAATGTGACATTTACGATCAACCATTATTGGCATTTAATCTTACAGTTTGGCGAATGATAGATTTTTGGTCGACGGGATAACTAAGTAGTACCAAAAATACATATGTCAATCGCTGTTTTCGTCTTTGATTAAGTAAAATAAGTTAAACATTTCAAAATAAGCTAATATAAAAGGAATTAAGGGTACTTTTCGGTTAGCCGGGCGCCAGTGTTATGTATACATACATATATATGTATATATACATATATGTATACATATATTGTATGTATACACATATATACATATATATCCACATATATATATATATATATGTATACATATGTATATATACATGTATATAGACATATACATGTATACATAACACTGGCGCCCGGCTAACCGAAAAGTACCGAATTAAGTACACAGAATCTTTGTCCTCCCGGTATTTTTTAACAAAGCGAAAAGAAAGTTCTTTTAAATGAGACATTTTAAATTAATCGTTTTTAATCTGATGTAATTTTGACCAAACTATTCTTTCTCTTTTTAATATTCACGTGAAAATACTTGTGTTAGAAATGAAATATTATTTGCGCTTTCCTAACAAAAATCGTTGAAAAGTATCCTCTCAAAATATAAAATAAATGTCTAGCGCAATTTCTAAATTTAAACCGTTTTGCAATATTATTTTGTGTTCATTTTATGTAATAACTGTAATGTGACGTAAATATGACGTAATTTCTCCTATTTAAGACTTCTAACGCATGTTAATAAATTTATTATTTTACAAAATCCTTTCTCTCTTAAAATTCACGTGCAATTATAGTTTTTATGACGTAATTTTTAATAAGTTCCTGCTTTTTGTACATAATTATTTATTTCTAATTCCAAATGTTTGTTTCTGTTTATAATAGTCACGTGTAAATAAATTTTTAATTTATTTACACGTATAAATATTTTTTTTGCTTTTTTAAGCAAACAGTATTGTTTCCGCTTTTCATACAGTTGGCAACAGTTTAAATTAATATTACTTTCTAAAATCTGTCAAAAATATCTCTAGAAATGCTGAAAATTTGAAATTAAAATAGAAATAAAACCTCAAAAAATGAGTGAAAATAAAAATTTATTACAATCTGCACTCCGGCAAATTCTAACGCATAAAATGATCTAAAAATTTTTACACTGCCATGTATAGTTTTTGCTGCTATAAAACTTTTTTAGTGGAACGATTTTCTCCAACTTTAGCACTAAATATCTCTTTAAATAATTCTTCGATTTGAAAACTGTCTGCATCAGCGTGTTTATCAAACATTTCTGCATAAAACCACCGATTGTCATATTTTTGTATGCATTATTTTTCTTAATATTAAAGAAGAAAGACCTCCGGTCACAAAAAATTCAAAACCGGCGGCGGTGACAGCGGTAGTTACTTTTTTTTCGAATAGAGAGATATTATTTTATTATACTAGGGGGCTCGGCCCCCTACGAGCTACGCTCGCCAACCCCCGTCCAGATACCGTAGACTCTAAATGCACGCTAATTTGATCGGCTTTAAAAAGATTTCGAAAGATTGAATTGTAATTTAAAAAACAGTGGCGATCTCTCTGTAAACGGATTTCTCTTCATTTCTCTTTGATTGGGGAATTTTAACGCCAAATCCGTTGCGGTACTACTTGATTATCCCGTCGACTAATTTCGCCAAATTATATAAATCGCCAAACCACTCGGCAAATTATATAAATTGACATAATTTTTATTTTAAATAACAAAAAAAAAAAACAAACAAATTAGTACAACATTAATAAAAATACAAATAAAACGTCGAAATAAAAATAACTTGATGACGTAGACACGTGTAACAACATTTCAAAATAAGCTAATATAAAAGGAATTAAGTAAACAGAGTCTTTGTCTCCTGGTATTTTTTAACAAAGTGAAAAGAAAGTTCTTTTAAATAAGACATTTTAAATTAATCCTTTTTAATCTGACATAATTTTGACCAAACTATTCTTTCTCTTTTTAATATTCACGAGAAAATACTTGTGTTAGAAATGAAATATTATTTGCGCTTTCCTAAAAAAAATAGTTGAAAAGTATCCTCTTAAAATATCTAATAAATGTCTAGCGCAATTTCTAAATTTAAACCGTTTTGCAATATTATTTTGTGTTCATTTTATGTAACAACTGTAACGTGACGTAAATATGACGTAATTTCTCCTATTTAAGACTTCTAACGCATGCTAATAAATTTATTGTTTTACAAATTCCTTTCTCTCTTAAAATTCACGTGTAATTATAGTTTTTATGACGTAATTTTTAATAAGTTCCTGCTTTTTGTACATAATTATTTAATTCTAATTCCAAATGTTTTTTTTTCTGTTTATAATAGTCACGTGTAAATAAATTTTTAATTTATTTACACGTATAAATATATATATATATTTTTAAGCAAACATTATTGTTTCCGCTGTTTATACAGTTGGCAACAGTTTAAATTAATATCACTTTCTAAAATCTGTTAAAAATTACTCTAGAAATGCTGAAAATCTGAATTTAAAATAGAAATAAAACCTCAAAAAATTAGTCAAAATAAAAAAATTAATGCAATCTGCACTCCGGCAAATTCTAACGCATAAAATGATCTAAAAATGATTAAATTCCTATGAACAGTTTTTGCTCCTATAAAACTTTTTTAGTGGAACGATTTCGTCCAACTTTAGCATTAAATATCTCTTAAAATAATTCTTCGATCTGAAAACTGTCTGCATCAGCGTGTTTATCAAACATTTTTGTATAATACTACCGATTTTCATATTTTTGTATGCATTATTTTTCTTAATATTAACGAAGAAAGACGACCGGTCACAAAAAATTCAAAACCGGCGGCGGCGGTGACAGCGGTAGTTACTTTTTTTTAGAATAGAGAGATACTAGGGGGCTCGGCCCCTACAAGCTACGCTCGCCAACCCCCGTCCAGACACCGCAGACTCTAAATGCACGCTAATTTGATCGGCTTTAAAAAGATTTCGAAAGATTGAATTATAATTTAAAAAACAGTGGCGATCTCCCTATAAACGAATTTCTATTCATTTCTCTTTGATTGGGGAATTTTAACGCCGAATCCGCTGCGGTACTACTTGATTATCCCGTCGACCCATTTCGCCAAATTATATAAATCGCCAAACCACTCGCCAAATTATACAAATTGACATAATTTTGATTTTAAATACCGAAAGAACAAATAAATTAGTACGACATTAATAAAAATATAAATAAAACGTCGAAATAAAAATAACTTGATGACGTAGACACGTGTAACAACATTTCAAAATAATCTAATATAAAAGGAATTAGGTAAACAGAGTCTTTGTCTCCTGGTATTTTTTAACACAGCGAAAAGAAAGTTCTTTTAAATGAGACATTTTAAATTAATCGTGTTTAATCTGACGTAATTTTTACCAAGTTAGTCTTTCTCTTTTAAATATTCACGTGAAAATACTTTTGTTAAAAATGAAATATTATTTGCGCTTTCTTGAGAAAAATAGTTGAAAAGTATCCTCTCAAAGTATAAAATAAATGTCTTGCGCAATTTCTAAATTTAAACCGTTTTGCAATATTATTTTGTGTTCATTTTACGTAATAACTGTAATGTGAGGTAAATATGACGTAATTTCTCCTATTTAAGATTTCTAACGCATGTTAATAAATTTATTATTTTACAAATTCCTTTCTCTCTTAAAATTCACGTGTAATTATAGTTTTTATGACGTAATTTTTAATAAGTTCCTGCTTTTTGTACATAATTATTTAATTCTAAATCCAAATGTTTTTTTTTCTGTTTATAATAGTCACGTGTAAATAAATTTTTAATTTATTTACACGTATAAATACTTTTTTTGAAGCAAACATTATTGTTTCCGCTGTTTATATAGTTGGCAACAGTTTAAATTAATATCACTTTCTAAAATCTGTAAAAAATATCTCTAGAAATGCTGAAAATTTGAATTTAAAATAGAAATAAAACCTCAAAAAATGACTCAAAATAAAAACAATTAATGCAATCTGCACTCCGGCAAATTCTAACGCATAAAATGCTCTAACAATGATTACACTGCAATGTATAGTTTTTGCTGCTATAAAACTTTTTTAGTGGAACAATTTTGTCCAACTTTAGCATTAAATATCTCTTAAAATAATTCTTAGATTTGAAAACTGTCTGCATCAGCGTGTTTATCAAACATTTCTGTATAAAACCGCCGATTTTCATATTTTTGTATGCATTATTTTTCTTAATATTAACGAAGAAAGACCTCCGGTGACAAAAAATTCAAAAACGGCGGCGGTGACAGCCGTAGTTACTTTTTTTTTTAGAACTAGGGGGCTCGGCCCCCTACGAGCTACGCTCGCCAACCCCCGTCCAGACACCGCAGACTCTAAATGCACGCTAATGTGATCGGCTTTAAAAAGATTTCGAAAGATTGAATTATAATTTAAAAAACTAGGGGGCTCGGCCCCTACGAGCTACGCTCGCCAACCCCCGTCCAGACACCGTAGACTCTAAATGCACGCTAATTTGATAGGCTTTAAAAAGATTTCGAAAGATTGAATTATAATTTAAAAAACACTGGCGATCTCTCTATAAGCGTATTTCTATTCATTTGTCTTTGATTGGGGAATTTTAACGCCAAATCCGTTGTGGTACTACTTGATTATCCCGTCGACCAATTTCGCCAAATTATATAAATCGCCAAACCACTCGCCAAATTATACAAATTGACATACTTTTTATTTTAAATAACGAAAAAACAAATAAATTAGTACAACATTAATAAAAATACAAATAAAACGTCGAAATAAAAATAACTTGATGACGTAGACACGTGTAACAACATTTCAAAATAAGCTAATATAAAAGGAATTAAGTAAACAGAGTCTTTGTCTCCTGGTATTTTTTAACAAAGTGAAAAGAAAGTTCTTTTAAACGAGACATTTTAAATTAATCGTTTTTAATCTGACGTAATTTTGACCAAACTATTCTTTCTCTTTTTAATATTCACGTGAAAATACTTGTGTTAGAAATTAAATATTATTTGCGCTTTCTTAACAAATATAGTTGAAAAGTATCCTCTTAAAATATCAAATAAATGTCTAGCGCAATTTCTAAATTTAAACCGTTTTGCAATATTATTTTGTGTTCATTTTATGTAATAACTGTAATGTGACGTAAATATGACGTAATTTCTTCTATTTAAGACTTCTAACGCATGTTAATAAATTTATTGCTTTACAGATTCCTTTCTCTCTTAAAATTCACGTGTAATTATAGTTTTTATGACATAATTTTTAATAAGTTCCTGCTTTTTGTACATAATTATTTAATTCTAATTCCAAATGTTTTTTTCTGTTTATAATAGTCACGTGTAAATAAATTTTTAATTTATTTACACGTATAAATATTTTTTATTTATTTATTTTTTTTTTTTTGAAGCAAACATTATTGCTTCCGCTGTTTATACAGTTGGCAACAGTTTAAATTGATATCACTTTCTAAAATCTGTTAAAAATATCTCTAGAAATGCTGAAAATCTGAATTTAAAATAGAAATAAAACCTCAAAAAATTAGTCAAAATAAAAAAATTAATGCAATCTGCACTCCGGCAAATTCTAACGCATAAAATGATCTAAAAATGATTAAATTCCTATGAACAGTTTTTGCTCCTATAAAACTTTTTTAGTGGAACGATTTTGTCCAACTTTAGCATTAAATATCTCTTAAAATAATTCTTCGATCTGAAAACTGTCTGCATCAGCGTGTTTATCAAACATTTCTGTATAATACTACCGATTTTCATATTTTTGTATGCATTATTTTTGTTAATATTAACGAAGAAAGACCTCCGGTCACAAAAAATTCAAAACCGACGGCGGCGGCGGTGACAGCGGTAGTTACTTTTTTTTAGAATAGAGAGACACTGCGATCTCCCTATAAACGGATTTCTATTCATTTCTCTTTGATTGGGGAAATTTTAACGCCAAATCCGCCGCGGTACTACTTGATTATCCAGTCGACTAATTTCGCCAAATTATATAAATCGCCAAACCACTCGCCAAATTATACAAATTGACATAATTTTTATTTTAAATAACGAAAGAACAAATAAATTAGTACAACATTAATAAAAATACAAATAAAACGTCGAAATAAAAATAACTTGATGACGTAGACACGTGTAACAACATTTCAAAATAAGCTAATATAAAAGGAATTAAGTAAACAGAATCTTTGTCTCCCGGTATTTTTTAACAAAGCGAAAAGAAAGTACTTTTAAACGAGACATTTTAAATTAATCGTTTTTAATCTGACGTAATTTTGACCAAACTATTCTTTCTCTTTTTAATATTCACATGAAAATACTTGTGTTAGAAATGAAATATTATTTGCGCTTTCCTAAGAAAAATAGTTTAAAAGTATCCTCTCAAAATATCAAATAAATGTCTAGCGCAATTTCTAAATTTAAACCGTTTTGCAATATTATTTTGTGTTCATTTTATGTAATAACTGTAATGTGACGTAAATATGACGTAATTTCTCCTATTTAAGACTTCTAACGCTTGTTAATAAATTTATTATTTTACAAATTCCTTTCTCTCTTAAAATTCACGTGTAATTATAGTTTTTATGACGTAATTTTTAATAAGTTCCTGCTTTTTGTACATAATTATTTAATTCTAATTCCAAATGTTTTTTTCTGTTTATAATAGTCACGTGTAAATAAATTTTTAATTTATTACACGTATAAATATTTTTTTTTGAAGCAAACATTATTGTTTCCGCTGTTTATACATTTGGCAACAGTTTAAATTAACATCACTTTCTAAAATCTGTAAAAAATATCTCTAGAAATGCTGAAAATTTGAATTTAAAATAGAAATAAAACCTCAAAAAATGAGTCAAATTAAAAAAAGAAATACAATCTGCACACCGGGAACTTCAAACGTATAAGATGATCTAAAAATGATTAAATTCCCATAAATAGTTTTTGCTCCTATAAAACTTTTTTAGTGGTGCGATTTTGTCCAACTTTAGCATTCAATATCTCTTAAAATAATTCTTCGATTTCAAAACTGTCTGCACCAGCGTGTTTATCAAATATTTCTGTATAATATTACCGATTTTCATACTTTTGTATGCATTATTTTTCTTAATATTAATGAAGAAAGACCTCCGGTCACAAAAAATTCAAAACCGGTGGCGGCGGTGACAGCGGTAGTTACTTTTTTTTAGAATAGAGAGATATTATATATTATTTTATTATATATTATATATTATTTATTATTATTATATATAATTTTATGTTTAACATTCATGTTTCATTTTTTTAAAACATATTCTTAAATTATATTAATTGTTTCGAAAGGCGCAGTTCATATGCATTCGGTTTAAAATACTGGCATATTTCATGTTGACCGGGAGCCGGCAGCACAGACAATCACCTCATCGAGTTCACGGATGAAATTCAAGGATTAGTTAAATCTTGATTCGCATATTAAAACGCAATCGGTCTGCCAAGTCCTATCTTGGTGGAAAACGCCTGAAAATCCGATTTTAGCGGCTTACTCGCAGGTTTACAATTATGTTTTCCTGCACCCAAAGGTATGAAAACAGGGAGGACTGGGAGCAGGAAAACACAATGGTAAACCTACAAGTCTGCCGCTAAAATCGGGTTTTCAGGTGTTTTCCACCAAGATATGATTTGGCAAACCGATTGTGTTTTAATATGCAAATCAAGATTTAACTAATTCTAGAATTTCATCCGTGAACTCGATGAGGTGATTGTCTATGCTGCCGGCTCTGGTCTATTAAGTATTATCATGGTTTACAAGAAGTCTGTCCCGTGTATCTTTTAACCATACTGTTAAAAGTTTCCAGATACATAACTGCCCAGTCATTCGACTGTTTCTATATTTCTGAGAATTTCATACCAACGGGAAACAAGACAAAATAGTATGTTTCTGGTATCAAATATTCAATCAAAAATAAGAGAATTTCACTAAACAAATATGATTATGATTTGTAGTACAAATACTACAAAAAATATTTTAAATACAAGCACTTAGATTTGATCTATCTCTACGATAAAGAACATATACTCTTTTATTTTTGGATGATAATAATGATAACAGCAATAACAATAAACAATAAACAATAAAAAACAATATAAACATAATGAAATATTAATATTTTTAATCAAATAGATGTTTTTTAACAATTTGGTTATTACAGATCTTCATTGATATCTTAAAAATATTAATTTTTTTTTTTAAATATTATTATATTTAACTAATACAAAGGGATAAACCAGGGTGACAGAATATAGGCTAAAAACATCATATAGATTATTTTTTATGTTAATCTCCTTTTTACCCGACTGCCAAGAAGGGTTATGGGTTTCACGCGTATCTGGTATGTGGATTTATTTATACCCTCGAAACATCCCAACGGCTGGATGAAATTTAACCCATTTATGCTTAGCGTCCCATTTTTGGGACGTTTCAATTCTAATGCATTTGCATAATTTTCTTCTTTTTTATAACATGAAAATTGCATGAAATCATTATTTAAAAATGTCTTTATCTATAACCGAGAGATGACAGCACAAGGTGGATATTTATTTGCTTAAATGAAGGCTTTTTTCAGTGTTTATATATTTTTAATTATTCAAGACGGCGAAATGTAAAAAGTAAGTTTATTTGTATTTTTTCTATCATGGACCCAAAATCTCAAGTTATAATCTTAGCTTGTGGACTTTTTTGAAATACGTATTTTTTTTAATTGCGAAATTAAATGTTCAAGCCTATTTTTTATGCATTTTTGTAATGTACAAAATATAGTGTTCTAGACACAAATGGGCACATATTTTTTTTTAGAAAATTAAGAGACAGTTATTTATGCAACCTCCTTTCGAAGATATTTATGAAATAAATTGTTATTAAGTCTGCAATACGATTATTCTTATTTTATTATTAATAATAGTTATAACGTTATTAGTCTCTGTAAAGACATAAATATTTTTTTTTGTAGTTCATTAAAATACTAATTATAGTACACAATATACAATTTAAAAACATTTTAAACATAAATATAGGCAAAATATATAATTATGCATATTATTCTACTAGAAATACTCATATTTAGTTCTTTTACATTTTATCAAATAAATACAAAAAAAATAAGCTTAATTTTTTTAGTATTTTTCCAGTTCATTTTGCAACATTTTAAAGTGATTTTACCAAAAAATTTAAGAAAACAAAAATTCAGGCACAAATGAGTTAATGAATGAGGTCTCCATCGATTTGTCTTAGTCGTCCGATAATTATACGCTAGGTATTGTTTTTATAAATTGAAAATGGCGGTAGAGACGAAAATAATTTTTTGCGCACCCTATTCAGTGGCATATCATTGGATAGGTCTTTCAAAATGAAGACTATGTTTCGTTGACTATTTTACAGTCAGAAGCTCCGTTTAAATATTACACAACTCGGAAGTTGTGTAGGTAGGATCTCTAGCTTTACTGCAACTCTAACCATCATAGATATAATAGGCCTCATCAAAACAATGTTTATAGATAGGAACTAACAATTATCCACAACTTAAAAGCCATGAATACAAGTAAGTAAAAAAAGAAAAAAAAAGTAAGTAATATAAAAAAAATAGATTCACATTGATGAGAAATAATTAATTAGTTCGCTTTTTACGTAGTCGGGTTTTTTGATTTTTTAAATTTAATTTTTACTTTCATTACATTTACATTTTTACTTTGAGTTCATTTTTGACCTTGTCCCCTTACGGACACATGCTTAATTTAGCTGATGACGAGCTGCTAATATTTTCAGCTCGAAACGCGTCCTACGTATTGTTTTTATTTTATGGTGATTTTTTACAAAGTTTTGTTATTTTAATTGTTTCATATCGCCAGTTTTCGGTGCTGTTTCTCTCAATTTTTACTTGTTTGCACAATCTAAAAGGCACAGCAGTGAATGAGGTATTCTTTCAAAGGTTCCGCAGCGACTTTTGACGTAATATACTTACATACCGTTAAAAAAAGTTGTTTGATAAAAACAATTGTAGTTAACAAAAAATTAAGGAAAAAACGAATCAGCAAATAATCTCAAAGATTGCGGAGAGACAGCCTCGTACGGGTATACTGTTTTTTTTTTTTTTTTTTTTTTTTTTTTTTTTTAATTTATTTATAACTCATAGATTTTTTTGCATTTAATATATTTTTGAGTATGTCAACTATCAATGCCAAAAATCATGTTTAAATGGAAAATACAATAAATCGTTCAAATAAAGTTTTAAAAGCGATGTTTTCATATTGGTCTCGTGTCAGAAACTGAAGAAATTGCCATAGATCACTATTTAAAATCAGCCTTTTTGATTCTGTTAATTTCAGAGGTTTAAGTGATTACATGTCCTAAATTTGTGTTTTATTTACATATTATTCTGTTATTTATCGATTGATGGATATTTTAATGTTGTTATGGAATATTAGCTGGATACAAATGATGGGCTATTTATATTAATTTATGTTGAAACGGATTTAGCTTTCGTAATCGTTTGTAGTGATAGAGATAGATTTGAAAAAAAAAAAAAACTGCTTGAAAATTATTTAAAAAATGTGTATATTGCAATACAGTTTGCGATCAATACAAATTGCAATCGTTACAAATTGCGATCGAGTTTTCAAACAAATTGCATCTGAAAGTACATTTTTCCCCAATTCGACTATGTAAAAATTCAAAATGTGTGGTGTTTAGAAGTTAAAAAAAATGAAATGAAAGTTAAATTTAATCGTCTGCTTTTCCGACCGCCAAAATGACGTCAGCTTCCAGACTTCTAAATTGCCATGCAGGAAAAAATAAAAATAATATATTATTTTCTGAATTAAACACAATATTAGACTATAAATTTATTTTATTTCGTACAAATATGAAATGCGTGTAAAACATGTTCAACATGTTCATTCTGTACAACTGAGAAATAATACCATATCGAAAAAAGTAGAGAGGATGAAAAATCATTAGAAACATAAATAAAATATCGATTATTATTATGCAAAACAATAATACTAAGATCTAGATTTTTCTATATTTTCATCATAATTCTGAAGGAGAGAAAATGTTTGCAACATAATTCCATGCAAGTACAAGTGGGATTTCCATGCCATCAGGAAACAAGACAAAATATTCTGCTTACTATTTGGAATATTCATACAGCGAAACGATGCTCCTATGAGAGAAATATCATTGAAAATTTGTGAAAGAAAACGATAAAAGAATATTTCAAATATATATACTTCTATTATACTTATCTCTGCGATAAGAAGTGTATAATAAACTAATTTTGATTTTAGAAACTTTTTACTAAAACATTCATTTTTCTAATCAAAAGATTAATCTTTTCAAACGGTTAATATCATACATTTTCTTTGATATTTTAAAGATAGCAATATTTCTTACAATTAATTTTTTAAGTTACTAAATTTAATCGATATGCAAGAAATGTATTTTTTAGAGAAAAGGTGCATTATCTCGGTAATCTGAAAAAAAAAAACCTGCGAACGCTATAGCAGAATATCGCGACATCAAGCGCGGATTAGGGGAGTAATAATTCAGTCACTGCGCATGCGTCGGATGACGTCAGAGTTATAATGATCTCTAAGCCTCAGCGGTCGTCCGAAATATTAACCCCCCCACCCACCCACGGCCCAACACTGCGCACTGGTTGATACATTAAAATGATTAAATTTTTGACGAGGACGGTCGTTCTGCCAAGCCAAGCTATAAAAAAAATACCAGTCTCGCCAAAGGAACGCCAAGAATGAAACCACAGGCTAAAATTACATAATTAAATAAGACTTTTCAGCTACAGTTCAATGTCGCGACATCAAGCGAAATTAGAATTTAGTGTTAATGACGAAGACGGTAGTGCTTTATAATATAGCTTATATATATATATATTGTGCAAGCTAACTATAATAAACGCTAAATAAATTCTTAATACCTATAAATATCTCAATAACTATAATAAATTCTAAAAACAAATATAAATTACTTGTGGAAATAACTAAAATAACAATGCAATATTTTTGATTAAAAAAAAATTAAGTTATCTAGCTAATGCTTTATCACAAGACAAATAAAGGCAGCCAGGTTGCTTTTCCTTCACTGAATATCTGAAAACTTGAATCTTTCTTACTTTATGCTGATGAAACATTTTCAATAAAATATTCCCAACTTTTAATAAAAACTGTGCCAAGAGCTTTGCGATATCGTGAGTATTTTTGTTGCATTACCACTTACTTTTTTTCTGATTTTCCATATAGAAATTTTGAAAAATGAACACAGACATAAGTAATTTAATATTTCATTCTGGCGTTTTTTTTGTCTCAATAAAAGCTATACCAAACTTTCGGGACAACTATGCAACCATTAATCATTTTATATATTTTTCAAAACATTATATTTTTGATAGTATTTATATTTTCGTGACAAGATATGCCAACTCTTAAAAAGTGATAGCGCAAAAATGTGATTTAATATTTTACTGTGAGAATTTTTCTTCGGCGAAAAATGCATACACCTTCTACAATAAATGTTCTACCTAGTTCTCTCCTATGGTTATTTCCTGACATTTCAGAGGCATTCCAAATTATATTATTTTTGTAAAATAAACAAACTTTAATATAAAATGGATGTAACTTATTCACAGATACCTTAATAAAATATATTTCATTTCTGCCTTCAAAATACCTTTATTTAAATTCACATACATTTATTTTCAACTACGTGTACTTTTTTTTATACAATTTTCATATAATCCGTGACATTCGTGCAAGTATTTTAGATAAAGGAATTGCTTCTGGAATGAACGAAAAATATATATTATTTAATATATTATATATATAAATATATTTTATTCCGTTAAATTAATTACTTTTCTGGCTCTTTTCTTATTCCAAGATAAATCAAAGGACTAACCGATGTAAAAAATATACTATGTTTTATTAACTGCAACAACAGAAAAAAAACCGCCCACAAAAATGCGCAAGCATTTCCTTTATTTAGCGATTTTTTTATCATTTTAGTAGCATATATAACTTCTATTCGTTTGATAAAATACAAAACCTTACAAAATACATGTAGAAAGCAGGTACTAAATTTTCATATATTTTAGAGATATTTTAATATAAATTCTTCTATTTATCACCATGACCTTGAATATCAATGAACTTTTTTAATCCCACTAAATTAATTAATTCCATTATGCAATATATAAAATTGTTTGGGTTTCTTTTCCATCGTAAATGTAGTAAATCTCAAAGAATCTAAAGCCATCACAATCGGAAAAGTTGGTAGAAAAAATTTGCCAGTATTTCCATTGTTTTCTGTTGATTCTAGTGGTTTTATTAATTTGATTCAAGAAGCAAATTTTTGAAAATTATATGCATTAATATAGCATTCTTATATTTTCATAGATATTTTAATACAAAATACTCCATTTACAACCATTTTATTTATATTTATAGATATTTAGTTTTGAATATCTTTAATTTATGTATATTCCTTGGAATTCCCGCAAGTGTTCCAGGAAAAAGAAGTTTTTCCCAGATTTCATTGAAATAATGAATAAATTCATTTTATTCCACTAAATTAATTACACTTCTTATTCATTTTTTTTCAAGATAAATAAAAGCATCTTACTAAATATACAAGGCGATGCACAAACAATGCGAAAAATTTGTGGTCTTAAAGCAAATATCCTGGAAAAAGAACAAACATACTAAGCACACGATAGTTGGTTCTTCATGAATGTTTGTTTTGCGACCATAAAAATATTTAGCTCAAAATTTATGTCCCAACTATAAGGTTTTGTACTATGTGCCAAAATGCATCCTTTTTCTGTGTTTCAAAGTTATCTGATAACTTTTTACACACTTAAGAAGCCTTATATGTTATCATTATTATACACAGAACAATGTGTATTTGAAACTGATGCACCAGGCGTATATTTGGCAATTTAAACGCCAATTTACACATACATGGTCGTTCAGAATTATATGTCAAAAATGCAAAAGCAGGTAGAGGGGACCTAAATAAGGAGATTTCATATAGGAGTGTGGGTGCAGAAATGCAGCGTTGAGGCAGTAGAAGGCGCTGTTGAGTTCAGTGATAAAAGCACTTCGCTGGCTTGAATAGTCAATCTCCGCACGGATCACGAGCAACATGCGTTGTTACACGAATGCGGAGCTTGCTGACATGCAATACATGTATGGGGTTGTGAAAGGAAATGCAGTGGCCGCTCAGAGGATGTACAGGGAACGATTCCCGGGTAGGAATCTGCTAGATCGCCGAACATTTGGGCGTTTTCATGGTGGTTTTGCGCGAGTAGATCTGTTTATGATTACAGGTATCATACGGGTACTGGAATATATCGCAGAATTTTTGCTTTAAAAGAAGCAGTATTGCGCACAATAGAGGATATTCCTTCAACAGGCTCGAGAGCTGTTAGACGGGCAGCGTGTGTGAACCATATTCTTGTGCAGCACCATACATAAAAAGCATGTCTTCAAGCTCCGTACTGGTGTAATGATGCATGTTGCTCGAAATCCCTGCGGGGAATGACGATTCAAGTATGCGAAGCTCTTTCATCCGCCGAGTTCAACAGCGCCCTCTACTGCCACAATGCTTCATTTACACACCCACATTCCTTACGAAATCTGCTTATTTAGATCCCCTCTACCTGCCTTTACATTTTTGACATATTGTTCTTAACACCCCCTGTATAGACAAATCGTTTTTGTATCATCAATATACTTTTTTTATGTGTAAATTTATGCATTTATTTTTCAGAGTGTACAACACACATTTTCTATGCAGGGAAGCTCTGTCGCAATCGATTTATGCAGCCAGGATGTCGATATTCAGGAAGAACACCGAGTTATGTTAAAAGTTTAACAATAATGCAAATATTTTACCGATATTTTCAAGAGATTTTCTTTGCTTTCTATGAAAATTGATAACTTCGGAGATCGGTCAGCATGTCCACGATTTGCGTTCAGACAATAATGATTTAGATGCCTTGTCATTTCAAATGTAGCTTACAGTACATAAGAGTCATTGACCATAAATAGGGTGCACTTTCCGTGATATCACACAAAGTAAAGAAAGTCTATTTAAAATATTGGTAAAATATTTTCGTTATTGTTACAGTTATAAAAAAAACCTGGATATGACATGGAGGTAAAGACCCTATGTTTAAGAAAAAAAAGTGAATGGCGACATTGATATTCTGTAAAAAAAACATGCTTGTTGCTGTGTACTCTATCATTTGTTAAAGTTTGTCGCACTGATAGTGAATTACTGAGAATCTAAATCTATGCGTTTTTAATAAATCAATTTTTCGTAAAAAGTAACTATACAGTTTTTTGATTCTATTAAATAGATTTTTTAAATCCTTAATAGTCTGTTAAATCAATTCATCTCTGGCTGTTTTTTAACAGTTGAAAGAAATGTATACATTTAATTTCTTCCTTTCACATTGTAAATATTGCAAAATCTTTTAGAATCCAGGGCACTTGCATTTTTAATAGTGAAAGTGTGATTGTTCACAAGTATATAACTTTGTTTGCATACATGTTTATATATATTAATAGTAATTTTTTTTTTATATTCTTGCAAATCCAATCAATAAATAATCTGGTCGTGGGATCTACTGAAGTAAGTATACAGTTTCTCTATTCTATTAAATCGATTACGTTCCTAACCTTTCCTTAACATAAAAACCATGCATTGATTTTTTTCTGTACACATAGTAAACACTGTCAATTTCATTCATTATAGAGCCATAGCTGCCAACCTCAAACTAATCTTCCGTAATACATGCGTTAATTTGACCCTGGTTTAACACTAGAACCGGCGAAAATTTTACTCAAGTGTTATAAAAATATTTTACACCAGAAGTTTTATTAAAAACTATCTAACTTATTTATTTAACTTATTTCTCCGTAGTACATATTCAACTTATTTTAAAAGAAATTTCTGGTTTGAATCGGAGAATTCTTATTTGGTACCGGTCAAAATGACTGCTATGCGGTTCTAGTGTTAATATATTTCAAACCAGAAATTTTTTTTAAGAAATGAAAATAAATATGTTCCACGTAGAAACGTGGAATTAAATAAATAAGAATTCATGAAATAATTCTTCTGGTTCGAAATGTGGTTAACCTGGGTTAAATTAATCCAGACATTACGGAAGATTAGTGAAAGGATGTCAGCTATGTAGAGCACATGCATCATCTAATTGTGAACAAATGTTTTTATGGAATCGCAATGTTTCCTACAACGAAATACTTTAATTGATTCAATTAATGTTTCAGAAGTATAACTACTTCCGTGTATTTAACAAAATAAATAATTTATGTAAAAATACATTAAGAATATTTTGTCTATTGGTCATTCTCAGATAAAAGAAAGTTTTGCGTTTGAAAAAATGTATAAATTCGATTATTTTAATTCCAGATTTTTAGCTAAAATTATGACATATATTAAAATAAAGGGAATGTTGCTAAGGAAATACTTAAAATACTTAAAATTGAAATTATTATGTAGCTGAAATGATAAATCCAATATAGTTTGATAAGGACCAAGGTAATGACATTTTTAAATTTTAGACGATTTAACAGATAATCTACAGCAATTGAAAGCTTATGGGGTCTTATGATGAAAGGAGTGTCAAACCTTCTTTGTAATTCATCAAGCAAAGTTAAATTATTGAATATGTATTGCAGCAGTTAATGACACACATTAAATACACTGGCTTTAATTTTGGAACAAAAGGCACAAATTGAAATAGTTATGCCATAGTTGATAAAAAAAAAACATTACTGCCAATATGAACATGTGGAACTGTACAATTCAGAATGTTTCCATTTCAAAACGACATCTAGTGGATAGCTGAATAAAAAATTACTATGGAACATGTTAATGTAAAATAACGCTAGGAATAAAATTTAAATAAGTATAATCAATAGGAATGTTTTCTGTTTTGTTTAAAGCGTCAAATCTAAAAAAAAGAAATATACTCACATAATAATTGCACTTGTTCTAAACCTCTCCAAATATTAGCAAGTTGGAAATTGCTCGTCAAACGGGGAAAATGAGGTGCGTTTGTACTACAACTAGTTTTATAAATATTTTTTGCACCCCATATTGTACTGAATGCATATTTTAGTGCATTTAATAAGTGCCTGTCAATTTCATTCTGTTCGAAAGGCTGCAACATCATTAAAATGCACTTGAAATAATTTTTACACATTGGCCTTAATGTAACGGAAAACTTTTGATTGTCCCTGTAATTAAAATATACATCTGATTTTCATAAAATTTGAAATGAGTGGACAAAATGTTACAAAAATTATATATTTAAAATTTCAAACCATTCGGAAAGGTGTAACATCATTAAAATGCACTTGCAATAATTTTTTCCCATTGGCCATCATGGACGGAAAATTTTAGACTGTACCTACCATTAAACTATACGTCCGATTTTCATAAAATTTTAAATGACTCCTCAAAATTTTGCAACAATTATTATATTTAAAATTTCAGACCATTCGGTTGTGTAGTTTTTGCTCGGTTATATGCGGACAGACAGACAGATCGAATGGCGGCTATACGGGCTACGTATGTATATAATTACAAAGTACCTAAAAATGAGGGTTTCAATTAAAAATTTTCAAGTTTGGGACAATCCTTGGTAATGGCTTATACAATTTTGCAATTTTTTATACATATTGAAGGTAAAAAGAAAATTGAAGTTAAAAATGGCGGAATGTAGATCTGCGTTTCATTTCCATAAGACTTCGTACAAACAAGCAGCATGATTATTTTATTATTGGAAGATTTATATGGTACAAAATTACATTTATAAATGAAAAATGATGAGGATATTTTATTACTTATCAACGAAATAGTTCAACGGTCCATAAAGGCTTCTAGTCTAATCTCTAGAATAGAAACATGAAAATGCAGTGAAAATTACGTCATGTTCACGCAATCATATAAATTTTTCTCCTTAGTTTTATTAACGTAAAAATACATATCAAGCTAAGCATATCGTCATCGTCCCATACTTTATATACGTGCTTTTATGCTTAACCACAGTATACTGAAAAAAAAATTTTCTATTTATTTGCAATGTAAAAACCTAATAAAGTCTTAGTGCATAAAGATAAAATAAACCCAATACACAATATTTTCGTGATGTTGCAATAAATATGAAATTTTTTTTCTTTATAAAAATAATGTACAGGTGCATAATTTTTCTTACCAAAAATAACTTGCAAATGAAAAATTACGTCCAAAAAGCCACATGTTTGAATATTTTTCATTATTATTTTTTTTTAAACAATGAAATTCATCCGATAGCCACCATTTTGGATAAATTTCATAATTTTTATTTTAATTAAAATTAAAATGTAAAAATGGGAATATTTTTAAAATTAGAAAATGCGGATACATCTACACATGAACACCTTTCATAAAAAAAAATCGAAGTCAGTTTAGTTCAAGTCTCAAAGCAGATAACTAAGAAAAACCTCCTTGTGTTTTAAATACATCCTTATAATATTATAAATGTCGATGTGTGTCCGAAAGTTTGAATGAAGTCCACGTCTAAACAGATGAATTAATGTTTTTGTATCCTTGCATATAGTTGTATTATAAAACGGAAAGGAACATAGGCTGTAATTTATTTAATTTATTCAAATAATTTTCTTAATAATTCAAAATTTCATTCTTTTTCATACAGAATCAATGGACATTTTTCCGATAAATTTAACCATTTTTCTTTCTTGTTGCCAAGAAAATCTAAATCTGGAATAATAATTTCTCCTCTAAAATTAATTAAAAATTAAAATAAAAAGAATTCAAAAGAAAATAGATATGACGTCATACTTGAAACGAAAAATGGGGTATTTTTTTATTATACATGAAGGATGAATATCGGTTACGTTAATAAGGGGTTTTTCTACCAAAAATGGAGTTATAATTAGAAGAAAACAGAATCATATTATTACTAAAGTTATTCGCTTGGAAAAATATGACGTCAAATTTGAAATAAAACAGGTCATTCCAAGTATTCGTTAAAAATACAAGGGGCATCAATTTCAGTAACTAATGAAAATAGACAAATAAGGACGTCATATTAAAACGAATAATAGAAATATTTTTTTACAAATGGACCCTATTCCCGCTTTCGGTTCGAGGCTATAAAAACAGCCATTTTACCATTGGTGACGTCACAGGAATACTATACATACTGATTAAAAAGTTTGAATATAAGTTACATGCAAATGAAAGTTTTCTTTCAAAATTCACGTTAAGATTATCAGGAGAAGATATTTTTGGAGGAAAAAGGGGAATTAAAGATGATTAATACATTTTTTGATGCTATCTCCTCATTATAATTAGAAAGAATTGAATTTTAATTAGTATAAATGGTGCAAAAACTTGATTAAATTAAATTTTCTAAAATTGAAAACATTTTTACACACATCGAAGCTTCATGAATGAATTTATTCCACAGAAACGAAAATCGTCTGTCGACATATTGACACAACCAAGGATGTAAATATAACTTCTGTACATTTAAGTGGATAGTTATTGTCACTATTCATACGAATTAAAAAAAAAAAAACGTACTGTTTTAATTAATTAATTTTAATAGATGGCAGTTAAAACATGTTACAAAGGCATTTTTAGTAAAAGTTGTTATCGGTTAAAAATGATGTAATGTTTTTTCATTGAAAGCACTCATTTTAATACGAAAACATTAACATATATTTATTTTAATTTCGTCAAAGCAGTGTTGTTTTCATTACACCAGCTTCGAAAGTTAAAACGAAATCTCAAAATAACAATATACTTTTCAGAAATAAAATTTTGCATCAAAAGTCGCATCCTTTCAAAATGAAATTTTATTTTACATTTTAAATACATTTTCTTACTTGAAATTTGGTATATTTAATAAATATAATGATTGAATGTTTTTCTAAATGTACAATAATATTGGATTTCATTAATCAATTTCATGTTTTAAATAAATTAAAATGCATAGTTTTAAATGATTCATGAAGTGAAAGAACGTTTATTTCGACAAGTATCATTCCATAGGAAAAACTAACCTAGTGAAAGCGTCGTCATATTTTAAATAATTAAGTACATGTCTTTCAGAAAATATTAGCATTTTATAGGAGTTATTCAAAATGGTGTGGTTTGCATAGAATTTAACAATCGCAAATATATAAGTTTAACATCATTTTATCGTACAATCTCCCAGAACACTGGTTTCAATAAAATTTAATAAATGACACGGGAAAGTCGACTTAAAAAAATTTAGCAAGTAATTTCAATTTGAGATTAGGCTTTACATGTGACTTTATTTACATATAAACAAGAGCCAAAACCACAAACTAAGCAATAAATTTGCCTTTCACCTCACATCTCTCTAATTTTAAAGGCACCGTGTTTATCGAAAAGCGCAAAGGAAGAAGGGAAACTTTCTTTCGATTTTAAATTATCGAAATCTATAGTTAAATATCTCTCTGAAACACAATCTCTGTTTCCCATTGGAGCATATTCCTGCAAATTTCAAAGCTTTCATAAGCCAAAAGGGAGATTAAATTAAATTAGGAATATTAAAAACATCTGCTTGTCACGTGATTCTTTTCGTAGGGCCTGTAATAGACTGCTGTCATTTGGAGAATAAGTGGGATTGAAAAACACCTGCTGGTCACGTGAAAGTCCTTTTATGTTCGAAAGCATCTGCATTTTTAGTAACATATTTATTTCTATTGAAGTTATTGACCTGATCGGATGTACATTTTTTTCACGCTATGTAGCAAAAAACTGTTGGTAAAAGCAATCTGTCAGAAGAAGAGTTTCTAAAAATATTGCGGACTGTATCTGAAACCGATTCTGGTACAGATGAAAATTCAAATTTATCTGATGATGAATATAACCCTGGAAATGTAAGTGAATCCTCTTCCGCGGACGAATGCGTTTTTTTTTTTTTTTTGCTGAAACTGCACAAACAGATTTTTCGTCTGAATCTGAAAATGGAGGAAATTTTTTTATAATTGTCGATTCAAGTCATGCGAGTACCACACGTGGTAGAAAATGAAAACAAAACAGAAAACGTCAAAAAAAAAGTAAACTACTACGTAAAAGTGAAGAACAAAGAGTATGTTCCCAAAAGGGAGGAACTGAGCAAAATGTAGAAGTAGCAAAAGATGGAACAATATGGGCAGTTCCTTCTGGTAATATTTCTTCAGGAAAACGACAGAAGCACAATGTGTTGAGAGAAATTCCTGGACCAAGTTCATTTGCCACTAGAAATGTAATGTTAGGGAATTTCACAAATGCATGGAGACTATTCATAAATGAGAAGATTCTTCGTTTCATAAAAATGTGCACAGAAGCGGAAGCTCATCGATGTTTGCAGGATCCGCATTGGAATATATCGTTAGACGAATTAGATGCTTTTATTTCCCTACTGTATACTCGTGGAGCTTTTATTTCTAAAGGTATTTCAATAAACAAATTATGGTCCACGATATGGGGAATAAACTTTTTTCACCAAACAATGGCTCGGGACAGGTTCAAAGAAATAACGAGATATTTGCGGTTTGATCTGAAGGCAACAAGATCTGAAAGACTTCGATCTGATAAATTTGCACTAGTGTCAGAGATCTGGAACTCGTTTATTGAAAATTGTTTACTTTGCTATAAACCGGGTGAAAATATAACAGTAGACGAACAACTCTTCCCAAATAAGGCACGTTGCCCATTTACACAGTATATGCCGCAAAACCCTGATAAATTCGGGATTAAATTTTGGCTAGCAGCTGACGTTCGATCAAAATATTTGTTGAATGGCTTTCCATATTTAGGTAAAAATGGAAATAGACCTACAGATGAAACTGTTGGAGAACATGCTGTTTGTCGCTTGGCAGAGCCATTTTTCAACACAGGAAGGAACATAACAACGGATAATTTTTTCACAACGTTGAAATTAGCCAAAACTCTAAGAAATAAAGGACTTAGCATCGTTGGAACTGTGAAACGTGGAATGAAAGAAGTGCCCGAATCATTCAAGTTCACAAAGGGAGAACTGTATTCAAGCCAAATTCTCAAGCACTATAATATATCACTGACCTCGTATCAAGGAAAGAAAAACAAAAATGTTTTGTTGTTAAGCACTTTACATCCTACACTTGAAGTCAATGGCAATGAAAAAAAGACGCCTGAGGTTGTTCAGTTTTACAACTCAACGAAATACGGTGTGGATGTACTTGACCAGATGGCAAGAAAATATTCCACAAAATCAACTTCTCGACGATGGCCTGTTCAAGTTTTTTTTTTAATATTCTGGACTTAGCTGCTATAAATACTTGTGTGATTTATAAAGAGACTACCGATGTAAATATAAAGCGTCGTGATTTTATTTTGAATTTAGCTGACGAACTGCGTACAAAATATGTCGCCTCTAAGACATCTCCGCTGTCAGACTTAACTCCAAATGCAGGTGCACCTACAATCTCGGGTACGAAACGCAAACAATGCCAAATCAATCGATGCCGGAATAAAACTATAAACATTTGTAGTGATTGCAAAAAGTTAGTTTGTGGCTCCTGCAATTACAAAGTTATAAAGCTGAGTGTTTGTAGAGAATGTAAAAAGGAATAATGTAAGTTATTTTTGTAATATTTATATTTTTAAATATATACACTTAAAAAAGCAATTATGTTATATAAATTTAAGATACTTTGAGCAAATCCAAAAAAAAATCTTTTAAAGTGTGTATTTTTTTGTATATTTGTAATTTTTGTTGATACTTGATTATATATATCGTATTTCCTTTAACTAAAATTAATATTATATATAAAACGGTAAATAAATAAAATAATGTACTATTCTATTAATAAATATACTTTAAAAACTTGTTTGAACAAAAAAATATTAAAAAATGCTTTATATTTGGTCATTCAAACAGAGCGGTCAAAATGACCGCTCTCCGTCTTTCTAGGTATACAAAAACCGCCGCCTTTCTAGTGTTAAAACGGCACTCCCCTCTGTTAGCGGCCTTGGCGAAAGAGAGAAAAGCCTAAAGAAGGAAGACTTTAACAAGTACTTTTGGAAAACCTACTCATTGTTTCATACAGGTCTTTATTCAATATTTACACAATTTATTTAATGCTAGGTAGGTATCTATCAGTTTTGTTGCATTTAAATTGCATGTTTTGCGGAGGAAATGCAGCATTAGGAAATATTTAAAGTTGCTATACCTAATAATTCCAAATTAATGGTAATTGAGATCGCTTTCCGTTCATTTCATCTTTTTAAATTATAAATTTTTTAGAAAACATTCATAGAGACAATTGTATATTTTAAAACTAACCCGGAGCAAAATTTCAAGATTTTGGGCTCAGCAGTAACACAGAAATAGAAAAATTTTCGAAATTTTTTGTTTCTGCACTGTTTTATATAGCGACATATTTAGAAATTGTTCTATTGCGAGAATTTACGTCATGATAAATATAGCCATGTCAACTTTCATGTTTATATTCCTAACAATTCCATGTACTTCATTAGTTAGATCATCTTTAGATTTTTTCCGCTTTGTTTAGTCTTTCGATTTTTTATAATTCGTTCTACGACGAGCATTTACATCTTATAAATTACTACCATGCCAAAGTCCTAGTTTTTAACCATAACAGTATCCCAAAAATTTCAGTATTCCAAATAAATCATAGTTTAGAACCTTTCCAGAAATTTTTACGTTTATCTGTCCAATTGAACCTTTTAGAGAGCGTTCATTACGAGTATTTACATATTAAAAGTAACTACCACACCAAATTTAAAGTTTCTAACCCATCAATATCGCAGAAATAGCAATTTTAGGACTTTTTTCTCCTGCAGCGATGTCGGTTCTTGCACTGACATAAAATAGTCTTTTTTCCAGAGCAGAGATGGCCACCAACATTTTTTTTTTTTTTTTTAAGTTGGCTATGTAGTTTCAGAGATAACACCTCACAAACGTACAAGCATTAATAATATTATACACTTTATAATATTATAACGCTTTATAATATTAGCATTAGATGTACAGATACAAAAACCATTTATCTGTTACAAACTAAAGTCCCCGGCGTTGCTTAGAATTTGAAGGTTGTTTGTTCTGAAAAATCAATTTCAAAATTTAACATACAACACAAAACAAACATTAAAAAAAGCCGTCGAAATGTCGTATGAATGAATCATATGAAAACGCTACATAAAAATGTATAAATGTATATAACAGACGCAAAAGAATACAGCTATAAATGAACTTATTTCTATTTATTATTGGAGCAATAATGTTAAAATACGCCAATATTTCCCTAATCGGGTTTTTATCATGATTCAATACATTTTTCACACTCATATGACGTTATACTATATCCACCACGCCCTTTATATTTCCAATATGACATAATATTTTCCTCTTTCACGTGGAAACCTTGAAATAGAAAAGTTATGAAGTTATATTCATTTTCATTTAAATTCGTCAAACTATTTATTTCATTTTCATTTTTTACGTGAATATCTTACAATAGAAAAGTTATGATGTAATATTCACCTTTTTTTTAAATTCGGCGAACTATTTATTTTATTTTCATTTTTCACGTGGAAATCTTACAGTAGAAAATTATTGTTGTAATAATTTTGGGTATTTTAATTGTTGGCAACTGCTATAACGAAAAATGTTTAAATTTGATAAGAAATTGCTGTTAAATTGGTGGTTTTTTATTAATTAAAAATTAACTATAAATTATTTTGATTCCGGATTACTTTAGTTACCTCGGCCATGTTTTAATACATGTACGTATCTTTTCACAATCTTGGCTTCCAAATTGTGGATTTTTATAGAATTACAAATAGACAGATAGACAAGTTTTTATTCTTATATATCTCTCTATTCTAAAAAAAGTAACTAACGTTGTCGCCGCCGCCGCCGCCGCCGGTTTTAAATTTTTTGTGACCGGAGGTCTTTCTTCGTTAAGAAAACTGTTGTGTACAAAAATATGAAAATCGGTTTTATTATAGAGAAATGTTTGATCAACACGCTGATGCATACAGTTTTCAAATTGAAGAATTAATTTGAGATATTTAAGGTTGAATTCCGATCTAAACTGCTTATTTTCTGATTCATTTTAAAATTCATTTTTGCTCTCAGACGCATCAAACTGGGAAATTATCTTATTTAGAAAATATATAATGTGCCGTGCTTCTTAATGTTTTGATAAATGCAGAAAATACTGTAAAAAACGCTGTCAAAGTTGGCGTTTTGAACCGAATTTTCCGAAGCGGTCGATCTGGGAATGAAAAAAATAGTCATACTGAGAAAATAATTGTTTAAAAATCAAATTCTAATTAATTGAGCTGAAAATGAAATCACACGGCATGTTAAACATGTCTTCAGAAATCACACCAGAAAGTTTCATGTTTTTACTTTTAAAAATGAGTCTGAAAATGTCTCAGAAAATTTCGAGCTGTTGAGGGTGAAAAAATATTTTTTCGAATACACCCTTAATGCTAAAGTTGGACAAAATCGTTCCATTAAGAGAGTTTTATAGGAGCAAAAACTATACATGGGAATTTAATCATTTTTAGATCATTTTATTCAATAGAAGATCCCGGTGTACAGATTCCATTAATTTTTTTAATTTGACTCTTTTATGAGGTTTTATTTCTATTTTAAATTCAAATATTCAGCATTTCGACAGATATTTTTTACATATTTTAGAAAATGGTATTAATTTAAACTGTTGTCAACTGTATAAACAGCGCAAACAATGTTGCTTCAAATAAAAAAAAATTATTTACACTTTACTATTATAAACAGAAAAAATCTTCAAATTAGAATTAAATAATTAGGTATAAAAAGCAGGCACTTATTGGAAATTACGCCATAAAAACTATTTACATGTGAATTTTAAAAGAGAAAGGATGTTGTAAAATAAATTCATTAGCATGCGTTAGAGGTCTTAAATAGAAGAAATTACGCCACATTACACTTATTATGCAAAATGAACAAAAAATAATATTGCAAAACAGATTAAATTTAAAAATTGCGCGAGACAAAATATTAGAGGTTAAATATTAGACTTTTTCAAAATTTTATTATTTGTCGTTTGATGTGAGGTGTTCAGCTTTAAGTATGCAAAATTTCATGTCTCCAACTTAATTAGGGGCTGAGTTAGAAAAATTGCTTCAAATACACAAGTTAGAGCCCAGAGGGTTAAATATTAGACTTTTTCAAAATTTTATTATTTGCCGTTTGATGTGTGGTGTTAGCTACAAGTATGCAAATTTTCAACTCTCCGACATATATAGTTTCTGAGAACGGGCTCTGTGACAGACGGACAGACAGACAAAGGAGTGAGACAGGTAGGTTTCTTTAGATGAACGAAACTCTAAAAAACATGCTGCGGATGACTGTAACAACATCCTAAAATTACATTACCATCAGCGATCTACCAATCCCGAATTTAGTTTATATTCGTTTCCTATATTATTATTCTTTTGTGCGGCCCTGTAAAATAACTATCAATAATATGTACAGTAAAGCCTCTGAATAGCGGACACCTCGAGAATGCAGAATTTGTCCTCTATTTGGAGGTGTCCGCTACTGAGAGTAAAACATGTACAGTTATTTAAGTGTTGGCAATCGAAAAAATGTCCGCTAAATAGAGGTATCCGCTAATCGGGTGTGTCCGTTATGGAGGTTTTACCAGTAAAGCCTCTGAATAGCGAACACCTCGGGAGGGTAGAATTTGACCTCTATTTGGAGGTGTCCGCTACTGAGAGTAAAAAATATACAGTTATTTAAGGGTTGGTAATCTAAAAAATGCCCGCTAAATAGGTGTCCACTAATCGGGTGTGTCCGTTATGGAGGTTTTACTGCATAATATCATCCTTTACAAGAAAATTGCATGGTGTATGATAGACAGGCAGACATTCAGAGAAAGATAACCTCCCGAAGCAATAAACACTCATGTCTTTTGTTTTAATCATCCACAATCATTCTTAAATTTCGTTATACGAGTATAAAAAAAAAAAAAAAAAAAAAATCTGTTAATTTCCAGTCGATAGACTGACAACTATCTTTTAGCCTGAGTTTTTAGCCGGATTTAGCCTGTTGTATGTCATACAACAGGCCAGATTTTATACAACAGGCTAAAAATGGTCACCGTGGTACGCAGTACTGTATTATTTGTTTGCCCACCAAAACTGGTAGCCACGGGTTGTTGCAAGGTTTGTGATCACGTGGTTGAAACTGATCTATTCACTATTACTGCGTGCGTATTTTTTTTATTTGCTCCATGTGTTCAAACCACTTGTCTACGAAAACATCCACCTGTGAAAGTGACGCACACCATATTTCTGTGACGTATGCAGATAAATTGTGCTTTTTTATCAGTTTTTTTAATGTAATTTTTAAACGGTTTGGAACTTATTTTTCATAGTAGGTGCATTCAGTAGGTGGCCCTCATAGGTACCTTCTGGTGCAATCAGAAACGAAATCCAACAAATATTTTTTGAGTTATGCTTGACGAAAGGTTTTTATTAGGCTTTTTTTTAGTAGGACATGGCGTTAATATCCATCGTAGCTGTAATGTGTCCGGACAGTAATATTTTGCTGAGTATTAGGCTTCGCTTCGCTCAGACAATTATCGAAATTTTTTGCTTAATTGATGAATTTCTTCTTTTTTAAATGTTACGTGAACGCAGTCACGGGTAACAGCTAGTAGATTAATATTTTTTTCATTTTTAAACTACACACAATAACTTGAGCAGAAGTTTTCACAACAATTTAAAATTTCATAGTTGGCATGGTTAATTCACATTTTATTACCAAGGACGAAAAATTTCCCTTTAATTAAGAATGATTTTTATGTATATTTAATCTATAAATGCATAACTGAATATTGTTTAAAATTGGTAGCATATATTTTCATATTGTTTCCATTCTACATACAAATATTCATAGTTACATTCTTCAAATTCTTACAGACACGATAAAGTAATTATTCGCTAAATACACCGAAGTAACCATATGATATTTTATTCTATTTTATCGGTAATATCACTGACTGCTTCTTTTACACACAAAAGAAAATTAAGCATTGATTTTTCATATTACACAATGTAAATACTGAAAATCTCTTAGAATGTAGAAGGCTTATACTATCCAATAAAACAAATGCTTTTCAATATAACTTTTCTCACAAGGCAATATTTTAGTTCAGTTGACTATGACTTCAGTAATACTGTTGCTTTCCTGATTTTCCATGTCTTTAACTGCATAAAAGTAGAAGCGAAACACATATTTTGAATATATCATAGATATAAATACAAAATTTAATATTTTCATTGTTGTTTAAAATCGAGAGCATATAATTTTGTTTATATACAAACGTTATTATATTTTCCTAGTATTTCCTTCAAAATTATTGCAAACATTTTGGATAAATGAATTAATCGTTGAACATACGAAAGTAATCATAAAGGTTTTATCTATTATCAAATCGATAACATCACTGGCTTTTTCTTTAATACGTAAAATAACTTATCAATTGATTTTCCTCCATGCACATAATATAGACTGCGTTTCACTTAGATTCTAGAGAACTTGTTTTATCTAATAGTGAAAACACTGCCTTATCACAAGCGTATAATTTTGTTTACATACATGTTTTATGTATAAGCAATATTTTTTTCAAAATTCTTGTAAACATTTAAGATTAAAAAAAATTATTCCTGGAAGCTACTGGGATATATCTATAATTTCTTTCTGCAATAAAATCGATTACATCTCTAGCTTTCTCTCTAACATATATATATATATACATTGATGTTCTTCCGCACACACAGTAAATAATAACTCCTTAGAAGGTTGAGCACTTCTATTAGCTAATGGCGAAAAAATGCTTTTCTCGGGGAAAAAACCATTTCCCACAAGGAAGTTTTTGCCTTGAGTTTATTAATGTTTCAGCAGGCATTACAACTTCTATGTTTAAAATAAAATAAATAATTTTCGCAAGCATATATGCGGATTATTAATTTTAATGCTTCCTGTGCTGCACAATGTTTATTATAACGTTAGTTCATAAAATTGGTGGCAGACGTTATGACAAATTTTTCACAGTAAACATTACATAATCATGATATTTGTGATATAGTTTAAGATAAAGATTTTTTATTTAATGTCATTCAAGCACGTATGTGATAATTGCTTTTAAATTACATTAACCCTTTAATATAAAATATAGTTCAAACTATAATTATTGAACGTCACATTCACCTTGATTAACATATAAATATACGATATTACAATTCTGATAAAATTTTACTTAAAAGGTGCTAAAATACATAAAAAGGTTTCTACAACATAAAAACCATCAAAGATGTTAAAATCCCAAGAGCTTTCAACTGCATTATAACAGTCGTCTTCAGGGGAAAAATCAGAGGAGTGAATGTTCATGGAAAATTCCTTGCTTAAGGCTGTTCTTAACTGCTTTGCTCAATAAGCGCAAAACGTTTTGACACATTTACAAATTCATTTTTTAACGGAAAGCTATAAAATTAGAAAGTCTGGCCATGGAAGGAGATTTGGAATTGAACTGTTTTTTTCCATTTTTGGATCAATCAATTACCTATCGAGTTATAAGCGTTTTCGATCACGTGACAAACGCGTTTTTCGCCCGCTCTTGAGTGCTCTTTCTCCCTTCGCGCGAAAATTCGGTTCAAAACGCCCACTTTGACGCTATTTTCTGAAAGATCTATTGAGCTTGCAAAAAAAAAAAAAAAAAAATGGAAAAAACAGCTCAATTACATAGTTTCTGAACAACAACACCAGCTAGTTTTATGAATTTTCGAACAAAAATAAATTAAAACTTATGTCAGAAAGTTGCCCTTTTGGATTTCAGAACACCCTTAAAGATCAGTGGATGAGTCTATTTCAAAGGAAGGGAGGAGGGGGGGGGTAGTAAAAAATAAAATGATTATGTTTCAAAATTGCTAGAAATATCTAGTATTCTATACCAGATCTTAGATATGTTGTAGGACAAAGTATCGTTGCAAGTGTTCTTTCTTTAACATCTTATTTTAACATCTTTGACGGTTTTTATGTTGTAGAAACCTTTTTATGTGTTTTAGCACCTTTTAAGTAAAATTTTATCAGAATTGTAATATCGTATATTTATATTAACCCTTTATGTCCCAAATTTGAATTTATGGAAATTTCATCTTCTAAAGCAGTTTTCATGAATTTTTGAAACTACGTTAGAAAATTTACACAATCATTTAATAAATTTTAGGAGGATCCTGCCAATTAAAATTAAACAATTAAATATGAATTTATAGGGATTTTGTGCAATATTTATATTAACCCTTTTATCAGAACTGTAATATCGTATATTTATATTAACCCTTTATGTCCCAAATTTGAATTCATGGAAATTTCATCTTCTAAAGCAGTTTTCGTGAATTTTTGAAACTACGGTTAGAAAATTTACACAATCATTTAATAAATTTTAGGATGATACTGCCAATTAAAATTAAACAATTAAATATGAATTTATAGGGATTTTGTGCAATATTTATAACTCCACTCAAATCTTTTATTTAAAATATATTTTTAGTATTTTGTAGAATTAGGAAATGTACAAATACAATGGAAACTTAATAGAATGGAAATGGGACTCTTACAATAGAAATATATACAATCCTCCTTAATAAATAGCTATGCGTTACTGGCGAATGGCTTTTTCGCTAATCGTTGCCACTGATTAATCTCGGAAAATTTAACATTTGAAGTTACTGAAAAAATGAACATCTCGAAAAGTATTTGTCAGAAAATTCTTCGATATACTACGTTAGAAAGGTAAAATGTGTATTTTTCTTCTTCATATAAGTTTCAAATCTAATGATTATGCCGTTTTTCAAATACTGAACTTCAAAAATTAAGAAATTTCACAATGGAGTACTATAGCGAAACCTTCACTCGTAAAAAGATAATGATAACGGCAATGTGTCCTAGCGTATGTACTGACGTGTATACTGGCACGAATCACAATTTATAGTAGCCTTATTATTCTGTTAAAATATAAAAGTGAATTATGATGTCACGAATGCATGATTTTTAAATAATTCTTGACAAATACTAGATGCGCCATTTCTTTGTGAATAACATAGGTTAATTCACGCATGACCTCATATTTAAAACGAAGGTACTTGTTAGTTATCCCGTCGACCCATTTCGTCAAATTATATAAATCACCAAACCACTCGCCAAATTGTACAAATTGACATTATTTATATTTTAAATAATGAAAAAACAAATAAATTAGTATAACGTTATTAAAAATACAAAAAAAAAAAACGTCGAAATAAAAATCATTTGATGAAGTAAACACGTGTTGTCAAGTGAATGTGACATTTAAGATCAACCATTATTGACATTTAATCTTACGATTTGGCGGCAGTAATTTGGTCGACGGGATAACTAACAAGTCCCAAAACGAATATAGGGTTAATGTTTGTCTTTTACAAGAGAAAGTGATATCCAGAAAGGCTTTTCACGAATTTACATTTCTTTTTATTTTTTTTTTAAGAATCAAGACTATATTTAAGAAACTTCTTAAGAAAAAACTGGCTTAAGAATTTTTTATTTTATTTTTTTTTAAATACTGGTGTAAAAGCAAAATTTCGCAAGACTTTCAGTTTATTAAAAAATAGAGCATATTTGCACGAGATTCATGGTCCGTACGGTATTTAACCACTTCAACGTTTGCCCCAAGATAAGTCGGAGGTAAAAGCACTGTTTCTCTATATGCGTCGCCAGTAAAGTGGTTTTTAAAAATCGATTTTTATAATCAAACATGTTTAAAACACGCAACGCCAGTTATTTCAGCTAATATAAATATATATATTTATTAATACAACAGAAATGAAGCCTCCCCCCCCCCCTCCCATCTTTCAACGTCAAGAAAGCTGAAAAGATGCAAAGGCAAAATAAATCATCCTTTTAAAAATGTTTTTGTTTTGTGCAACCAATAATGCTTTTGGAACAAGATAAAGCAAAGTATCTATAACTCATTCTAAACTGTATTACCGATGTATTAAATATATTTTATAGCAAGTTATTTTAATGGTACTTTAGAGTACCGTCGGGGCATAAATGGCTAAATAGAATTTTAATATTTCAATACTATGCAATATAGAATTGTGCTTCAAAATTAAGGAATTTTGTTAATTTCAGATTGGCGCTACACTCTAAAAAAAAAAACAAAAAAAACCGGACTAAAATACGGAAATACTACTGGCAATCTAGACGCCAATACTATTTCCGTATTTTAACGGAACTTTTTCTCGGTAAATTACAGAAAAATTACTGTTTTTTTTGGAATTTAACGGAAATTTTTCTGTAATTTACCGGGGAAAAGTTCCGTTAAAATACGGAAATAGTACTGGCGTCTAGATTGCCAGTAGTATTTCCGTATTTAGTTTTTTTTTTTACAGTGTACACCCCAGATACTGTACAAAATCGAAGAATTGTACTTAGAGGTTGTAAAATACAAATAAAACCTTAGCTGAAACATACGCCCAACCATATCTCTGTTTGCAAAAGAATATAACAAGTAATATAAAAATTTTGTTTTTAAAATCAATTCCTACTTAGGCCATCAAAGAAAAATTTAACATAATCCCTTAAGCTAATATTAGTTTTTGTTGCATTAAAATATCTCAATTTGCTGATTTTCTATAAGCAAGTAAGTTTACAATGGAACTCTATGGGAATTTGGCGAAATATTAGAGATATCGCCATGTTGGCGTCACTTTTGGCGACTCATTTTGGCCGCCAATTTTGGCGATATATCGCCAAGTTGGCGACAACTTTGGCGGTATTTGGCGACAGAACAGGGTCCCCCCTATGGTAACCCCTTAATGAAAATACTTTCATTGACCTTCAATAACCAATGGCCGCCATTTTGTTTCCCATGCAAAACTAAAATTAATTAATTAAAAATTAATTAATTAGTTAATATTTGAAAAAACTGTATTAACATCAATTGCCATCCAATACAAGTTAAACAAAATTTATTTCAACTTGATAGGATGAATAATGAGTATTTTATTAACGATTGAAAATTTGAACAAGATAAATATATAAGTATATAAATATATAAATAAATAAATATAGGGAGAGTGTGAGCTAATAGTAGGAATAAAAAAAATACATACTAGAAAACAGGAATTCTGCTTTTTCAGAATTTTGTGTCACCCCGATGAAAAAAAATATATGTACATATAAAGAGTATAAAACATATTTCAATTTTAAGACTTAAAGCTCACACTTTTATTTTATGTAAAATGACGTCATTCGCATCCGTTTAAGAACTCCGCATTTCCGATCCGCTCTTAAACATCTACAGTAAAGCATGAGTAGGATGTCACTATCTCAAAATAAGACACAAATGCAGCAAAACGATATCGTCATTAAAGAAACTGGATTAAAAAAAAACGGCTATCTAATGATTCATAGGCATTCATTTGTTTGTAACATTAATATAGACGATTTCAGTCGTGACGTCAGTCATGAAGTTTTCTTTGGAAACTGACTCCAAACCAACGGTTACTATGCTGTATTTTCTATTTTGTTTGTGTGTTGCAGCTATATCTTATATCCATATCTCACATCTAAGTATTTTAATACTTGATATGCAGTGGCGGCTCGTGCCAATCTTCACTGGTGGGGCCCGGTCCTCATAACATATTGTAAATTTTTATGTATTAATATTTGTTGTTTAAACATGAAAACAAATTATTTAAAACTAACTATTATTTAAAACTTTTATTTCTTACTTTTGTAAAAAAAATAAAAAAAATAAAAAATAAAAAAAAAAAAAAAAAAAAAAAAAAATTAATTATTTTTTCAAGTAATCAACGTTAATTTCAAATTTATCAAATTAATTACAATTTTTAACATACCATTAATTGCCATTATTAACATTGAACATGCTTTGATCAATCATTATTTAATTAAAAAACAAATATACAAAATAATAATAATAATAATAATAATAATAGTAATAATAATAACAATCTCACAACGTTACAGAAAAAAAATATAAACTTTACTTGCAAACATTGAAACAGTTCAGAAATTAAAATTTAGTACATTATTTAAATAAACGCGCAAATCTTTCACTAACTTTAAATTTAATTACCATTATTCACATTAAACTTACTCTGGTCAAACATTATTAAATTAAAAAACAAATTCACAAATCAAACAAAAAATAATTATCTCATAATTTAATAGAAAAAAATACATATTTTTCTTGCAGAGATTTAATCCATTCACAAATTAAAATTTAATGCATTATTTAAATAGAAATTAGGCACGTCGATTTTTTCGACTAGCAAATCTTTCACTTACTTTTACATCAAATTCTGATATTGTACTAATAAAATCTTTGTGAACTGAAAGAACAGCAAGAGTGTGCTTAATCGTTCCTGTCCCATAGAGTTTTTCAAAAATGTTTTAAAATTTTCTCTCATTCGCTCTTGAACTCCAGTATGACACCCGCTCACAACAGCGCACCGTCATATGCTTGCGCAACAAGCTTATCTTTTAAATAAAACTTTTCTAAATTTTGAGTTAAGATTATAGTAAGTCCCTCTGCTGTTTTATCATAGACATGAATAAATTGAACAAACCTTTTCAAGGGTTTGTTGTTTTTTATATATCGTAAAATGATAACAAATTGCGAAGTGCAGCTTACATCAATATAGTTTCGTCAGCTTGTAAATCTACAAAATTAGAAGCAGAAATCTCATTTTTAACTTCATGCATATGCGTTTCATATATACAATCCAACAGCTCATATTGTATAGTTTTTTAAGTATTTTTAGATACTGTAGCATTGTGCTGGGCAACATATAACAATATTTTCCCGCACCATGTTGGTTAAATCAAAGTAAAATTGCGTAATTTGTTATTTCTGTTTGTATAAATATTTTTTTTATAAAATATAATTATGAGTGTAAAATTATAATGTTTATATATTTAAGTAAAATAGGAGTGTAAGTTCATACAAAAATTATTAAGTTGATTTTAAATATTAAATATATATTTTAAAAAATATATATTGTATTGTAAAATGAATGTATAATGTTGAATATAGTTCGGATCTCAGATAACAACAATAGCCAGACGCCATGGTGTCGTTTTATGACAAGCCAGTGGAAAGTGGTGTATAATTAGAAATCGTAAAATAGTAAAAATGTTGGAATAAATTTATGGCCTTAATAAAAGTGTTGGGATAAATTTATGGCTTTTCAGACCACCCAAACTTTAAGGCATATAATAATATTAAAGTATATGTAAGGGGCCATTTGCAGACTGTTAGCTAATAGGTCTATCGAAGGATAATGCAAAATCTTCTCACATCAAACAAGGGAGGGCCAGACAAATAGTTCCACCCACTGCAAGAGTTGGTGTGCCAGAAGAAAAAGGTTTGAAAAAGAGAGTCGAAAAAAAGATGTCGAAGACGCAGGAGCTCTCCTGAAAGCCCATGCAATGAATCCAGAAAGCCCTAGTAATGCCCAGGCGAGATGGACATATCGGAGTGAGCCTAAGCAAGCCTAATTGAGGATGTCTTCCTGATGTTGAAATAAAATTGATTGTTCTACTGCGGTCCGTAGCTATGCATCCTGCCATCCCGATATCGCCGCTCTGATAAGAAGCTGATTCCAGATGACATATGGATATGATCCTTAGCAACGCGACAACTCTGAATTTGATGAATAAAGGCCACCATCCCGTATATGATATAAGGTATTACTTTAATCTTTTTCTTTTACCACTTTAAATTATATGAGAAATTATAAATATCCTTTTACGATATTTTATGGTAGAGAGCAATCTGAGATCCAACAAAACCAATAATTAAATATAATTAAGGTAATTTAAAAATGAAAGAGAATTATTCTTTTTTGCAAAAAGAAAAATATATAATAATAAGAGTAAATGAAAACATTGTCTTTTTTTTTTTAAAGATTAAATATACATGAAATAATGAGAAACAAACAAAAGTGTTGCTTTCATTTTTTTGAATTAATATTATGTGTTTCTGTATATAGTTGTGTTCAATGTAAATAAAATATTTAATCAAGTTTTAAAAAGTTTCTGTAATTATTTAATTGATAATGTTTAAGGTGTGTCAACTTATTTTTACAGCTTAAATTTTAGTTTAATTCATAAGTGGAAGAGTTCGTCTAAATAATTCACAACGCAAACTCTTAATTTTATTCGTAATTAATTAAATTTAATAATTACAGTTTTACGCGGATTATAATTTAATTTTATTAATTATACGCGTTGCTCTTCTACTAGAATTACGTAATTACGATCACTTATGTTATTTGAATTTATCTAAGGTATATAAAAGTATATACCAATTTACTATGAGGTTGATTGGATGATTTGGACCAATTAACAATTTTGGATGTAAATTAAATAGGAAATAAAGAAGTGTAATTATCTGTCCAGCACATTGTTTAAATGGTCTTCCAATATAGTGTCCAGTTTTGAGGCGTATGTGACCAATTCTAAAAACATACCTCGGTTTACGATTTAGCACATACCTGTTCTTCTCAACCATTTCATTATGTTTTTGTAATGAAATCCTGTAACCTTCATCCAACTGCACTACAATATTGACAGTTCCGAAGGTTTTATAGTTAAAAGCATTATTTAAATGAGTAGTATTCATTTCATGTTTTTTTTTACTCTTTCAGAAAAATGCTTCAAGTCGTTACAGCCGGCCATACTCCATAATTTCATCCCTCCAAACAATAAAAAATAAAAACAGAACAATGCTTTTTTTTTTCTTCACTTGCTGAAATACACAGAAATTTTTGATACCACTGTGTAGAGATATAGCGTAGTTTCCCCCCATCTTTTCGTTGCATTTCAAAATTCTTCGGTTGATAAGGTCCCAGGCGTTTAATTTCAAGTTTTTCTTCCAAATTCATTGTTGAAAAGGGCATAATAAATCATCTACAGAATTCATTTTTTTATTTCAAGAATTTAAGGGTGTGTTCGAAAAAATATTTTTCCACCCTCAACAGCTCGAAATTTTCTGGGACACTTTCAGACTCATTTTTAAAAGTAAAAACATGAAACTTGCTGAGATGATTTTTGAAGTGAAGTTTAAGAGGCCGTGTGGTTTCATTTTTCGCTCAATTCAATAGAATTTGATTTTAAAACAATTATTTTCTCATTAGGACCCTTTTTTTCATCCCCAGATCTCCCGCTTCAGAAAATTCGGTTCAAAACTCCCACTTTGATAGCATTTTTTTTGCAATATTTTCTGCATTTTTCAAAAAATCGACAAGCACGTCCCATTATGTAGTTTCTAAATAAGAGAATTTGCCAGTTTGATGCGTTTGAGAGTAAAAACGAATTTAAAAATAAATCAGAAAATAAGCAGTTTGGATTGGAATACACCTTAACAATAACATGTGTCTCTATTTAAAGAGAGTACAGAGTACTTAAAGATCGCGTAATTCAACGAATAAGCAGCAATAGTAATACAAATGTCGACGAATATTTTTGAGAATCCCCGTATAACAAACTTTGGATCAAGGGCACTCTCGCCCAGTGCCCCCCATTGCAAAAAAAATACGGAAGATTTAGCTCCAAAAGAGCAGTACATCGCCAAAATTGAATGACACATGAGGGAGGGAAATACTCATTATCGCGCCAAATGGGCACAAATGTCTTGTGCCCCGATACAGTAACCTTGGTGTTCAGAAGTAAGTAGTGGCCAGTAAAGTGATTTATTGCCTCTGAGAAAGAAATAGATGCTGAGAGTCGATAACGGATGAGTGGGCACGATGTAAGAAGGAGTTTCTTTGCAATATATTTTTAGTAAACAGTTCTTTTTTTTTTAAGTTTTAAATTAAAAATATGAATCAAAATTTTTTAAATGAACAGAAAATTCTAGTGGGGCCTGGCCCCAGTGGCCCCAATGGACCGGCCGCCCCTGTTGATATGTACTGGTAACATTTTCCACGATTTATATTTAAAAAGAAATGACGCATAGAAACCGTTTGTTTGGAGTCAGTTTCCAACCAAAACGTCACACTGAAAGTCACACTGAAAGGGTCTACAGATACTTAAAATTAAATATAGTTTATAATAGCTCCATGTTTTATTATTCGTAGAAATTACTCGTTTATATTTTTTTCAAAATAGCACTTAATTTAATTACATTTTCTTTCGGTTGTTATGAGAAAATGGCCACAAAAATATATAATTGCTATTTTTCAACTATTTTCCCTTTACTTTCTATATAAATGGAGAACTTGAGTTGCCAAAATGAAACAAATGCTGCTAAAAACTACAAAAAAAAATAATAATATTTCAAAAATAAATGGAGATACAGTTTTCAAACTAATTGCATTTAAAAGAACTTTTTTTTTCCAATACGACGGTATAAACATTGAAAATGTGCGATGCTTAGAAATAAAAAAAAATACTATAGATCATTTAATTATACAATGATACATCTGCTTTGTTTATTGCTAGCTTCTGTAAGGTAACGTTATTTTTTGGAGACAAAATAAGCTGGGAGAAAGAAATAGCATACCATTCCGGGGGCAAAGAAGCACAGTAGTCAGAGCAATATTTATTTTTTTAAATGATAAAATTCAAATGTATATTGAATAATAATGTGTTATATATGTACTAACAAAATAAAGATCTTTTTTAGTCTGTTGCCGATTATTAGGGAAAACTACTTCACGTAGAGGTATGAAAATTTGGATGAAAATAGTCCAAGCAGGTGCAAATGAACCTGAGATCGAATTCCTAAGTTTTAGTTAATTAGCCGAGGTATTAATTTAAAAATATCATAAAAATTGGAAAATGGTGAACCATAGCGGATCGTAAGGTTTTCCGAAGCATTCAGAGGTTCTGAAGCAGAGAAAAAGGAAGAACAGGACCCTCACTAATTTGCAAATTGACAAGGCCCCAAACGCTCTTCTGATATAAAAAAAAAAAAAACCCACTTATTGATGGTACGCCTATATCTTTCTAACGATGTCTTTGATTTAAAAAAAAAGTATTAATATTTGTTCTTAAAAAAAAAAAAAGAAAAAAAAAAGAAAAGAAAAAAAAATCCAAATGTCAAATTCCTGTTTTTTTGCTTCCGGTACGGTATGCTATTTCTTTCTCCCAGCTTATTTTGTGTCCATAAAATAACGTTACCTTACAGAAGCCAGCAATAAACAGAACAGATGTATAATTGTACGATTAAATGCTCTATAGCATTTTTTTAAATTTCTAAGCGTCGCTCATTTTCAATTTTTATACCGTCGTACAGGAAAAAAATGTACTTTTAAATGCAATTTGTTTGAAAACTGTATCTCCATTTATTTTTGAAATATTAATTTTTTTGTAGTTTTTAGAAACCTTTGTTGCATTTTGGCAACTCAAGTACTCCATTTATGCATTTATGTAGAACGTAAAGGAAAAATAGTTGAAAAATAGCAATTATATCTTTTTGTTGCGATTTTCTGATAAGAACCGAAAGAAAATGTAATTAAAATACGTGCTATTTCGAAAAAATATAAACGAATAACTTCTGTTAAAATATGGAGCTATTATAAACTATATTTAATTTTAAGTATCTATTAATGTTACAAACAAATGAAGGCCTATGAATCCTTAGATAGCCTTTTTTTGTCGAGTTCCTTTAATGACGGCATCTTTTGCTGCGTTTGTGTATTATCTTGCGATAGTGATGTGCTATGGATGCTTTACTGTAGATGTTTAAGAGGGGATCGTAAATGTGGAATTCTTAAGCGGATGCGAATGACGTAATTTTACATAAAATAAAAGTGTGTGCTTTAAGTCTTAAAATTGAAATATGTTTTTTTTCTATTTATATATGCATACATTTTTTTCATCGGGGGTCGACACTAAATTCTGGAAAAGCAGAATTCCTAAAATTAAACTGTTTACTAAAAAGGTGCATAAAAATTTATTAAAATATACCGTTACAAAATGAACTGGTCTTTAAAACTTAAAACCCATTGATGTTAAAATCATAATGAAACAGAAAAAGATGATTCCTGAGATCTTTCCTGAGAGAAGTTGTTTTTTGTTTAAACGCAAGGTGAACTTGTTTTAACGCAAGGTGAACTTGTCATTCCACTCTGAGCTCATTTGAGTTCTATGTTTTTCAATTAGCAGAATTCCTGTTTTCCAGTTTTTTTTTTTTTTTTCTGCATATGTACAAGATCGCACCGTCTCTCTTTTTTGAAATACGAAAAAAAAAAAAAAAAAAAAAAAAAAAACATCACTTATTCGGGGTACGTCAACGGTTTTATTTGTTTAAAATATATTAATATCAATCATTTAAAAAAATACTACCGAAAGGTTTTTTGACGATTTTCGTTATTTCTGTAATTTTATTTTTAAACATGTGCATCGCTTAAAAAAAAAAAAAAGAGAATAAAAATCTTATTTCTGGTATTCCTTTTCAACGATATCTTGGGTTTAAATCTTTTATCTAATAGATCTAACAGATCCAATATATCTGTCCTATTCTCTTACATTTTTTACTTAATGAGCAGGGTAATCTCTTCTAATTCCGCTAAAAAACGATCGTAAAAAAAGTTATAGATATCAATCAATTGGAATAATAATGACTAATTAATACCATGAAAAAAATATGATCCAAATTGTACCAACTATGTAGTTATAAACAATAACTCCCATTTTTGACGCAATGTTTGAGTTCCTTCGTCGAGGCATTCCTGGTAAAGACATAGTTTATATACTTATCTTAACCCTTAAATGCCTGGTGTTGCTTTTTGGCAACATACCCAATTTAGGCTCTAAAATACTATTAGAATAATATTGAAGCTATAATGCCTAATGTTGCCAATAAAATACATTGTGAAAATATTATTAAAAAGATTTTCAACATGTAGATGGCAACACTTGTGCTGTTTAAGAATAAAGATAGATTTATTTTTTCAATTGTTGCTACTTGTTCTTTTTGTTTTGTTTGGGAGCTTACGAAATACCCTATTTTGACCTGCCGTAAGCAAGTGAAATTTATTTCTTATTATAGTCCCTAAAATTCTTGTGTGTTTAATATTATAGAATTTTATCAAGGCAAATTATTTTTTCAATTAAACACCAGTATTGCCGATGAGTAACAAACTGTTTTTTAGCCGTAAACTATACTTAAAACAAAATATGATTTTTTAAAGTAATTTTCCCATGATTTATTTAAAAAATAAAAGCAGAAAAACATTATTACAATGATTTTTGAAAAATCAGGCATTTAAGGGTTAAATCTTCATAGAGCTAAAAAAGTTCAACCTTTGAGGATGCTAATGTTAATTCCACGTCAAAAACTTAAATTTTTATCTTTCCGAAAAATTCGATTGAATTTTCTTTTTTTAATGAGATACAATGATTAATCCCAATATTTTTCAAAGGATATTTTTCTAATATTTTTTTATTACGAAAAATATTTTAAAAACTACATTAAAAAATTATGAATTATGAACTACATTATTTTTTGCATAAATGAATCTGAATCGTCAAAAACAAGAGTATTTATGTTTACAAACTGGAAATTATCAAACACAAACATAAACACATTTTACAACACTTTTTGTCGCCAAATAAACAACACATTAATGTTTTGTAACTTAGAAAACTTCATATAAAAAATATTTTTTGTTTTATGATTGTGTTCCTAATTTGTTGCAAAAGTGTTGCTATCTAGAATTGTGTTCTTAATTGGTTGCAAAAGTGTTACTATCTAAAAACGTGTTCTAAAAATAGTGTTGGTATTTGTGTTGAAATCGTGTTGTAAATAGTGTTGATGAAAATATTTTCTTACAGCAGTGTTGTGTTGTACAACACTTTGTCACCAATTTAACAACACATTGTAAACACCACATAATTTAGAACACTATAAAACAACCCACGTAAAACACATTCTACATGGTGCTTTTAAAATAACACACAGTTAAAACATTTATTAAACATAACTATTTATACTATAACTAAACATAAACTATTTATTAAACATTTATAACACAATTTTAAAACTGAATGTTTTGAAATGTTTTGAAAACACATTTTCCCCTCTTGAAATTTTTAACAACACTTTTTGCACAATCTTTTTATTTGGCACAACACATCCACAATACATTTGAAAATGATTTTAGTTTTAATTGTTAATTATTATTTCAGTTAGTGTTGCCAAAGTGTTTCCCGAATTTGCAGTGCAGCTCATTCGAGTTATTAGTTTTCGAGATGAAGAAACATTTTACTTTTCGACAGTCTAAAGGGGGCCGTTTTCTGTTACCAAAGAATCGGCAGAAGAAAAATGTAGACACTTACGAGAAGCATGTTGTAGGATATGATTTCATATAAATCAAGTTTATTATATATTGTATGTAATCTCAAGCCGAAAACAAGAAGTTCACCGAAAGCTTACATTATTTTGATGTTCCACGTTTAAAAATCATATACAATTTTACTAGTGATTAGTTGTGTGTTTTCGAAAAATTTCTTCTAGAAACTTAATTTTATTTTCGAAATTTATAGATAAACCCTTACCACATATTCTTTTATGACTGCAAGAAAATTTAATAATGAGCACTTCTTTTTTCTGGTAGAGGGCCTTGATCCACGTAACTTATATAGGACGTCAAGTGTTATTGCTACCAATTAAAAAATCAAAGTTCTTGATATCTTTTATTTGTAGATATTCCTCGAACCAAAATGTTTGAATAGTATATAGTAACAATAGACATTATTTCATGTCGATTGGTAACCATGCGTTTCTTATACGATTATTTGCAGGAGAATCAGTTAGGAATGATCACTTTTTTCCCCATTTCCAATGCTTTCGGGTCATAAACACACACTTGTATACACACATACGCACGCAAGTATTCACCCACGCAGTCACACTGTAAATTATCGCCATGCTTCTCGCAATATCGCTAAATTTTGCGCAAAAAGTCTGTAAAAATTAAAAATAAGCTTCTCTGAATTTACACCAGTTAGATGAATTTCGAGCTGCAATTAATAGATATAACATACGATTTATCATCCAAGCTTTTGGGGTATACCTATTTTTTTTTCTTATTTACATAATACTGAATCTAATGTTCATTCTGGGAATATATGTAATTTATTCAGCTGAAAAAATGTATCTTCAATTTATGTTTTCCAGTTTTATTTCACGAAAAGGTACAATGCGAAATTTTAAGTTTTATGAATGATATGATGAAATATGAAAATTTTGATTAAATATCAAACATATAAAACATTTTATTGCATAGAATTGCGTCATTCCATTCACTATCTGTTTTTATTTTCCTCATTTCACAGCACTATTGAAAATGTATTTATCGAGCTATAAAATATCCAGTGCTCCCTGAAATTTCTGATATAAAATTTTATTGATCAACCCGAAGTAATTCGTCCGAAAATATAATATCTAACATAAAGTATCGTAATATTTTATTGATAATAATTATTCTTATATGCGATGGAGTTAAAAGTTATTTCTTCTGTAGCAGAAAACAGAAAAATCGTATCGGAACCGAACGTTTTGAAATATTTTTATGAAAAATATATTTGTGGAAGTGGAATTGAAAAAAAAAATCTATATTTTATATGATTGAGTAAAACAGTAATGGTTAACAAAAATAATTTTTGGTAAACATATTATCACTATTTTAAAATACAGGATATCTCAAAATTATCTTTACAACTATGACGCTCCATAAAACTTAAACGAAATTAGATAACAAAAATCTTTAGATAACAAAATCTGATTTTTTTAGAAATTAAAATACAGTCTTAAGCGGTTCAATATCTACTCACTAGCCGAACCACCTCCGAAATTGAAGACTATTATTTGCATTAAAACTTATCCAATTAATTTTGAGAATAATTCAAGAGGATACGAAATATTATTAATTAGAGCAAACGAATCAAAGAATTACTATATTGGAATGACTAGCAGGAAATTTAAATACAGTAAAAAGGTGCATGTAACTGATATTAAATATAATAGAAAAACCACAGCCTTGGCAAGATTACATTACGCAGAAATTATCCATATAAATTTCAACGAAAGTAAAATCATTTTTCCTTCCAACCAATACTATCCATCCAATATAAGAAAAACAATAGAGATTCTAACACGTAAAAGTAGCATATGTAACGATACAGCATCATTGAAATTACCAAAACTGTGTCTCGAGGTACTCAAGAATTTAGAAAATAGAAATAAACATACAAGTAAGAAAAAAAAAGTAAGGTGCGTTACAAGAAAAACTGAATGATAATCATAGACTGTGCGATTTCAGAATATTAACCCTAGAATGCTACCCTTTGAAAAACTTACGGGAATGATAACCCTTCGTCTCACAGACGAAAAGTAGGTGGGCGTGCTTAAAATCAAATTTAAAAGCTAGTTAGAATAAAATAATACTTAATGCAGATGACTTTATCGCACTCGATCTTCAAGTAAGCAATAAAGTTTGATTTATTCATTTTCAAAGAAATATTTAGCATATTAGCGTGATATTCCCACACATTGCTCATGAACACGTTAGTCACATGTTGCACGTCATTCTGTGCAAATTGTAACGGCAAAATGCACAAACTTTCCTTTTTTATATTAAAATTGCCTGTGTTGTTGAATGTTCATATATAATTTCAAAATTTCACTTAAAATTGCCCTTGTTAATCGGGGAAAATTTGATACGTTGAGACCCTTCTTCATCTAGGGAGCAAGACGATTTTCACTTAGCTTTATTGCGAACTTCTTTCTGGATAATTTTTTCCCGTATTTTTGAGTCATGTTATGCACTTATATAGCATGTGCGTGCATCCACTAAACTGATATTTTCCATACCATGAAACTCACAAAAGGGCCATCGGCGTGTTTTCCTACTACATGGCATGTTATTACACATTTGATCAAATGTGTCTACGGCTTCTTTTGTGGAATTATAAAATTTTATATATATTTCTGTATTTCTACTTTCTTTATTAACATTTGGATTTGCGTTGAAACTAGACAGAAGAATAAAACGCTTATTTAATTAGTATAATAGAATAATAATAGACTTGTTTTTACATGACTCAAAAAATTTCCGAATATTTCTATAACATTCACTTACTTGATACACTGAGGTTTATACTTTTAGAATCAAAATTTGACTTCATATTTTCATTTTGTTGGGTTTGTGTTTCAAGCATTGTTATTTCTTCATTTTTATTCTCAAAGGATAATCAAATCTCAAGGATAATCGAATTCTCAAAGGATAAGGGAATTCATCATTTTCATCTCTATCGCTATCTATGATTTCGCCATTTTCAACTTCAATAAAATCATCATTTTCTGATTCATCCCCAGAAATAGAATTTTATCCATCACTTAGTTATTTTAATAGTTCCCGGATAGCCTGAGCTTAACCCCAAAAAATTTCTCCAAGAGAACTTTTCCGCGGCAGCACAGGAAAAAATCTAAGTCAGATTCTCAAATGCAAACGTTAATGATAACCATTCGTCTACGAGACGAATATTGTCCTGAAAACGACATGTGCACAAATATTTCGGGAAGAAAGAATATCAGTAAGTGTAGCAGGTAAGGTCAAATGGAGGTACTGAGTGGCCGACCCATTTCCTATTTTGGGAAAAGAAGGTCAGGGTTATTTGCTATGGGCTTCGTCCGGGAGACGAAGGGGTAGCATTCTAGGGTTAAAAAAAAAAAAAAGTAACGTGCGTTACAAGAAAAACTGAATGATAGCGTTTTATTTCATTGCATCCTAGACCGTGCAATTTCAGAATAATATTATTTATTTATTTTGAAAGTGAATCGAGGAGAGTTGAAACATGTCAACAGTCAAATAAAACTATTTTACTGTTTTTAAAATTTAAATCTTATACATTTTAGAAATTAGAAATAATAAAAATCTGTTTATTGTTTAATACCCCCCCCCCCCCTGCCACTGGCAAGCCCATGTTAATACGTTCACTAAGCTCCAGGCTTTACTGCAATACAAGCAACTTTATAATGTAATATAATTATATTGATTTAATATATTTTCAATACTTTGAACAATGATTAAAACTTCCGAGGATTGCATTTATATTCGTTATTAAGGAGCTCGGGGCTTGATCGATACCGAAAAACATATAACAGAGCTCTCGCTTCGAATCCATAAAAAAAAAACAGAAGTATTCAATGTAACTAATTTAAACTTTCGAATATTTTAAAGGTATGTTTGTAGTCTTATAAAATTATAAAATGAAGTACTTCAGTGTAATAAAATAAAAAATATAGCAAAATTTATATAACACAATTTTCGAAAAAAAAATGTAGGTGTCCTATCACCATCCGTAAGATATCTTAACGTTGAATTGACATAAGAACCTTATTTTTGCTTTAAAATGACCAAGAAACTTTACTCTATAGAATGAATTAAGGATATAACTATCACTCAAAGGAAACCTTATAAAAAAAACCAAAAAAAATACGAGTTTTTTTCCCTTAAAAATACTCAAAATATTAAGCTATCTAAAATATATTAATTAATTCTATAGATAATGATGTTATATGCATGCAAAAAACATTTTAACCCATTCCATCAAATAGTTTTTTTCAAATCTTACGGATAGTCGTCGAAAATCATGTTTTGAGAATCCACGACTTAAAGTTGCAATTAAATGTGTGTGAAAGTGATTGTTACATAAATGCTTATAATTCCGTTAAAAATGCAAATACTTTTATGCAGTTTTTAGCACTGTAATCGAAAGTAATTGAATAATCAAAATAGATAAAAAAAGCAATTTAACAAATTACAACGACCATTTAGAAAATGATTTTTTCAAAGACTAAAATTTAAGACATAAAAAATCGCACGGAGTTGAACATACATTACATACGCCATGAATTAAACATTAATAGTGTTATGACACGTAAAAATTGCAAGCGACAAAAATCGCCTGCGACCCGTCAGATTTCCTGAAATCTACGTATTATCCAAGCATTTCATTGGCGGTTCGGGAAAAGGCTTTTCCATCGTCAGATTTCCAAGAATCTGATGACCCATTTTAAATGAAATTTCATTCTTAAACTTCTAAACATCCCACAAAATTACCTTTTACACCGTCGTATAGAGAAAAGTATGTACTTTTAAATGCAATAAGTTTGAAAGCTGTATCTCAATTTGTTTCTGAGTTATTAATTTTTTTTTTTAGTTTTTATTACTTTTTTGTCATAGTGGCAACAGGAGTATACATCTCTGTTGAAAGCAAAGGTTAGTGTATAGACCAATTAGAAAACGAATAAAATACGGTTTAAACCAATAAAAAGGTTCAGATATGCTTTTGATTTCCTACACTGACGAGGACAATAACCATTTTTCCAAATGGTTAAAAAAAATCAATTTTTTGAAAAGTTTTCAAGCCCTGAGCCCCCTTAAGTTTTTTTTATAAAATGTTTGAAGAGTCATCTTTTTTTAGCATTTAAAACAAAATGCAGTGAAAACAACATTACAATTTTCCCCTTTTCCAAGACTGTCAGAGGGATAATGTAAGTTCAAAACTTTTATGTAATGCTAGAACAGCTCCACATGATCGCCTTTAGTTGCACGAACAACGCCAGCCGGTCAGCTCCTTTTTATGAAGCACACAACCGGTTTCCACAAACGTCTTGCGGCACATCCCTATTGAAGGCCTGCATGGTGGATGCCGTCCGTATTTTGTTCGAAAATTCCTTTAGACTTGCGTATCTGTCATTCTCTCTATGAACCAGATCACACACCTGAAGGCCTGCATGGTGGATGTCGTCCGTATTTTGTTCGAAAATTACTTTAGACTTGCGTATCTGTCATCCCCTCTATGAACCAGGTCACACACTAGTACTTTTCATGTGGTGTAGCCATAACCAGTTTCGGAGTTTACTGGGTCGCACCTGAAAGGAATAATGTTCTAAAATAAATAATGTTAACATTAAAAAGGTCCACAATCGCTCTTAAAAGGCGACTAATGTAAAGAAAAAGATGTTACAAGTTTAAAATATACATTTTATTTAAAACTTCTTAGTACTTTCAAGCCTCCCAGGCTCATCATTAGAGAATATCTGATGATATCTTGGATTGAATTTAATTAGAGGAAATATATATTATTATTATTAATTGCAGTTCCATTTATTAACTTCTATTTGTTATCTTAATAACTAAATGTTGTTTAGTTTTACAAATACGTCACTTTGTTTTGAAAATGAGAGAGCCAATAATTACTAGAGTTGAAAGTAGAAGTAGCAGTAGCAATTTCTTGGATTGAATTTAATTAGAGAAAATCTATATTATTATTATTAATTGCAGTTCCATTTATTTTATGACATCACTTTGTTTCTCATTTGTCACTTTCCATGAGTAAAAGAAAATATTTAACTTCTGTACTTTAAATTTTAATACGTCACTTTTCTCAGGTTTTCAGGATTTATTTTCAGGATATTGAACCAGAAACTGGGGATATTGTACGATAGGGCGTCGTTACATACTTGATTGCTTTTTGACAGTTTTATTAAGTTTAGACATTTAGTTATTAAGATATTCTCTGATGATGAGCCTAGAAGGCTTGAAAGTACTAAGAAGTTTTTAAAAAAAATGTATATTTTAAACTTGTAACATCTTTTTCATTACATTAGTCGCTTTTTAAATAATATTGTGGACCTTTTTAATGTTCACATTATTTATTTTATGTTGAATCAAGGTGAAAAAATTTAGTTTCGTCTTATGATATTATTTATCAAAAACGCTCTTTTCAGTACAAATAAAACTTTATATGTTGCACACAGAAAACTGAACTTTGTTATCTTATTTCGTTTAGGGTTTATTTAGGCCCTATAAAATGCAAATTTAAACTTTTTATTAATAAGATTTTATGAGAAATTTTTTATGTCTTTTTTTTTAGTAACTATAATTAACTAACAACTACTTGTTAGTTTTAAAGGTATAGTTTCAAGTGAAAAAAAATGCTTCTAATTGTGTTGTTAATCAAATTAAAACCCATTTACACCCAGAGGAGTTAAATTTGTATAAGTTAAAAAAATAACTTTATTTATTTCCCAATTCCGTGAAATGTGTTTCGAAAAACTCTCTTAAATTTTTAACAAATGAAACAACAAGCAAAAGATTCATTTTTGTACAAACAAGCAAACATAATTGCGGTACTTTGAATTTTGTGAATTCTCTTTGTCTTCTATCTCTGAAGACGCAAACTCCTACTTACTCAATCAACAATAGAAAGTGTTTCGCACTAAATTGAATTTTTATATCCGTTGACAAACTTAACAAAATTCATAATATCTTATCTAATTTTAATACAGTGTTTTTCAGAAATTTGATGACGGAATACGATTTAATCTTTTGTTAGATACCATGTCGCAAGTGTTCATGAGGTCCCTGGTTCAACCCTAGTGAAACTGTTGGGTAACTGCTGAAGTTTCCTGTATTTTGATCTGCGAATCCGTAAGTAAAGTAATTTTCATTCTACATGTAAGAGTTTGCAGCGATGTAGTTCACCTGAAAAGTATATAGCAAGCCTGGTGTAAATGGTTTAACACTAGAACGGTGGGAAAATCTTACCTACTGGAACGGCGGGAAGGGGTCATTTTGACCCCTCTATGAAACTATTGAAATAACAACGCTAAAATAATTTTAAAAGCCATACATTGGCAAAAATATGTAATTTACGTGTATTTCATAATTTATATTTAATATTATTCGATAATTTATTGAATTTTTAAAGTACTGTATATGTAACGCCTACAGGGCGATTAATCGGATCATACTACGACTACTCAAAAAACTCATTAATTTGATATAAAAATCGATTTAAAATTAATGTTTTCACAAATTAAAACTAATGTTAACTAAAATAAAACACAATTTATAAAATAATATATATTTATATTTTCATCTACTTACTCTCCGAATGATTCACTCTCTAAATCCATAAATGAGAAATATGTTCTGTTGTTTCCGTTATTTCATTATAAGTGTAGCTGAATGGTTAATATGTTAAGCATTCTGTTTCAATTTTATTTAATGCTTATAATACTCCAAATTGTACGCACGTATTAGGAATTAATTCAGTTGTATCAAAAAAAAAAAAAAAATAGTAAATTTTCCAGTACATTTTCCGCACACAACTTTGAAACATGGTGCGCAAAATTCTTGAGATTTGTTTCTATTGCATGTTTGTACTTGACATTTTTTCTCTTGATATCTATTTTATTTTCGTGGTTTTTTTTTTTTTTTTTTTTTTTTTTTTTCTGAAGGCTCAGGAAAGATTTTTGGGAGATTTGAAACCATAAGATCCATCCTGAACACATCTCCTAAATTTAATAGAAAATCTCTTCTACTGATAGGCTTGCCTGTTACACTTTTATAAATTATCCAGGCGTTTAAAGCTGCATGATCCAAAATATTGAAAAAGATATGTACAGGCCATCGTCTAGAAGCCGATTTCACGGAGTATTTTCGGCACATCTGATCATGGATATCCACACCATACTTCGTTGCGTTGTAATATTCTATTGAATCGGGCAACTTCTTGAGACCGCCTTCAGTTTTTACTGTAGAATGTAATGAGCTAAGTAGAAAAACACTTTTTTTTCTTTTGGCTTGATAGATGGTAAGTGTCATATTATCACATTCCCCTATCTTCGATGAATAAAGAGTACTGCGCATATTTTTCAATGATATAGGAATTTCTCTTCTGTTCTTTTTCATTGTGCAACCAAAGTTGTATTTTTAGCTTTTAACATTTCTGCTAATTTGATATTACTAAATAGCTATCTGACGTAATATTCCTCCTTTCGTTTAGATGGGGATCTGTTAATTTCATGACAACATTTTCCGATAAACGTAATTAAGGATTGGCTGCTTCATCCTTTTCTAGATAAATAAATTCATTCAAGAGGTATTTAGTATCAACGTCAACAGATCACCAAAATTTTATTCCAAATTTATCCTATTTATTTGGCATATATTGCGTAAATTTATATCTATCCTGAGATGGGAACAATTGTTCATCAACTGTAATATTTTGTCCTGGTCGGTAGCATGTTTTGCAATTTTCAATAAATTTATTCCACATTTTAGATGCAAGAGCAAATTTAACAGTCTGTAGTCTGCTAGATCGTGTTGTCTTTTCATCAAACCTAAAAAATCTTTTTCTTTCTTTGAATCTACCTCTTGAGATAGTTTCTTTGCAAAATAGTATCCCTCATGCCTTGGACGACAATGAATATAAATCTAAACCCCCTTTTTTTATTGCTCCTCGAACATATAGTATAGCAACAAAAGCAGCTTCGAGTACAAAGAGTATTTTATTAAAGGTGTCAAAATGACCCTCATCCGCCGTTCTAGGAATACAAGCCCATGTTTCAAAAACTAACAAATCTAGAAAGCTGAATTTTTCTTTAGAAATATATGTTATCTATTTAGGAAAAGTCAAAAAATTTCAAACGATTTCGCCCAAGCAAACAAAAGTAATCAACGGACGAATGTACTCAGGTGTCAAAATGACCCCTACCGCCGTTCTAGTGTTAATCTTTTGTTAGATACTATGTCGCTTGCTTACTGTTCATGAGAGGTCCCTGGTTCAACCCTGGCCAACGCGGCCCTCACAGGCTTTTAGCTCAGTGTCACTTATTTGTAAATAATGGCTGAAACCGTCATTCTTGACCTCATCATTTCTGACAGAAAAAAAAGTAAGGTTGTTCAAAGTATCCTTATACTATGTTCATATACGGAAAAGTTATAAGTGAAAATCTGCATTCAGTTTGACGCACACTCCCTGCATACTTCACTGCATAAGTGGATAATGACTGAAGTTTTGTATCGTATTGTGTTGAATACGTGTTTGAATGCGGAATAGGCCCTAGTCAAGTTGAATTTAAAATTGTTTTCACTGTGGGTCAGTTTCATAGTGTGCAAAATATTTCTTGTAAAAATTATATACATGCTGTTTCTTCTTTCCGCTGACCATTAGCTAATTCATAATAATCTCGTTTGTAGATTCGAAATAGTTTTTTGCTGCTCTTTGTGCATTATTTGCGCATATTTAAAAGTTGGTCTTCTGCCTTTTAATATTCTTGCACAAAGGCTTTATTTGATATTTTCATATATTTGGCGTTAACGAGTCTTTAGTACTCTGTGATTTTTGGGTGATCGTCTTCTTTTTGCTATGTCACAAATCAATAGGTTTTGTAATTTACGTTTAAAAAAATACAGGTTTTTGGAACAGTGACTAGCCTTAACAAGGTTATTCCTAATTTCATTCCCATACGTTGTAATTTATCTTATTCAAGTAGGATTGACAAGGTCTTATTTCGTTCTAAATTAGCTCCTTTATAATCTCTAATTCAAGGAACTCGTCGTAAAAATTGCTCATATAGAGTGCGTGTTATACATTTTACATATCAGCCTCACAAATTCTACTCCTGATTTTGAGTCTGTTGACATAAGGTCATGGAATAGAGTTGTCATAGCTTCTTCTTTTCATGGTTCGGTTTTAAAGAAAAAAAATTAGAACGCTTTGCAAAACTTTTGTCGTTAATATCTCCAGAAATTTGCCTGTTGTAAGCCAAAATGCTGTTGTCAATCTTTTTAGTGTATCTTTAAGTGACAATAAGCTCAGTGTACTCAAATTAAATAACAATTTTTCTCTAACTTCTATTCCTTCTTTACTCAATCTTATTGCTCCTATAGAGTGAACATTTGAGCATAGCGCTTCACCTTTTTCTCAGAAAGAGTCCGTTAGGGATCTCATTGCCAATACTGTTGATTTTAATTCTAATGTTTAGAAGCCCAATCTTAAGAATCCTCTGAAACATTGTCTGAAAAGTTCGCGTTTTGATTCAAATTTAATCTTTACCAAGGCTGACAAAGGTTTCCAGATTGTTCTTCTTGACAAATCTACATATTTGGAAATATCCCAGAAATTAATCAGTGATGGTCTCTATGTTGGTATTCGCAAAGACCCCCTTCCACTATTGAAATGAATTCCATTCAGTCTGCTATCAAGTCTTCTTCCATTATTTCTGCTAATTTTAAGAAGTGCGTTATTCCTTCTGTTGCGCATTGTGCCAGATTTTATGCTTTACTTAAGGTCCATAAACCGGACATTCCATTCAGAATTATTGTTTCTAGTATAGTCTTCTTACAAGCTTTCCAAATATTTAGTTTCTGTTTTTTCTCCACTTTTGAGCAGTAATCGTTTCACTGTTAAGAACTCTCTTGAATTTGTTAAGAAACTTCATAGTTTTAAGCCACAGGGCAAAAGGCTGGGTTTTTTTATGTTACTTCATTATCTACAAAAGTTCCGGTTGAGGGGGTTTAGATTGCCTGAAGAAAAGGCTTTGTGAATTCCATTTCTTTTATTTTGAAATCGAGGAGCTTACACTTCTCACTCGTACTTGCCTGTCTCAAAATACTTTTGTTTTTAATGGGAATTTCTTTCCTGTGACTGACGGTTTGAATATGACGGTTTGACTAATCCTCATAGCCCAATTTTATGCGATATTTATATGCAATATTTTAAGGACAAAGTTTTTCAAATTTTAAAATTTCCGTTCTTTGTTCGTTATGTTGATGATGGTTATGTCCTGACTAAAAAATGAATTCGGATATTAATCATATTCTCTCTATTATGAATTCCATTGATCCCTGCATTCAATTTTATTTTGAAATTGAGACCAATAACTGTGTTCCTTTCCTGGATGTCCTTGTTATTCATTGTCAAGATGGCTTTCAGACTACCGATTTTCGGAAACTTTTGCTGTCAATCTTCCACCTCACAGGTATTTTTCTCATCTTCATAACCAGAAATATACTGGTTTCAATATTTTAGTTTTTCGGGGTATCAATATTTGTTCCACTTCTCAGTTACTTAGTGCTGTTCTTAATTAACTCAAAGCTATTGCTATGATCGTGGTAATTCCTCTAACATTATAGATTCTATTTATAATAAATTGAGGAAACCTGTCCATTCTGGAAAGTGTTTTAATTCCAACTCTAATACTTCAGTTGTTTTGCCCTTTTATCCTAAAATCTGTCAGCAAGTTGCTAAAGTCTTAAGAATGTTCGATTTCAATGGTATTTTTTCTTCTTTTAATAAAATCTCTTTTTCAAATCTCAAACACTCATTGATCGTATAGATAACTGGGGTATATACCAAATTCCTTGCCAGTGTGGTCTTTCTTATATTGGTCAGACGGAACGTGCTCATGGATTCCGTTTAAAAGAGCATGAATATTACGTTAAAAATTAAGAGCTTAAATGTTCTTCTATTGCTCAACATTGTTGGTCTTTTCAACATAGGTTCATTTTTTCCTCAGCCACCATTATCCAAAAATGTTCTTCCAACCTTGATCTTGATTTTTGGGAAGCTTACCACATCATAAAAAATTCTCACTCTTTAGTCAATGACTTGTCTATTACTCCTGATTTTGCAAGTATTTGGAAAGCATTAATTTAATTTCATCCTTATTCGTTTCTTTTTCTTTCGTCATCTGGTAGATGTTGCTACTCACTTGTTTCATGCTGATTTTACCTCATTGGTTGTTTTGTCGCGTTCACTACTCGTTTCGGGTATATACGCCGGCGTATCTCTGTCGTTTTCCACAGCTTTGCTTTTTTCTAGCAACCTGTGCTCTATGTTGCACTGAAAAAGAATCTCGTTTAGATTCATAGCAGCTGTTTGCTGCTTTTTATATGTTATTTGTGCATATTTAGTCGTTGGTCTTCTGTCTTTTTAATTCCTAACCGTTTGTAAAAGATTTAGTTCAAATTTCAATATTCTTTCAAATGGTGTCTATAATCATATTAAAATCCATTTATGACAAAACTTTTGCGAAATTTATATTTCCATACTGCCCCTTCCCTTATAAGATATATTTAGTAAAATTTTATCATGCTCTAATAAGTAATAAAATAAATATTTCATTTTTGTAGCATTAAACTCACCGAGTCATTAATTTGATTAGTTTTCAGCCTTTTTTACTCTAAAAACGCGATTTTCACTTTTGAAAGTCAAACATTGTATTTCAAAAATCATAACTATTTCGACGTAAAAGGATTTTTGTATGCAGAAGAATAACAATTTAAGCATTTTTCTAATTGCAACTATACGTTTAAAATGAATGATTTATGTCTTACCTATTGGCCTCTGTTCTACTATAAGAACGGAAGCCCTGTGTATAACTATATACACTATGACGCAAAAGTTTAGACAATGAAGAAATTCTTACATACTTTGAAAAATATTTATTCAATTTTCAAATCACTGCTTGAAATTAATGTGCTGTACATATAAACAATATTTATAACAAAGAAAAGTGGAATTGTGCATATTGCAATAAATTAAATGGTAACAAAAATAAACTGCTGTCTCAAAAGTTTAGACACAAATTAAATAAAATCGAAAAAAAACAATTTTTAAAACCTGGTTGCGCATCCATGCTTATGTATTACGTCATATACACGAGATTGCATGGAAGAAACTAAATCTTGCATAGTTTGTGGATCGATATCGTACCATGCATTCTCAATAGATGTCTTAAGTTCCTTTTCAGAAGGGTATTGTCTAGCGTTGCTATAAACTTTGCGACACATGATGCTCCAAAGGTTTTCTATAGGGTTAAGATCTGGGCTACATGCTGGTCAGTCGAGAACTCTTATATTATGGGAATTAAACCAAGATTTTGAATGTTTTGCAGTGTGAATTGAAGCATTGTCTTGCTGAAATTCCCACTGAGGACCCCCTAGAAGCTCAGCAAATGGCAGTAGGTTTTCTTCTAATGTCTGTGTATAATGCTGTGAAGTTTGACGACCACTGGTGAAGGTCAGAGATACTTGTCCATTATAGCAAAAGGCTGCCCAAACCATCACCGAGCCCCCTCCTTGTCTGCGACTAAAAAAACGTCGAGGTTCCTTCCGCAAGTCATGCCAATACGATAAACAACCATCTGGACCATCCAGATTCCACTTTTTTTCATCGCTAAATATGACTGACTGCCATTTCTCTCCATATGACATATGCTTTCGAGCCCACATAAGTCTTTGTAACTTATGATGTGGTTTCAGAGCTGGTTTCTTCTGCATTTTGCTATAAACGATTGTTCCTTTTTCCAAAATTCGTCTACGAATCGTATCCTTTGATACAGAGAGTCCCGATGAGCTTTGAACTCCACGTACGCTCATTTGTTGAGTATTCGCTTGTCTTTGTATCAGGCGATCCTCTCGTACATTTGTCACACGTGGCCTCCCAGACCGACATTTTGCTTTATATTCGGAACCACTCGATAAAACTCGATAAATAGATTTTTTTGACCTATTAATAATAGCAGAAATTTCAGAAACGCTCTTCCCTTCACCTTTCAACTGCCAAATCCTTGAATCCTCATTCACTTGAATTTCTTTAGCTCTCGGCATGTCGACTATGAAGCGCAATCGTTTGCAGAACTTAAGTACTCCAAATTTGTGACATCATCGATTCTAAATTTGCATATGCCAGCGAATATTCAAAGAAATTTAGAATAGTGTATAAACTTTTGCGACAAGCACATTTGAATTTTTATGAAAAAAAATTAGTATTATAGCAAATAAAACGACTGTCTTTTGTACATAGCATTTTAAATCAGTTTTTGAATATATTTACAGGTTTTTGTAATTCTGACGTCATAATTCTACATTTTAAAGCTGAATGACGTCATTGTCTAAACTTTTGCGTCATAGTGTACTAGATGTCTCTACCGCCTGCGTGCTTCGAATGCTATTCTCGGACTTTCAACAGATTCTCAACTTTAATAGAAAACTGTAAACTTGTTCTAATTTATTCATATGCTGTAATCTAAACCAATAACAAATTTAAAAGTCTTGAATTTAAGAGCAATATAAAAAATATAAATTGTGTATGGATGGTCAGGCCAGCAGACAGATTAATTGCATAGACTTTGGGTTTTACAGCTTTATATAACAACTTAATTCGAAGTTTATTATCATTAATGAATTGCAAATCTGTAGTTATTTCGTTCATATACCTTGGGTTTGACTGTTTTATGTAAAAATTTAATTCAAAGTTTGGTATCATTAATGAATTGCAAATCTGTAGTTATGTCGTTCATATACATTGGGTTTGACTGTTTTATGTAACAACTTAATTCATAGTTTGGTATCATCAATGAATTGCAAATTTGTAGTTATTTCGTTCACCCTGGGTTTGATTGTTTTATGTAACAACTTAATTTATAGTTTGGTATCAGGGATGGATTGCAAGTTTGTAGTTATTTCGTTCATATATCTTGGGTTTGACTGTTTTATGTAACAACTTAATTCATAGTTTGGTATCAGGAATGAATTGCAAATTTGTAGTTATTTCGTTCACCCTAGGTTTGATTGTTTTATGTAACAACTTAATTTATAGTTTGGTATCAGGGATGGATTGCAAGTTTGTAGTTATTTCGTTCATATATCTTGGGTTTGACTGTTTTATGTAACAACTTAATTCATAGTTTGGTATCAGGAATGAATTGCAAATCTGTAGTTATTTCGTTCATATACATTGGGTTTGACTGTTTCATGTAACAACTTAATTCATTGTTTGATATCAGGAGTGGATTGAAAATTTGTAGTTATTTCGATCATATACATTGGGTTTGACTGTTTCATGTAACAACTTAATTCATTGTTTGATATCAGGAGTGGATTGCAAATTTGTAGTTATTTCGTTCACCCTTGTTTTGATTGGTTTATGTAACAACTTAATTCATAGTTTGGTATCAGGGATGGATTGCAAGTTTGTAGTTATTTCGTTCATATATCTTGGGTTTGACTGTTTTATGTAACAACTTAATTCATAGTTTGGTATCATCAATTAATTGCAAATTTGTAGTTATTTTATTCATATACCTTGGGTTTGACTGTTTTATGTAACAACTTAATCGAAAATTTGGGCATCAGTAATGCATTGGAAATTTGCAGTTATTTTTTTATTCATAACTTACAATTATGTTTCCATTATGAAATGAGTTAAAATTCAAAGTAATCATTGTAAATGTCTTCATACAGTGACATCTAAAAAACCACTTTTATTTAAATGTAGACAGACTAGTTCCCACCAGGAATCGCTATAAACGCTAAAAAAAATTGCCTATTACTACCTATTTTTATTTTGAGGCTCTACTTACATGGTCTAAAATTTACGTGATTTCTACATTTCTTTGTTACAAAGAAAAGAGACATCACCTTCGGACTTTTTTCATTTAATTTATTGACATTATATATATATATATATATATATATATATATATATATATGTGTGTGTAATTTTCTGCTGTGGAAAAAAGTGAATATTATATTTTGTACGACTGTCGATGCGCGATATGGACTTTTAGTCGTGCGATATTTTTTCTCCGATCATAAGAATCTCAAACAAATTGAGTCGGAATGGCAACAACAAAAATTCATGTAACAGATACACTTTTGCACAGTAAATAAAAAAATCTGTAAGGCTACTAAGAATTTTTTATAAAACTGTGATGCCTAGAACTTGTTATGTAACTGGAACCCGGGTTACAGATAAAATTTTTGTAAGATTACAGTAATTTTAGTAGATTCTTTTGTAAAGCTGCAGATTTCTGTAGTTTTGTACAAACTAGTTTTGTAGATTTACATATTTTTTTGTACAGTGTAGAGATAAAATTTTAGTAAGCATACAGATTTCTGCATTTTTACATCTGTAGAAATACATCTGTTTTTTCACAGTAAAACACTGTAACACTGTAGAACTGTAAAAAAAATACCTGCAAAATTACTAAAATTTTTCTAGGAAACTGGGATTCCTATAACATTTTATGTAACGGTAAGAACAAAAATTCATGTAACAGATACACTTTTGCACCTTAAATCAAAAAATCTGTAAGGTTACTTAGACTGTTAGGAAACTGGGATGCTTAAAACTTTTTATGAAGCTAAAGCCTGGGTTACAGATAAAATTTTAGTAAGATTACGGTAATTTTAGAAGATTCTTTTTTGAAGCTACAGATTTCTGTAGCTTTACAAAAACTAGTTTTGTAGATTTACATCTTTTTTTTTATAATGTACAGATAACATATTAGTAAGCATACAGATTTCTGTAACTTTACATCTGTAGAATTACAGATTTTATTTTACAGTGTATACCAGCATTTAGTTTTAAAAGTTGATTTTTGACAAAATTGTGCTCATTTGAACAAAAAAGATCAATTGATCGCTTTGTTGTTTCTTTTTAAAATTTTTCGAACTCGAAAATTATTCAAACAATAAAATTTTCACGTTTTGATAGTATGAGCTCCAGAAAAAACGATTAGCTTTCTTTTAAAGGAAAAATGGCGAAAATAGGTATTCTCGAGATTTTATCTCGACTTCTCGAGTAAAAAGCCTGTCCAGTTTGAAAAACAGGTTTTTGTGAAAAACAAGTTTAAAATTTAAAAATAGTATTAAGTTCAATGAGAAGCGTTACGTTAAATGAGCAAAAACTAATGTAAGGAATGGAAACATCACCAAAAAGGCTTTAGGGCAACAATCTACACACCTGTGGGATACAAAAAGGAAAAACAAAATAGAAATTTTTGATTCACTGTAATAGAATATCTTTTTAATGCTGCCATTCAGTGATACATAAAAAATGTTTTATTTAAAATTGATAAACTTTTTTCTTGCTAGAGAACTTTACCAGCAAAAAAAGTAAGTCGAGTTGAAGTTGCCATATCTGTTAAGGGGACCGGGTAAACGAAATTCAGCCAAAAAATCGATTTTTACTTTTTTATATCATTAAATAGTTTAAACTGTTATCTCTTCAACGATGTATTACAAATGTTTATATGTAAAAAAAAGTGTTGGATTTTTTCATTCTTTCTAAGAGCACTTCAGAGCAGCGGCCTACTTTTTAAAATTCAGATTTCTTGATTGGCACCGCTTTCCTGAAGTGGTAAAATTTCGATTATTTTCGCCTTAATTAATAATAATATTATTCGTTGTGGTGTAAGAGAAATATCTGTGTTCGTTTACTATGTATAATTCGTCGTTTCTAAATGACCAGTCAATAAGGTGTTCCTAATTTGACCAGCTCAATGGGACTCGAACATTTATAAGTGCAGAGCATTCAACTAGAGCCTACAATATTTTTTCTTCTATATCAGTGATGTATGATAATAAAATTGTGCTGTGTTCTATATACTGCTGCTCCTTTATTGTCAGTGTCTGCCTGAATTTTTGGGAAAATCGGGTAAGTAACGCATATTTAAACTTAATTCTGAATTCTAATAATGACAACTCGTAGTTTTTGTTTTAAAATCGAATCGTGAATTGAATTCTGTTAAGTCCCATTCTTTTGTCATATTATTCATATTTCTTTCGCTAACTTAAAATCGAGTTATTCAAAATTAATTCTTAAATCTTCTATCTATAATTTTGGTCCGTATCGAGCCAGGAGCTACGTTGGAATCTGTTCTTAAGTCGTAGCTGTCATTAATTTATCTGTGCTAGATATAAAAGAAAAAAAATTAAAAACGGTTGTGTTTATTTATTTAATTGTTGTTTGTTTTATATATTTTGTATATTATGATGCATTTCGTATGACATTGTATGATTTACGTATTTTTATAATTTTATTCAGTTCTTATATTGTTATTTGTAAATATTAAAAATGACTAAACAAACAATACAAGAGCGGTATTTTGAGCGAATTTGTAAGGAAATAGATATAATTAAGGATAAAGTTCAAAATGCGAATTCAGATGAGCAGGCAAAAATGAAAGTTTTGAAATCGAAAATATCTTTTTATGAAGATACTCTTGCGCAAGCATTTGATACACTTTCGCCGAAAGAAAATAATGAGAATTTGGATACTTTTTTGAAGTATCAGGAACTTATTTGTGATTTGTTAGTCGATTTAGAGGAGAAAACCAAAGTTGATTTTCCGACGGAAACTCGTGTAGAAACTCAAAGTAAACAGAATTATTCGCAAGTTAAATTACCCAAATTCGATCTTCCCCCTTTTTACGGCGATTCGGAACAATGGATTTCGTTTAAAGAGTTATTTCAGTCTAGGATTTTGGGGGATGAAAATTTATCTGATATTGAGAAATTTTCAAATATAATAAATTTTCAAAATATTTGCATTCTTCTGTTATCGGAAATGCCGCAAAATTAATTCCAGGATTTTCTTTAAGAGCAGAAAATTTAGTGCAGTGTTGGGATTTGTTAAGTCAAATATATGAAAATAAAAGACAGTTGGCATTAAGTCAAATAAATAAAATATTTTCGATAAAGATTATTAAAGCTAGTAATTCAAAATCCTTGTTAGAATTGCTAGATACAAGTTATGAAGCAATTCGGAATTTGAAAATTTTGGGATTAGAATGTAATGCTTTGAGTGATTTAATGTTAATAAATTTCATGTTGAATAAGTTAGATCAACCTCTCAAACAAAGATAGGAATTGTTGTTAGACAATGATACAATACCGGATATGGATTTATTTCGAAAATGTATTGAGCGGGAAGCTCGAAGTGTAGAGGAGTCAAAATGAACTAAAGTAGAGGCTAAATTCAATTTCACAAAAAAGCCTCTAGATGCTAGTCGAGTCAAAACCAACGTAATGAACAGCGCGTTTGTTAGGAATGGTAATAACTGCCTATTATGTAATGAAAGCCATGCGTTGTTCAAATGTTCTGTATTTAATTCAATACCAGTGAAAGAGAGGTGGAAAATCGTTCAATTAAACAAATTATGTGAAAATTGTCTTAGTCAAAACCACAAAGTAAGGCAGTGTAGAATTAATGTTAAATGCAAAAAAATGTCCAAAATGCATCATACATTATTACGTGTGTATACGACTAGTCAAATTAATCGAGAGTTTGTTAATGATAATGCACCAGAAATTTCTGTTTCTAATAGTGCGCAGTGTCATTCATCTTTGCAGAATTATAATGTTTTATTATCTACCGCTCTTATTAATGTTAAATCTAGCACAGGTAATGTTATTCAGTGCAGAGCACTTATTGACAATGCTTCTCAAAATACTTTAATCTCAAAAAATTGTGTAGAAAGATTGAATTTGCCTGTAGGCAGAACGAACCATAAGCTTGTAGGTATAAATGGCATTTCGGCTGAAACCTGCCTAAATTTCACTGAATTTAATTTCTCGCCATATTTTGAAAATAATTACACTTCTTTAAAAGTCCTTGTAGTTAATCAGGTTACTACCCCTCTCCCTAACTTCAGGCTGGAAAGGCATTCATGGTCGCCCACGGCAAATTTACAGCTGGCTGATCCCGAGTTTCATATCTCAAAATCAATTGACGTTTTACTAGGAGCAGATGTCTTTCCTAATCTCTTATTAGGATCACCCAATTTTGGACAACCTGGTGAACCCGTTGCAATCCCAACTCGACTGGGATATATTCTAAGTGGTCCAGTACCCTATTCGTCTAAACCGGCCACGATCATGGTCTGCCATTCAGTAGACTTGACGGATTTTTTCAACTCAGAGTCTGTTCCTCATGCTAAGGATTTTATTAAACCAGATGCTGCTGAAATAATCTATCACGATTCTGCTCACCGTGATTCTGAAGGAGGTATATTGTTAAATTGCCTCTCATGAATAAATTTGAATTGGGAGATAGTACTGCGCAAGCTTTGAAAACATTTTACGCGTTGGAAACTAGATTTTGAAGAAATCCTACTTTAAAAAAGCAGTATATTGCTTTTATGGATGAATATCGCGAACTCGGCCATATGGAATTGTTAAAAGCTGAGGACTTAAATATTAAACCTAGCTATTTTTTGCCTCATCATGCTGTCATAAATCAGAACAGTTCGACAACAAAATTAAGAGTTGTTTTCAATGCTTCGGCCAAGACGTCTAATGGCCAATCCCTTAATTTTGTCCTCCTTAAAGGGCCAAAATTACAAACCAGTATTTTTGGTAACTTAATCAAGTTTAGACTGCATAAAGTTGCTTTATCAGCAGACATCGAAAAGATGTACCGTCAAATCCTAGTCTCCGAGGAAGACACCCATTTACAACGAATGTTCTGGCGAAAAGAGCCCTCGGATCCGTTGCTGGTGTACCTACTAAAAGCTGTAACTTATGAAACTTCTTGTGCCCCATTCTTAGCTCTACGAACTATTCAGCAGTTGTGCGATGATGATAAAATTAATTTTCCTATTGCTGTCAGTAAAGCGCAAACCCATATGTATGTTGATGACTTTTTAGGTGGTACAGAGCCTGCTTAATCAGCTCAATCTCTCATTAGTGATCTCCAAATTTTATTTCAATGCGGTGGTTTCCAACTGAGAAAATAGGCCTCCAACGAACCCCTTACTATTGAACATTTGCCAGATTCCTTAAAGGCAAGCAGCTTAACACATTCTTTAATCCTGATTCATCCCAGAGGATTCTTGGACTAGAGTGGAACCGGGAAACAGATTCACTACGTGTACAAGTTGTAGAAAAGCCTAATGCTACTAAACGGCAATTATTATCAATAATCGCGTGTATTTTTTATCCTTTTGGTCTTTTGTCACCTTCCATTGTTATGTTGAAAATGTTATTGCAAGAAGTGTGCAAGGCAGACTTGAAGTGGGATGATCCTCTCCCCTCAGTTATTCTAGAAACGTGGAATATATTCTATTCTGAAATAAATGCTTTTATTCTATGCACATTCCACGATTTGTGAATTTCAACACATAATCACCTTTCGAACTCCATGGGTTCTGTGATGCCTCTATACGTGCATACGCTGCGGTTGTATATATCAAAACTTTTAATCCACTCACGGTAATGCTAGTCACTGCTAAAACAAGAATAGCGCTCACCAGTGCAATAACATTGCCAAGGTTAGAGCTATCTTCAGCTCTTTTGCAAGCAAACCTTATTCAAGTTGTGCAGAATGGATTACCTAACGCTATCCACGAAACATTCTTGTGGACCGATTCGACCATTACATTAAGCTGGATTTTGAAACCTCCAACCAAAGGCAACCAATTCGTGCTTCACCGTGCCAATAAAATAAGAGATTTGACCTCAATTGAACATTGGCATCATATTCCTGGTAAACATAATCCAGCCGATTGTGCAACACGGGGTCTATATCCCTATCAGTTAAAAGATTGCGAATGTTGGTGGTCTGGTCCTACTTGGCTCTACACGTCTTCTAATCCTTTCGTTGATGATCCATCTCCAACTTCAAACTTTGCACTTTAGTCTTTACCCACCGAAAGTTCTTGTTTAATAAATCAACTAGAAACCGATGTAGATATTCTTACCAGATTTTCTTCATATACAAAAGTAATTCGAGTAGTTGCTTGGATTCAAAGATTCGCCTACAACACAAAATTCCATTTAAAAAGGAAAGGACCATTAAATGCTATTGAACTTAACAACGCTTGTAAAACTGTCGTCAAGTGCTTACAACAGTCAGCATTTTCTGCTGAAATTAATCTACTTAAACAACACAAACCACTACTAACATCCAGTAAATTGCTTTCTTTAAACATCTTTCTCGACGCAGATAATATTTTGAGAGTTGGTGGATGCCTCCGCAAACACAACACTATGTCATTCGATTCCAAACATCCAATGCTTATCCCTAAAACCCATCCCTTAACAGAAGCTATTATCAGGTACTTCCATCTCTATAGTCTGCATGCGGGTCCTGACCAAGTTCTTTCCTTAATTCGTCAGAAGTTTTGGATTCCAGATGGCAGATCAACAACTAAGAAAGAATTAAGAAAGTGCATACGTTGCATTCGAATGTCTGCCCAGCCGCTTACTCAACGCATGGGTGACTTGCCCTCTTCACGAATTAATCTTTGTAGAGCGTTCCAGCGCACAAGGATTGATTTTGCAGACACAATCAATGCAAAATGCAAACATAAACGGAAGTCTACTACTTTTAATCCTATATCTGTCTCTTTATATGCATGTGTTCCAAAGCAGTACACATTGAATTAGTTTCAGAACTTACCACCGAAGCCATTATATGCACTTTACAGCGTTTCATCTCACGCCGAGTACTTCCAACAGATATTTATTCTGATAACGGTAAAACATTCGTTGGTGCAGCCTCATATCTTAAAAAACTGTTCCTAATTCTCAAAGAATCAAAAGTCCAAGATTTTTGCGCACAACGTCAAATCATTTGACATTTCATACCTCCTTATGGTACAAACTTTGGAGGATTATGGGAGTCTTCCAGAAAGCTAGCCAAACGGCATCTAACCAAATCATGCCAAGGTACTCTTATGACTTTTGAGGAACTATCCACAACCCTATGCCTTATTGAAGCATGTATAAATTCTCGTCCACTTATTTCTTTATCAACAGACCCTAATGACTTATCCGTTTTAACTCCAGGACATTTCCTCATTGGTGATCCATTACTTGCTTTACCTGACATGTCATCTCATAATAATCCATGTATTAGTCTCTCTTCCAGATGGAAACTGTGTATCAAGATTCGAGATAATTTCTGGCAACGCTGGACTAAAGATTATCTCCAAACATTGTCCTTAAGGCATAAATGGAAAAAGGGCAATCATATTATCAAGATTGGTCAACTAGTTTTGGTAAAAGAATCTTCAATTCATCCAACTCATTGGAAGTTAGCCGTGGTCGAAAACATCCATCCTGGTGCTGACGGTGTTGTCAGAGTTGTGACTATCCGTACCGGTGAAGTTACATTCAAGCGTCCGATTCAGCAGATTGCTGCTTTACCTGAAGTCCACGCCGGCCCCCCGGAGATTATGGACGATCGTACTGCAAGTGAAACTTTCGTTACCTTGGCAACGGAACGACTGACGTAAAAACGTGACGTCAGCCTCTACAGGTACAGTCTCTAAAAACAAAAACATTCGAATTCGAACGGTGGAAATGAAGTACGCGCAGTCTATTCTTTTGAGTCTAATAATAATTATTATTCGTTGTGGTGTAAGAGAAGTATCTATCTGTATTCGTTTACTATGTATAATTCGTCGTTTCTAAATGACCACTCAAAAAGTTGTTCCTAATTTGACCAGCTCAATGGGATTCGAACATTTATAAGTGCATTCAACTAGAGTCTACAATATTCTTTCTTCTATATCAGTGATATATGATAATAAAATTTTGCCGTGTTCTATATACTGCTGCTCCTTTATTGTCAGTGTCTGCCTGAATTTTTGGGAAAATGGGGTAAGTAACGCATATTTAAACTTAATTCTAATTTCTAATAATGACAACTCGTAGTTTTTGTTTTAAAATCGAATCGTGAATTGAATTCTGTTAAGTCCCATTCTTTTGTCATATTATTCATATTTCTTTCGCTAACTTAAAATCGAGTTATTCAAAATTAATTCTTAAATCTTCTATCCAACCGGAATCCTATGGTAGTGAATGAAGTTTGAATGATTTCAGAGCCTGAAAATCCCATTTGAATTGAACCAGAAACCCGATCCCGAAAAAAAATTCCACCGAACCATAACCCGATTAAAAAAAAGTCAAAATAATTTCTTTCGACACGCACCGGTCAGAATCTAGAAGTGAACCCGAAACCCGAATCGAACTCAAAAAAAATCAATCAAACTGTAACTCGGCCCGAGAAAGAAAAATAATTCCCGCCCACTCACACCGACCAGAACCTGAAAATTCCAATTAAATTCTACCCTAAAACCGATACTACCTTAAACACGACATGAAAAAAAATTTCATCCAATTGTAACCCGATCTATGCAAGACAAAATATTTTCCATAAAAACGCAACCAGAACAGAACCTGGAAGCTCCATTTAAAGTCAACCCGAAACTCGATTCGAACCCCCCCCCCCCAAAAAAAAAAAAAAAAAAAAATCCATCTAACCGTATCCCGATCCAAGAAAGTCAAAATCATTTCCGAAAGTACGCGCCTAACAGAACCTGAAAATTCCAATTAAAGTCTACCTTAAAATTGATTCATCGAATGCGAGTGAAATCTTCAGTTCAAACTTGTGTGATAATTATAAAATACATCTTCTTTACGAAATGCTGTAGGTCACCACAACAAGACGATAAAATTCCATTACCGTCTACGTTTTTACAAACCCCGTATTCAGCAACTAAAACAAGTAGCAAATTGTACGTCAAACGTGGCCAATAAGTTACGTTCATACTATAACCCGTTTTATAAATATTCAGATCTCGGTGCAATAGCTGTTGCTCTCTTATGCAATAATGCATGAATGCAAAATGTATTACGATTCTATACATTAAATTCAGTCATACAAAAATAATAGGACTCCATCTTAAACAGGACGTCATCAGCATGGCAACTTAGAATCATTACATTTCATGGGATAGCGCTGAATTAATTAAGTATGATAGGATTTAATATAAATAGCAAAAGCCATGCTTTCTTTGGATTCGCGAAGCATTATTTGATAAGATAAATATTTGAAAGTAACAATATTCTTTTAATATTATTTTTACATCTTTATTAAGCTAAAACGTTATTTTATGTTTTTTCGCATTTTAATTTTTGAAATGTCAATTAGAAATGTCAATGCAACATAACTAATACTTTCCTCGGAATTTTTTATTTATGATATAACGAATTAACAATCAATTTTATTTGTTTACAATTATTTTGTTGCCACTTTACAAAAAAAAAATCATAATATAATTCTTTTAAAATGCGTAAGTATCGCCTGCGTAAACGATTTCACATAATAAGAATAAATTGTGTATTGGAATTCTTAACACTGAAAAATATTTTTATAATTGAATGTAAATAATTGGATTTACACAAATTTTAATTCATTAAAAATATGCGATAATTTTCATGAAAAAAGATATTTTAAAAATTTCATAAATCGTGAAACTATTTAATTAATCATGATTCTATCTATAATGCCTAACTCCATGATTTATTTTTTCTTCTGAAAATATACGTGTTTTCATTTTTTATTTGCAAAAATGCGTCTGTAATGGAAAAACATGTAAAAGAAATAAAATAAAATGATATTTTTTTAAGGTTATTCTGTAAAAAAATTAATATTGTGCAGATCTACAGATCATAATTTATTTTTATGTTTAATTTCAAGTCAATATACTGATGTTTTTTTTTTTGTTTTTTTGTAAAGTGTACGACAAAATGTAATTTGTGTAGCCTAGTAGAGAATTCGCTTCGCTCATCCTAATAATTACCATGACAACTTACAATCATTATCTACCATTGATATCACTGAATTAATTACGAATAATAGGATTTAATAGAATAAAGAAAGCTTTTATTACTCTCTTTTTAAGTTTTGAATCGATTTTCATAAACTTTCAAATGACTCTACAAAATTCTACAACGATTGTACGAGGGTGTTTTTTTTTTTGTAAGGGACGTTTTGCTGTATGCACTAATAGTTGGCGCGCGCGCCGCAACGAGTGCTTGTGTCGTGTTCCGGCATTCTTTCGGAACAACTGTGCTCAGTTGCAGCTGTGTATGTAACCTGTACGGTCTGTTCGGTGTCTTTAAAATGTTCACGATTATAGAATCGTCCACCCCTTGCGAGATACGGTCAGTGATACGTTTTTTGTCGCAAGGCGATTATCCAAAGACACGGCATGCCGACAGAGGGAATTTTGCTACTCCATGACAATGCAAGGCCTCACACCGCAGCTCAGACCCGAGCTTTATTGGACTTGTTTGGCTGGAAAGTTTTGGACCATGCCCCCTTTCTTACAGCCCCGACCTTGCGCCGAGCGATTTCCATCTTTTCCGCTATCTCAAAAATCATCATGGCGCCAACCACTACAACGATGACAAAGATGTGAAAACGGCCGTGATCTCTTGGTTATCAGAGCAGGCGGCAAGTTTCTATGAAAAGGGTACTCAAAATCTCGTTGTACGGTATTATAAGTGTTTAAACAAACTTGGCAGCTATGTTGCAAAGTAGAGAAATGTATGCAAAATCTGAAATTAAACTCGGTTTTTGAAATTTTCCTTTCGTTTAAATTTTATTTTTAAACGGCCATGACTTAAAAAACACCCCTCGTATATTTTAAATTTCAAACCACTCGGTTTGGTAGTTTTTGCGCTGTTATATGCGGACCGATGGACATACAGTAGGACAGAGAAGACGACGACTATAGCTGCTGGGTCATTCCACGTAAAATGAGCAAAAATTAAAAAAAAGTCGTGGCCACATACTAACCAATTTTAATAAAATTCGATGCACAGGTTCAATTCATATTCAAAGTAATGCTCTGCAAAATATCTTGACAAAAAATGAATTTTTTTAGCAGTTTTGGACATTTAAAAAACTTGTGATATAGAATGGCATGTGCGCAATCGTCCAAAGTTGCAAGTTTGAAGTTCTGTATCTTGAAAGCTGTTTAACAGAAAGGGATTTTTTTTGTAATTTTGTAAACTCTGAAAAATTATCTTCTTATTTACTGAGTAATAATAATCTAGTAACACCATGATTATTTATAAATTGGTTGCAAAAATTGAAAATTTGTGAATTTTGAGAAAATTAGAATCGTTATAAAAATCAAAGGAATTAAAAAACCTCTGTGAAATTTATGCCTGATGTAGTATGTCATATGTAGATCGAATTCCCCAAGTTTTAAAGTGGCCATTTATTTCCTTCATCTTCAAAAAAAGTTAGAAACTTTAAAAAAAGTTACAAAATCATGATTTTTCCTCTTCTGTATAAGTCAAAAATAAAAAAGGGACAGGCCCGACAGTAACAATATTGCACAGACATAAAGATTAATAACTCCATAATACGTTAAAAAAAATTCCAGATTGCCTTTTGATTCCTAACATAAGAAAAAGGGGTTCAAAATAGTAATGTTTTCTAGATTCCATTCGCTATACCTCTTTGAATTCGCCCGCGTATCTTAAAATATTGCATGATTCCATGGGAAAACATATTTAGTGCTGCCATCTAGTTGTTTTATTTGAATTTAGAATTGATATATAGTTTTTCGTTTAGCTTAGCCAGTTCTTTCTACTCTAATTTAAAATTCTCTTGAGGCAAAAATAAACTGAAAGCAAGAATAAACGTTTCTGTATTTAAAGTATATACATTTATTTGTAATATCAAATATTTTAAAAGTTTAATAAAGCTTTCCTTGACTTAAAAAAAAGAGATTGACATATTGCATTTTACCCTCAATATTTTTTACTATTTATTTTTTTTCTCATTAAGGAATAAAAAAGGCATGAATGAAACTTTCGATATTTCAAATATATACTTTTAGCTATAAGGTGTAGCAATTTGCAGCTTGTCAAGGCTGTCCTTCGTGTGTAAAGGATTAATAGAAATATTGCTTTTTTCCCTCAAAAATTTTCAAAAATACTTTTTTTCACGATACGAAATAAAAATACAATTACTAACTTATGCCAGTCTGTTAATTATCATTCACTCCTAATTATAAATAATTTTTAATATATTCTTTCCATTCCTAAGGCTAATAATCGAAATTGAAATTTTAAGCCCATAGACAATACCTCGATTTTACATTCACTTTTAATATAAATTTTAATACTTAAATTAACAATCCAGAAATCTGTTATTTTACATTTACTCATAAACAGATATGATCTACTTATAGACTGATTTTGATTAAAATCTGTGACATGTGTGCCACAGCTGATTTGCTCATTTTGCATGGAATGACCCTGCTGCATATTTATATAATTGCGAACGCACCAAAAAATCATATATTCGTTTCCTAAGTTTGATTTATAAAATCGTTTTATTAGGATATAATGTGCCTTTAAAATAAAGAAATAACTTACGCTGACTCTCTCTATATATGTATACATAATGCTGTTTTCATATATCACTATAAAAATCCTATACGTTCCACACAAATATTTTTTATGAAAAATTAAATATAAAATAAAACTGACAGCACTTTTTCTCAAAATGAAATCCTTTCAAGACTTCGATTTATAGTTATGACTTTCTTTTAAAAGTGCATTCTATAGATCAAATGTAATTCATTCAATTCACGCTTTCCATTGTGAAAAGAAACTTTATCTGATATCTTTTCATCAGTAAAAAATATTTTGAAAACACTAAACTATTTTTTTAACAAGAAGTAACACAGTACGTCAATCTAAAATATATCTAACACATGCAGGTTTATTTGCATTGCGAAATCTTTTAGGTAGCTTTCTTTACAAAAAAGCTACCTATTGCAGCCGTTCGGAGGAAAGCGATTTCAAAAAATTTTGGTATATTTTCATCGATCATGACCCCCAGACCCCGAAACCACCCTCCGTTCAAAATTGATATATATATATATATATATATATATATCTGACCTATGTCACACTGTAACTCCCGTAATTATGAACCGATTTCAATGTAATTCGGTGTGTACATAGTACATACCAATGTCTCGACCGAGTTCGTTGGCCAGCTTCATCCGCCGTTTTGTTTCAAAATGGCGGCCATTTAAAATTTAAAAAAAAAAATTAAAACTTGAAATGTGGTACCAAAAAATTAAAAATGGAAAAATATTTTTTTCTTATGTATTTGACCTTTATACAAAGATTCCGGAGCAGTTTTTGTTTCGTCTATATCTTAAAAAATGGCTGAGTTATAGCATTTTGAATTTCTAGCATGGCTGACATTTTGAAACGTCCTGAATTTTGTCACGCGATAAAAGGCGTATTTATGAACCGATTTGGATGTAACTTCGTTTATACATAGTACATACCAATGTCTCGACCGGGTTCGTTGGCCAGCTTCACCCGCCATCTTGTTTAAAAATGGCGGCCATTTAAATTTTTAAGAAAAATTTAAATTTGAAATGTGGTACCAAAAATTGAAAATTGAAAAAATATTTTCTTCTTATGTGTTTGACCTTGATAAAAAGATTCGGGAGCAGTTTTTGTTTCGTCTATATCTTAAGAAATGGCTGAGTTATAGCATTTTGAATTTCTAGCGTGGCTGACATTTTGAAACGTCCTGATTTTTCTCACGTAATAACAGGCGTATTTATGAACCGACTTGGATGTACCTTGGTGTGTACATAGTACATACAAATATCTCGACCGAGTTCGTTGGCTAGCTACATCCGCCATCTTGTTTCAAAATGGCGGCCATTTAAAAAAATTAAAAAATAAAAAAAATTAAATGAGATACCAAAAAAATTGGAAAATGAAAAAGATTTTTTTTGTATGTGTTTGACCTTAATACAAAGATTCCGGAACAGTTTTTCTTTCGTCTATATCTAAAAACTAGTTGGATGTGCCAATCCCAAAACTTTCTTCTATCTTATACATCTTAATATTTCAAAACCTAGTTACACCTGTTAATACTTCAATATTATTAGTTCAATACTATACCAACTTTGATTCTCATCTTAAATTTCTGCTCAAGTCAATTAAACGGACTAAAAACGAGTTAATCTATATCATGATATTTGTTAAAATTATTAATTTTTCCTTATTCTGTCGTTATCAGCTGTTTGCGAATAGCCGGCATAGCAGGAAGCGAGTTCCCGCCGCTGCATGAGCCGCCGATGCACAATAGAACTACGAAAAATCAAGAAAAGTATACAAAAATCGCTAGCACGGAGCCCCTTTACCGCGCAATATTTCCAAATTCAAGGAGAACCTGTTGGCCAAAGCCAAAAACAAGCAAAAACATTTTGGTTCAATTGTATGCATAAATTTATACGCTGTTCGATGGGGCAATAATGAAAATGGCACAGAGATCGGAATTATAGTGCCCCCTTCTTTCGGAATTTTTTCAAGTTCAGCGAGGACTTGTTTGCCATAGCCAGAAACATGCACAAAAAATTTGGTTCAATTATATGGATAACTTCATACACTTTTCGATGGTACAATAATGAAAATGGTACAGACATCGCAATTATAGTGCCCCCTTCCGGCAGAATTTTTCCAAATTCAGGGAGGACCTTCGTGACATGACCAAAAATAAACACGTAAAATTTGGTCCAATTCTATGCATAACTTCATACACTTTTCGGCGGTACAATATTCAAAATGGCACAAAAATTGTACAAAAATCGCTATTACAGCGCCCTCTACGAGCGATTTTTTTACAAATTAAGGGAGGACCTCCTTGCCATAGCCAAGAACTTAAAATTTTTTTTGGTTCAATTCTATGCATAACTTCATACACTTTTCGATGGTGTAATATTCAAAATCGCACAAAAATCGCTATTACAGCGCCCCCTAACGGCGAATTTTTTGCAAATTCATGGAGGACCTGCTTGCCATATCCAAAAACTTAAAATAAAAATTTGGTTTAATTCTATGCATAACTTCATACACTTTTGGACGGTACAATATTCAAAATCGCACAAAAATCGCTATTACAGAGCCCCCTACCGGCGAATTATTTCCAAATTCAAGGAGAACCTGCCTACCATAGCCAAAAACTTAAAATTAAAATTTTGGTTTAATTCTATGCATAACTTCATACACTTTTGGACGGTACAATATTCAAAATCGCACAAAAATCTCTATTACAGCGCCCCCTACCGGCGAATTTTTTCCAAATTCAGGGAGGACCTGCTTGCCATAGCCAAAAACTTAAAATAAAAATTTGGTTCAATTCTATGCATAACTTCATACACTTTTCGATGGTACAATATTCAAAATCGCACAAAAAACGCATTTACAGCGCCCCCTACCGGCGAATTTTTTCCAAATTAAGGGAGGACCTGCTTGTCATATCCAAAAACTTAAACTAAAAATTTGGTTCAATTCCATGCATAACTCCATACACTTTTGGATGGTACAATATTCAAAATCGCACAAAAATTGTTATATCAGCGCTCCCTACCGGCGAATTTTTTCCAAATTCCGGGAGGACCTGCTTGCCATGGCCAAAAACTTATAATAAAATTTTGGTTTAATTCTATACATAACTTCATACACGTTTTGATGGTACAATGGCGACAGACAGACGGACAGACGGACAGACGGACGGACGGACAGACGGACAGACGGACAGACGGACACACAGACAGACAGACATTTTCTATAAACATGTTTTTTGGAATCTCTGACCCCTAAAACATGCAAATCCGTCGAAAACCGGAAGTCGAAAAAAATTTCGATTACAATACTTTCTTCTATTGAAGATAGAAGAAAGTAAAAATGGCTGAGTAATAGAATTTTGAATTTCTCTTGTGGCTGACATTTTAAAACGACCTGATTTTTGTCACGCGATAACAGGCGTATTTATGAACCTATTTGGATGTAACTTGGTCTGTACATAGTACATACCAATGTCTCGACCGAGTTCGTTGGCCAGCTTCATTCGCCATCTTGTTTCAAAAGGGTTGCCATTTTTAAAAAAATTAAATTTAAAATTTAAAATGAGGTATTAAAAAATTGGAAACTGAAAAAGATTTTTTTATGTGTTTGGCCTTGATACAAAGATTTCGGAGCAGTTTTTGTTTCTGAAAATTTGTTCTTTTGTTGATATCTTAAAAAATGGTTGATTTATAGCACTTTGAATTTCTAGCATGGCTAACATTTTGAAACGATCTTGTATTTGTCACGCGATAACACACGTAAATTTGTTCTTTTGTTGATATCTTAAAAAATGGTTGATTTATAGCACTTTGAATTTCTAGCATGGCTAACATTTTGAAACGATCTTGTATTTGTCACGCGATAACACACTTATTCGCCTATTTCGATGTAAGAAGGCACGTGGATAGTGTACATCAACACCTCGACCAAGTTCGCTGGCCAGATTCATCAGCCATCTTGTTTCAAAATGGCGGCCATTAAATTAAAAATTATATATATATTTAAAGTGAGGTGCAAAAAAATTAGAAATTGAAAAAGGTTTCTTTCTTAAGTATTTGATCTTGATATAAGGATTCAGGAGCATTTTTTGTTTGTCTTTACCTTAAAAAATGGCTCAGATATAGTAGTTTCAATTTCTATTGTGGGTGACATTTTGAAAAATCTGATTTTTTGCATGCGACAGCACTCCTATATATTAACCGATTCCGATGTGAGTGAGCATGTGCACAGCAATTACTAAGGTCTCGACCAAGTTCACTGCTTAGCCTCATCCACCATGTTGTCTTAAAATGACAGGCACTTTAAGAAATCGCCGAATTTGGCAGCCAAATATAAGTTACTTTAAAGAAAAACAGCTTGGATAAAACTGACTAATTTCGCGAAATTCTCATTCATAATGATTTAGTATTGATAAAAATTAGTATTGAATCTCCTATATTCGGTTTCCACTAAATTGAGCTTCGTGTGTTTGCATGATATAAGTTGGCTTTTTTAAAATAACGATTATGAAAGCTACCTCTTCCTCCCGGCACTGGCCGGAAGGACTTTTTTGTAAAGAAAGCTACCTAAAAGTTATATTTAAAGTGAGGTGCAAAAAAATTAGAAATTGAAAAAGGTTTCTTTCTTAAGTATTTGACCTTGATATAAGGATTCAGGAGCATGTTTTGTTTGTTTTTATCTTAAAAAATGGCTCAAATATAGCAGTTTCAATTTCTAATGTGGGTGACATTTTGATAAATCTGATTTTTTGCCTGCGAGAGCACTCGTATATATCAACCGATACCGATGTGAGTGAGCATGTGCACAGCAATTACTAAGGTCTCGAGCAAGTTCACTGGTTAGCCTCATCCACCATGTTGTCTTAAAATGGCAGGCACTTTAAGAAATCGTCGAATTTGGCAGCCAAATATAAGTTAGTTTAAATAAAAGCAGCTTGGATAAAGCTGACTAATTTCGCGAAATTCTCATTCATAATGATTTAGTATTGATAAAAATTAGTATTGAATCTCCTATATTCAGCTTCCACTAAATTGAGCTTCGTGTGTTTGAATAATATATGTTGGCTTTTTTAAAATAAGGAATATGAATGCTACCTCTTCCTCCCGGCACTGGCCGGAAGGACTTTTTTTCTTAAGGGATGGTGGACGTTATTTTTTTTTTTATCATAGTGATAAGATATTTTGTGCTAATATACATTTCACCATAAGTATATACATCTTAAAATAAATTTCCAGTCTTATTATAGTTTTAAGATAAAAAAAAATTAAATTTTGAAACGAAATTTTAAAATGCTCCATTCGTCTTATTTTTTAAGATATTTCCTCGATTTTACATTTTAATGACTTAAATCTCTATTATAAACAAATATGTGTATGGATTTTATAATCCCTTGAATATTTAATTTTTTGGAGATTTTTTTTTTCTAAATTCTACATCGATTTTCATAAAATTTTTGCATTTTAATACGCTCAAAATCAAATTTATTTATCTTAATGAAGTCGAATTTTAAAATTCATACACAGTTTCATTTTGAACAATATCAGATTCTTGCTTATCAATTACATGAAATTTGATCAAAATTTAAAACGCATGGAGCATTTCAAATATCTAAAAATCTTCAAAAATTAGTTTTGAGAGAAAGAGTTTTAAAGTGTCCAAAAAGTTATCTGTGCAAAAAATTAAAGCACTTGGAACTTTTCAAAAACTCATCGCATCTGCGTGCGGTTTTTCACAAATGACTCTGTCCAAACTGAAGTATTATAATACACACAAAAAGATAGTTCGATTTTTTTAACTTTTTTTCTGAAATAAAGGTCCACGTCCCCTTAATGAAGAAGAATTTTTACATTAAATTTTCTATACAGTTTGCCTGAAAAAAGTATTTAAAACTGTATAATGAAATGTTGCATTTGCATTTTATGTATTTTATTATTGTAGTTCACATTTACAAATTCAGATCTAAACATTTTTAAATAAACTTTGATATCACATAACTAATAAATGTAGTACTACCAACACAGCAGTGTAAAAAATATTTACGGCAACTAATGTTTCTAATTAACTCGCAAGGAAAGGACCAGAAACAGATTTCGGCAAACCTTTGTCCAACGACAGGTTATAGTTAGTAGATAAACATATGACAAGGATAAAGCACAATATGCAAGAGGTCTTAAGAAATAAGTCACAAAGTCACCCAATTTTGAAGCTGGAGTACATAATCGGATAAATTACACACTTTTTCTGAGTGGCAGGATGGTACAGATGGCAGAGCGCCAGACTTTTAATTTTCTTTCTCGAGAATTTGTGGGATCGATACTCCAACAAAGCTTTTAATTATTATTTTTTTAATTTCCGCAGACAAAATAATGACTAATAATTTTCAAACTACAATAAAAATATATTTATACTAAAGGGCTCTGCCCCCTGCAAGCTACGCTCGCCAACCCCGTTCAGACACCGCAGAATCTAAATACAGGCTAATCTGATGGGTTTTAAAAATATTAGATAAGATTGAATTATACTGATAAAAGCTGTGCGGATCTCCCTGTAAACGGGTTTCCATTCAATTCCCTTTGATCGCAAAAATTTAAGGGTGAATCAGTTGCTGTTATGACAATGGTCGTTTTCGTTTTTCATTAAAGAGGATCAATTAAACATTTGAAAAGAAGCTAAAATAAAATGAATTATGTATACTGTCTTTGTCTCCCGATATTTTAAAACAATCTCTATTACAATAGCCTAAGTCATCAACAGTTCCGGGCAGACCACTTTGCTTTTTACACTCTAGGTGACATTTTGGTACTTTAATGTTACCCAGGCACATGTGATAAGTCGCCAAATATTATTCTATCGCCATCAATTCATCTATATTATAATAGTTCAAGTCATCAACTGCCATAAACAAATGTGGTCTGATCTCTTCGCCTTTCATATGAAAGTTTGGCAAAGGTGTCATATACGCCCCATATTGGCGCGATTTTTATCCGACGCCAATTTGGTTAAAGCATCAACAGCATAAACAACAACATCCGTCTTACCATATCAAGCAAAATAACGATACTTTGGAGCCAGTTAAGTACCCGTTCAGTATATGACATTCAAGTCAGAAAAAAATCGCACCAATAGGGGGGCGTATATGACATCTGTGCCGAAATTTTTCATTTTGATTAAAAAATTAATTTTTTATTCGAATAAAATTACATAAAATTTTCCATGGTCGCAAAGAATTGTTGGTACTGTTACGCTAGGCGGGTGCAAATCTTGCACCCGCAACAGTTTTTTTTTTATTTTTCGAGTGGTAAATTAAAGCATTGATTTGAAGTTGAAATATACGCACCGCAGGTTTGGCGTGATTTTTTTCTTTCTTTCTTTTTTTTTTCTTTTTTTTTTTCGAAAATTTAGAGAAAACGTCGTTTTCGGTATCCAGTTACAAATGTGTTTTTGGTACTATACTTAGTTATCCCGTCGACCAAAAATCTATCGCCAAACTAGAAGATTAAATGCCAATAATGGTTGATCGTAAATGTCACATTCACTTGACTTTAAGATAGTTACACGTATTTACGTCATCAAGTGATTTTTATTTCGACGTTTTATTTGTATATTTATTAATGTTATACTAATTTATTTGTTCTTTCGTTTTTTTTAAATAAAAATTATGTCAATTTGTGTAATTTGGCGAGTGGTTTGGCAATTTATATGATTTGGCGAAATTGGTCGACGGAATAACTAAGTAGTACCGTATTTTTTTTAGTTATTTTCTATTATTTTCAAAAGGAAATAATAAAAAAAATAATTGATAACTATATAACAAAATAATTTATATAATTTAAAAAAAGAAATAAATGTAAATAAACATTTATTATTAAATAAACAACAATAGCCGGGTTACCATGTCAATCAAAATAATGCCATTTTGGCGCCAATTAGGTATCCAGGTGCGTATATGACATCTCTGCCTAATATTTTTCTTTTCGTTTAGTTTTTAAAAAAAGAAAGAAGTGAAAGCCATCAATTTTAAGTGGTTCAGTTTTAAATGGAAGTTTTGTATTTTAAATAAAATGATTGAAAGTATTATATTTTAAATGAAATTTATGAAATATAAAAACATACGACGAGAAAAATGTTTGGTGATGTATCACCTGCGTCCCACTAACATAAAAATACCGAGTTCTTGATTTCTCTATGAGAATCTTTCGATTTGGCCAAAGACTGTTCAAGTAAATTGAATTATGAATAAAAGTAACATAATACATTTCTTAGCATACATTTAAGGAAGGCCAAACTTTTCGCCAAATTAGTTTAAAACAATAACCTTTTCTGAAAAAAAAAAATCTCTTATGATTGAAATTTGAGTTGCCATCATTAGAAAAAAGTATTTAAAATTAGAAAAAAAATAATATTTCTAAAACTAATTCGAATTTAATAATTCTAATACCAGTTTTGAGATTTGTGGATCAATACGGATTTTTGGTGTTATTTTCATCGCAAAGTATTCCATATTTTAAGAGAAAACGCCGTGAAACATAATCAGTTGTTTAATCAGTCGTTTCATAGAATCGTTACACAAATTCGTTTCATAATATCCGTTTCATTAGGATTTTATATATATAGGGTAGATATAATTATTTAAAATTTAAGATAAATATATATAAAAACATGCTTCTGCGCGCACATATATATACTTATTTATTTACAGAGAAATTACAAATAGATGGATCTAATGAAAAGTAAAAAAAAATTGAATTTTCCAAACGGCAAAATTTTTATTTTATTCAAATTTATTTATACGAATAATTCTCTATTCTTCCCAGTGAAATCAATTAAATTGTTCTGCATAAAATTAAAATATGTATTTTAACTTCATCTTTTCTCATACTTAACAATTTAAAAGTTTTATAATTTATATATATATATATTTTAAATCTTGGAATTAGAGCAACTGTTTTTAAAAATAAGAAATGATTTAATATATATTAAGATTTATTAATTATATAGATTTGCGGGTGGTTTTTAGAAAAACATGTACGCCATTGAAAATAAACATGGTGGGTTTAGACTGTTTACTCTTGTTTGAGTTAAAGTTTTAACAGTCATCTCTTGCAAACCGAGTGAGTATGGCGTTTTGTTTTTAAAGTTTTGCGGAGATTGGACGTAGCTTTTTAGTGTAGTGTCGTAATTAAAATAAAAATACGTCTAGTGAAGACGTTGCGAAACTTAAGAATGTTGAAGAATGTATTTCAGAAGACACAATTCATAGCGAAAAAAAAGTCTTGTAGGGTATCATACCCACAAAGTTTGGAAAGAGCAAATTTAGAAGTCTGGCGCTCTGCAAACTGTACAATCTGGGCTCTCAGAAATGTCTGTAATTTATCCGATTATGTACTAAAGCGTCAAAACTGTGTGACTTTGGGGCTTGCTTTATAAGACACCCTTGCTTATTGCGCTTTATCCTTGTGCTATGTTTATCGACTAACTATATCCTACAATTCCACAAAGGGTAATCGGATTCTCTGTCCCCGACTTCGGATCCTCTCCTTGCCAGTTGGAAATTGAAGGTTCTCATGCTCAGTCGAATCCAGAGTTAATTTTTTGATATTAGCAATATTGAAAAGAAATTTTAAGCATACTTAACTTTTTTTTAATATAAACAAAAGGATTACGTCTGAATTCATTCATATTTATAAAAACTTTTCAAAATAACAGACATTACATTACATTACAAGATAAAAACAATATAAAAGGACGTTTCGGATTCATTCTGAATCCCTCATCAGCTAATTCCTAACGTTTTTTGGCAACTTGATGTAATGTTTTCTACTTGTTGAACTTTAAAATCTAGTATGACTTTTACGTTAGGCATTTTACCGCATGGCAAAGACTTAAACGCTCCATATTTCTGAATATATTTGACAATACACGCTGTATTACGGATTAAATGAATTTTGTAAAGTCATGGGGAGAAAATATTGCCAACTCTGTAACAAATACTCGGATAATGTGGCTAGTAATAATACAATATATTAGCAAAACCCTCAGCCTTGTTCGCGTATTAGTTAAAATATGCCGTGGTATTTATGTGCCTTTTGATATTAGAAGAAATTATACTGCGATGGGAAATTCACAGATTACTAATTTAGCCACAGTTTCATCAACTTCATTATTACACTGCATCAAGCGAAAATAAGACTTAAATGATAAGAGCTAAAACTAATTCTAAATATGATGATAATTTAGAATGTACTTTGAAACTTTTACGATCTTTTCAGTTTTCATTTGAAGTTCTGCATTATTTAGAAACCTTTTTTAACAAGCATTTACATCTTAAGAGTAACCATCATGTCATATTTCAAGCTTCAGTTACAACGGTCTACAATGGTAGCAATGGCACCAACATAAAATATAGCCTATGTTGGAGCAGGATGTGTTATTTTCCATTTGCCTGTTTTCATAATTTTGGGTACAGGAACACACAATGGTAAACCAACGAGTCAACCGCTATAATCGGGTTTTCGGGTGTTTTGCACCAAGATAAGACTTGGCAGACCGATTGCGTTTTAATATGCGAATCCAGTTTTAACTAATTCTGGAATTTTAGTCGTGAACTCGATGAGATGACTGTATGTTGATGCCTCCCGATCTACAAGTCATATGCAAAAAAATATTTAAATTTAAAAACAAATACCACAATTGAAAACTCATTTCCATCAATTGTTGCTCTTACGAGCAGATAGTATTGTAAACGATTTCTTTTGTGTGTCCCTGTAAATGAGCGACAAATGCTATGCACACCATATTCTAAAGCAAGTATTTTGTAGTACACCTCAGTAATATATGCAAATTCTAATATACTTGAAGCAGTGTAACATCATTAAAACATACTGCGCACAATTTTTCCAAATATACCACAATGTAACGGAATTCTTTTGAGTGCTCTGTAACTGAACTATAAATGCTACGCACTTCATTTATAATACCGAAAATGTGATGCTAAACATTACTAACATATAAGCATAAATTAAACTTTTTGCGAATTTTAATTAAAAAGCTAAAACCTTTAACAACGATTTTACGCGCAAATAACGTACAGAACGACAAAAAATTCCCATACGATCGTTTCGAAGATTCCTGGACCCCCTTTTTCAGTGAGAAAACTAAAGAATTAAAATGGGTTCGAGGAACGCCTCGGTTGTAGCCCGAAGAACTGGCTTATGGATTGATTGAAAAGGCGCCTTTTCAACCGGTCCATAAGATAGTACTCGAGACTATAACCGAGGGGTTTTTCGAACCCATTTTAATTATTATTGTTTTTTCACTGAGGAAGGGTATCCAGGAATCTTCGAAACGATCGTATGGGAATTTTTTGTCGTTCTGTACGCTATTTGTGCGTAAAATCGTTGTTAAAGATTTTAGTTTTTTATTACTAACATATAACAATTACATGTCAGTCCTAGTATATTTACGTGAGTTAGTGCACGGTCATAGTGACAGACGGACAGACAAACCGAATTCATAAATACTTTTGTACAATATTGAAATGCGTTAAAAATATTATTTTCTTTTGCTCAAAATGTTAGCAAATGAAACAAAAAAAAAAAAAAAAAAAAAAAAATCAACTTTCTCAAAAACTGAAAGCTGAAATCAGTACACATATTTTGAGAAATATGCCAGAAGTTATGTTTCAGTCTTTAAAGGAAAAACATTTGATCCATACATGAGTAGTATAATGTGAAAAACGTTTTGAGAAATGTTTTGAAGTATAGATGTATTATGAATTTTTTCCAATAGAGAAACTTCTTTAAAAACAGATTTTTATTATTTTGTGGCAGGCATAGCAGTAAAGAGGTAATTGGAGAGAAACATTTGTTTCCCAGTACTTGAACCCAGTACTTGAAACCAGTACTTGTACCCAGTACAACTCAGTACTTGAAAAAAAAATCTCGCACCTTTTTAAAGAAATCCATACGCTAGGTGTTTTTTCTTTTTGCGTGTATGTTGTGCTTTGGTGCGGCAATTTTTTCTTAAAGAAAATTGAATAATGGATTACACTATTTCTTAAAACCCCTGAAAATTTCTTAATTCCCTGACGTGAAAATCATTAATAAATTGATTTTAAATAAATGATTGTTTAAAATGTTGCTTGAGGTTATATTAAAAGTTTACAACTGAAAATGTTTGTAATAAATAAGTACTTTACATTCTACACACAAATGTGAAAACAAAACTATAAGTTGCTATCTAACATAAACTTTATTTAGAGATTTTAAACAAAGAAGTAAAAATTTAAGTCACAGGCTTAAAAATTATACTCGACGTTTCGGTTTATCTTTAAAATCATCCTGCGGAGTTAATTTTCTTAAATATAAAACACCAAAAATATAATTTACATATTACATTATCGAAATTAAACTCAAACAATCCAATGTTTATGTTATAAAAAGCATTTTTAAGAATATTTAATTTTTTTTATTATTAAATAAAATTTTATCCCATCAAACATTACAAAATGCATGTCAAAGCTTAAGAAATATTCCTAGCATTTATAATGATTTATGTATGTTAGTAGAACTGTTTTGTAGCGTGTGCTTTTATTTAGTTTGAAGGTTTAATTACAAATCATTGACTAAGTATTCTTTCAGACAAAAACCAAATTTTCCAGAAAATATACAGAAAAAAATACTCCTATATATATCTATGGCGTGTACTTTTTTTATAGAATGATTGAAGTAGAACAAAAGATTCCCAAACATCATTTTGATAGTGGTTGTAAAAAAGGGAGTAAAAATTTACTGGGAACAACGAAGATTTCCCATGACATTTTGTTAGTAAATGAATGGATATAAATAACACAAAGAAAACATTTACGTGAAAACAATTCTTACATTTTGTAGAGATTTATTGAGATTTCTTGAAATAGAATTATTATATTACTGTTGTTTTCTTTTAAAATCTAAAACTAAAAATATGGCTAATAACTAATTTACATAAAAGAAAGTACACTGTAAAAAATTGCTTCAGTAATTTTACTGCAGCAGAGATTCCAGGAAAGGCACATAAAATAATGGGCTTTACATTTAGAAAAACAGGTTATGTCCGGAAAACTTGAAATTTTTTTAATTTGACCGTTTATTTGGAAAAAGCTGCATTTTCCGTAAATTTACGGGAGCAATTTAAGATAAAATACTCGTAAATTTATAATTTTTTTTTGACAGTGCAAAAAATAAAATAAAATAAAAAACTGTATACGCTTTTAATTTTTTTGCATATTACTCTTTGTGTATAAATCCTATGCCTCGTATACAGGGATGCACAAAATAATTTACGTACCATTCTCCTTATGAGCGGAGATTGCGCAGGGGAATTTTCAACTATGTTATGTATTTCCTAATAGAAATAATTTTTGCTTGCATGTATTTTATAGATACAAATCTATATATAATATACAGGACTGATCAAAGAATTCCGATAATTTTCTGACTATAGTTGGGAATTTCTGAAATTGGGTTTTGAAATGTGTTACGCGTTTCCAAATTTGCTACATTATTATGAATATGTTAAAAAGTGTTTTATAATATATGATTGACGCAATATTTTTTTTTTCTTGTTTCATGTAATGTCAGATACATAGATATAAAAGCAATGGAAACTCATTTTGACCCTAATTTTTAACTATAACACCAGAATTACGTTAGAAGGCAGAAATATGAGAAATCTATAATGCTAAACATTGTTGGAATTCCAACCACCAGTTTAATTATCGAGAGGCTAAAATTATTCAAAAATGTAATTCATTTTTGGATCCAGACTTTTACGAAGCTTACTATATTCATAAACATACCTCTACCTTAGTGAATGATATGACCAGCACCCCTTTTCTCTTGCTAGTGTGTAGGGAACCTGCACAGTGACTCCCTTTTTTCAGCTAGTTCAAATCAATTGCGTCATTTCTTTAAGATATACAGGGTGTATCTAAACTCTTGGGCAAAACTTTAAGGGGTGATAGTACACATCAAGACAAACAATATTAAATAGGAAACTAAGGGCCCCAAACGTCTTCCGAAGAAGATAGGCGCCTTGAAAGTTTAGGGACCAAAATTTCAAATGATTATAAAAAACGGAAAAATTGGTCGATTCGTTTGCAGTTTTCACTAAAACTATTCTTTATATCAGTATTTTCTGGAAAATAAATTTTAAAGATACAGTTCAAAAAATGCCGATAGAAGGCGCTTTAGACTTTGGAGTAACCAACAACTATTTTTTACCGTTATTTTTTGTATCTCATTACATGCATTCAAAAGCTTAGACTTAAACTTAAATTTTGAGCTCAAAATCTGAATCGTTGGGAGTGGTTAAGTAGCGCAAACTGAACTGTGTCCAGGAAGGGGGGGGGGGGGGTTCAAATTTCAACTCATGAACACAGTTCAGTTTGCGCTACTTAACCACTCCCACCGATTCAGATTTTGAGCTCAAAATTTAAGTCTAAGCTTTTGAAAGCATGTAATGGGATACAAAAACTAATGGTAAAAAATAGTTGTTCGTTACTCCAAAGTCTAAAGCGCCCTCTATCGGTATTTTTTAACTTTATCTTTAAAATTTATTTTCAAGACAATACTGACATAAAGAATAGTTTTAGTGAAAACCGCAAACGAATCGACCAATTTTTTCCGTTTTTTATAATCATTTGAAATTTTAACTCCTGAACACAGTTCAGTTTGCGCTACTTATGCACTCCCAACGATTCAGATTGTGAGCTCAAAATTTAAGTTTAAGTCTAAGCTTTTGAAAGCATGTAATGAGATACAAAAAATAACGGTAAAAAATAGTTGTTGGTTACTCCAAAGTCTAAAGCGCCCTCTATCGGCATTTTTTGAACTGTATCTTTAAAATTTATTTTCTAGAAAATACTGACATAAAGATAGGTTTTAGTGAAATCCGTAAATAAATCGACCAATTTTTCCGTTTTTTATAATCATTTGAAATTTTGCACCCTAAACTTTAAAGGCGCTTATCTCCTTCGGAAGACGTTTGGAACCCTTAGTTTCCTATTTAATATTGTTTGTCTTGATGTGTACTATCACCCCTTAAAGTTTTGCCAAGAGTTTAGACACACCCTGTATAAACTTCGAATTTTCTATCAGTTCATTAGCTAGTACTCGAGCTATAACCGAGGGGTTCGTCGATCCCATTTTAATCTTTTTTTTCACTGAGGAAGGGGATCTGGTAATCTTCGAAACGATCGTATGTGCTTTTTTGTATCCTGCTTGTGCGTATTTGTGCGTTAAATCGTTCTTAAAGATTTTAGCTTATGTATTAAAATTCGCACAAAGTGTTTCTTTTATGCTTATATCCACTAATACGTTTTTGTTTTCTCAAATAAGTCAAATTACAACACTTAAAAAGAAGACATATATTTTTAATCTAGGAAAATATAATAAAACTATTTACGAAAATATACAGCAGTTAACCACGATTCCGAAAAGCATGCTTATCTTTAGAAACATGATAAACCAATATACAGTGGAATTTCCCTTTAACGAAGATCTTTATTTTACGAAATTTTCTGTTGAACCTTGACTTTGAATACCAATAACATGCAAATTACTCTCCATATTACGAAAAATATATTCTATATAACGAAGTTTATTCTACTTTCGTGCATGTACAGCATTGAAAGAGAGAGGTCGCTGTTGCGTTGGATGGATGAAATTATTTCAGGGGATTATATTAAAATGAAAACATTTACTTATTTAAGCATTTTCATTTTTCTTAGTGCTGAACAAAACATTTTTTTTTACACTTAGAAAAACACTCGCTATCACCACTCTCTCAGACGAACACTCTGGAGCTGACTGTGGAGAGAAGTCAAAATCCCCTTTTTACATTCAATGATCAAAAAGATGCTGTGAGGCAATGGTGCCAGAAAGCTCTTGAAAAAGGTACAGAAAAGAATTTTAACAACGTTGATGAAGACATTGTCACAACTGACGATAACATTTTGTAATGTGTAATAAAATGTAGTGAAGAAAGTACAGCGAGTGATATAAATGATAATGAAGGAGAAATGGAAATACCTTCAAAAAAGAAATGCTAAAAGACTTCGATACTTTCGATATGAAGGGAGATTCCACTTTCACGAAAATGTTACAGATGAATTCTTCGGATACTTACAAGAGTGCAAATTTTTTATGAACAGCGTATTTTTTATGTAAAAAAAAACCTGTACAAAGTAATATTACAGACTTTTTTATGGTTAAGGAATTGGAATGCTAAGAAAAATGAGAAAAGGTTAGCTGAGCTTCAATTTTAGTTTACCTCTCTTTATTATGTGATTTTTAGACATTATTCTAATTAACTTTTTCTCATATGTATAAACTGCATAAAAAAAGTTAAAGCCCAAATGTGTATAGTATTACACAAATTTCATGAATTTAAAGTTGATTTCTATTTAAAGGGTCTCGAGACTCTTAAAGCTTTAAAATTTTCGAAATTTAATTTTTTTTAGATGTTAAACTCCTGTTTTTTCCGAACATTTTGATATAATTGTTTCCTTCAAATTCCCATTTGAGCAGAAGTGAAGTTATCACTTTTAGAATTATACTCTCTCTATAGCTGAAGCGGCATTTTCGAAACTTTGACATCATTTTTCTCCAAATGATGTATTCGGGCATAACGCGCACGATATCTCAAAAACTTCTGAATATTTTTTCATGAAATTTTCAAAACATACGTTTCATGCTATTTTGTACAAACGGAACCAACAATTTTATTTTTCATTACTAAAAAATATTTTTTTTTAAGTGATAATACTGTTGAAATTCCCTGATTACTTCATTAGTTAAATACAACTGTGCATTAAAAATATAAAAATGCTTTAAATACAAATTTATTTAGATTCAGGGTAATAATCACAACTTGAAGTATAAGTAGGCACTAAAATATTTATTTTAGTTGCAAAATTTATTTTTTAATCCTGCGCTTAATCGGTTATGCCGATTTTCTACTCGTCAAATGTCTGACAGTTTGGAGTCCCCTGTAAATCCTAATTCTGCATCTTGAAATTTTTTAAATACATGAAATGAAAGAAATGTTTATATCTTTCATCCCATTTAAAATTGTGCCTGAAAATCAAATAAATTTTAAAATATTAAATATTGAAAAAGGTTTTTTTATTTTTTCCGTTTTTAAGAGTCCTGAGACCCCTTAACGAATTTTCTTCATAACGAAGATTTTAAGTGTAACGACGTGACTTCATTTAATGTAAATTTCATTGTATTTTCGAGATTGAAATAATCATTTAAGGTTTCTATGGTTGCCATTGATTTTCGGAAGCGTTTCATAATAGTTTTTATCGTGTATTAAACAATTTTTGTACATGGAATATAAATTTATCGAATGCTGTTCATTCCCAAGTAAACATTTACATGTGCAATGAACATGCATTATCGAATAATATGATAACTTAATAGCACTAACATAACAATTAACTTTAATATTATTTCGTCAATCTTGCATGCAGAAGAGTAATTTGGCAGCTTCAATGTTTAATTGACAACGGATAGCATAAAAAAAAACCATAGTACTTATTTATAAAATAAAAAACTGCTCTGTAAAGTATCGGAAAATCACTGGCAGCAATTTTTTTTTACAAATGCTTTATCAAATCTCGAAAATACATGACTTTCTTAGCTTTCTAAAGATACAGAAAGTTTTACATAATCAGGTGAAACTCTGAATGTGCTGTTGTATACAGGGTTATTATAAAAAACTATAACTATATATGAGCCTCTAGCTATCATACCGCTCATAAAAATTGGCTGAAATTTTCGTTTAAAGTATTTTGAGGTGTGCGCTCAAGAATCATATGAAAAACAACAGTAAAAAACTCTAATAGTTGCGATTACAGTGACAAAATTTCGAAAATTTCAAATGGCAGTACCTACTTTTTCACGGGAATGTGATCTCCATAGAGAAAACCATAAATAACGTTGGAACGGTATCTGAACTAGAAAAATCACCGGCGCTGGACAGTCTAATAAGAAAAGTGAAAACAACCTATAAGAACACAGAAGCAACACATTTCATTGTGGTTCACAAATTTTCAAAGTGACCTGCTTTACAGACGATGACACTTTGCATGCCTCAGATAGTGGATAGCACCGAAGCACGTACCATGGCAAAAGGGATTTGTTGAACTTAACGTCTGGTGGCATCTTTAAATCAGATGCAGTTTGCGGATTAAATGCATACACTTTAGGTTTCAGGTATCCCCTGCCCATTGGAATGAGATGGGGAGACCTTGCAGGCTAAGGAAACGTGTATTTGTGGGAAATAACCCTGTCACCAAATTGTTGTGTTCAGAAACGTTTGGCAGAAAATCCCACATTTGTGGGAGTGCCATCTTGCATCCACACGACGTCAGGTAGAGCATTTCGTTGTTGCAAATTGGGAATTACGTAATTAGTCAACATTTCTAGATAGCGAGCAGTTGTTACCCTACACGTTTTTTAACCTGCGGCAGTAGCCTCTTCAAAAAAGCCAAGGACGAAGGTGCTTGTTAAGCCGCACCACACAGTCAATTTTCTTCGTGTAACGAAAGTGCAACCACTTATTTTGAATTATTGTCTACCCGTGAACGTAATTCTTCGAATTAATGTTACTACTCAACGGTAAATGAGCCTCGTCCGTCCTAAGGTCAGCTGTCATTCTTGTCATACCGGAATAGGAATTCATTCGAAAAATCTAGCAGCTGTTGGATATTTCTCACCTGCAACTTCTGTACACGCTGGAATCGTTAAGAAAACGTGTGGAGAACTGAAGGCAGAATCTTGAGGACCGTAGAATTCGGCAAATGTAGAACTTGTGAAAAGTTCCCTTATCGTCTATTGACTTCTGCAATAGCCTCGACGAGGAAGGAGCCGAGCCGGGATCGAGTTTCTTAAAATTTTTGTGTCAAGTCCGGCATAACTTTTACAGTACATGGGACTAAGCGTAACCCATGGTTTCTGTTGTAGGCACACTATGTCTCTGCGGAATTTTGTCCGTTCAGGTAATAAAACTTTACAACTTCACCCAAGTTTTTCCCCTGTAAGTGGCATACTGTTCAGAGTGCAAGAAAACAAGATACGCTGCGCGCATTTCGCAGTGCTTTTTCTTTCGTTTAGTGCAACGATGTTAGTCATGCAGGATGTTATGCCGAAACAGGAAATCTACATCCCGTAGTCTCTTTTTCTCGTTTCGAGGGAGATTCAGTAGATTGGGATCAGAACCGAAGATATCGTGTGATATGTGACGTCATTAGAAAAGAATGTGGTGCTCTGGTGCGCTACATACTTGTTTTCCCTTTTTTCTTATTCTGACTAGCGCCGGCGATTTTCATGGTACATGTGCTGTTCCAACTCTATTTATGGTTTGTCTCTGTGGAGACTACATTCCATTAAAAAAAAGGGACGTTTCCATTTGAAATTGTTGAAATTTTGTCCCTGTAACCATAACTGTTACAGTTTAACTGTTGTTTTTCATATGATTCTAGAGCGCGTACCCCAAAATACTTTAACCCCTTGAGGGGCGGCTGGATAAAATATATCACACCTAATTTAAACAAGATTCTCACAAGAAAATTTTAACTAAATTTTATATTTTTAACTTTGGGGGAAAATCGTTGAAAAATTGCTTTTTCTTAATGAAAAATAAAGTTTTTCGATTATTCCGGTGAGAATTCCATATTTAGACTTAGATTGTGCGAGAAGCATTGGCGTACACTTTACTTTTCAGAAACCCCCAAAGATAATAATCCATTGGTGTTAAATCGCATGATCTTGGCGGCCAATTTACATCAGAATTGCGATCTGGAAATTTCTCGTTCAATTAGTTGATGGTTTGGCCAGCAGTGTGTGCCGTTGTACCGTTGTTGTGTTATCAACACGTCCATAATTACAAATAGCATACATTTGAACTTGCATAACACATGATAGCTGACACATATAACCTGTGAAATACTCATAGTTGAAAAAAGAACTGACAGATGAAGAACTCGGTATATCCTCAGGTATTAATAATAGAGGACAAAGGAATGAGTTGTATGTTTAGAATTCAAAAGTTTCCAAAATATAATTCTCCACTTAAAAGGGTTAATAAAAAATCTTTTAAAAGTAGCAGCAGTAATGTAAAGAAGAGAGATATTACCACTTTTTTGGTCGGCGTCGCATGTCATTCATTTGGCTTTTTCTGCCCGTAGAGTCATCGTTGCATGACATGTGACGAAGAAAATAATTGCATCGTTAAATTTACATCGCTACTTATACGCCGCGATACCATCACCGATAGTTTTACGTATATTTTTTGTGCTTCTTATGTTTATTTATTTACTTTTCTTACAAAGTAAGTAACAAAATAATCTGTAATAAATAATTCTAATGTGCTTTTTTCTCTCGGGTGGTCAAGAAATATTGTAAAGTTGTTTTCAAGTAAATGTTAAAGAAAAACAGTTTCCAAAATATTTTTTACGTAATTTTAACATTTATTTTTATGCAAATATTTATTTTAAATACATGATTTATTTATTTTAAAAGGCTCAAAGCAATAGGTTTAATCAATATAGCATCAGAGTTAATTTTAATACAAAACTTGGGCGCATTGCGGCTAAAACTGGAGAACAGTGAATGGAATATTGCATATACAAACTCGAGTAGATCAAGCCAAAAACTGCTTACTGACAAAAATATTTTGCAGTTTCGAATTCAGGATAGAACATGTGTTATTATGAACAATAAAAAAATACCTTTTTTGAATCGGAAATTAGAAAAAAAAAATTCTGACCTGTAATACTCAAAGTTATTACAGGAAAATATCGGGTGAACCAAAAATGACTGATGGATTTTAAAATTGAATAATTTGCAAACTGTGACAGATATCTAAAAAAATGTTGCAGGAGGGTTATGTAAGATGTAGGGGAGACCGGGGCTAGTAGGCGCAGTTTTTAGTTATTGATTTTTATTAATTTTTTGTTTAAGTTTTTTATAAAACTTTAACTGTACTTTTAAAGAACAAGCATTGGGATATAAATACCCGGAGTTTTGAGTTTGTAGCTTTTGTAGTTTATGTTTAGCGGAAGCCTAAACTAAAAGGAAAATTGTGCGCCAACTTACCCCGTCACGGGGCAAGTTGCCTATACCTATGGGTTATGTCGGCACACGCTTTATAAAAATTTAAATAAGACACGCAGTTAAGAGAAATCAATTTCCTTTTTTCCAGTAGGTTTAATCAAAGGCGTTATCACCGTACAATGTAAATTCTAAATCATACATACATAAAAATAATGAATAAAACATTAACATTGAGTAACTTCTATCCTACTCGATAACATCATCAGATGTTACAGTTGTCACAAATAAAAAATCGAGTATCTCCGTTTGGGCAAGCCCCGTGTTCCCAAAATCTTGCATTGCAACCGCTTTTTTCGGTGTTTGCTGTTTTTCAAGCTACCAGCATACACCAGACACCGAGACAACATGCCCCATGTACAATGCGCCTACAAGCCCCATAATAAATTTCTTCACAAAAGGGACACGTAACCATCTAAGCATAAATAATCCAAGTAAATCACATATGGGGTAGGTACAGTTAATCATACACTAAGAAAAATTGCACAAGTTAAATCGCAATTATTAAGATAAGTATTAGAAATTAGAAAAAGAATGAAGCAACAAAAAATTAATTATGAGCGCAGAAAACAGAAAAATCGTAATAAATGTGCACTGCACGTAGGTAACGCTGCAAAACTACAATGAGGATTGTAAAATGCAAGAAGAAATGTACTGGTTGCACAATCTATCCACAAACGGGCGATTTATGGTGACTGCGCCTACTTACCCCTGTAGCCAACTAGCCCCAGTCTCCCCTAATGAGTTTTTGTGCTGCGATTCTCAGTTTAGTTACAAATAGCAGCGATAGATGGCTCTGCAAGCAATAGGTGCTAAATCCAGGCTCGAGTTTTCGGCCTGTCTCTTCTCCCATGCGAAAAAAGGAGATTAAAATGTTTGAATGGATCCCGAAGTACAAAAAATAGGATCTGGAATTAGCACCTATTTCTCGCAGCGCCATCTATTGTTTGAAATTCGAACTAAAATGAAGAATCACAGTAAGGAAACTCCTGACATCATACATAACCCACCTGTAAGAATTAATATTTGTCACCGCTTGCAAGTTAATGAATTTTAAAATCCATCAGTCATTTTTGGAACACCTGGTACAATCTACAGTATGGTCATTCCATAGTAACTTATGTTGCATTGAGAACAACTTTAGTAATTTTATCAATATAACACCAAAAAATATTTATATGTAAAGTTGATATGATTTGATAATTAAATCTAGTCAAAGGTCAATTTAGATGATAATTGATAAATGAGAATGAAATGAAAAAAAAAATGAGAATAAGAATTATATTTTCTATTGGTAACTTACGTTGTGTTTTCAGTAATGTCAATTGCGATAATAAAATAATTGCCAGAGTTCAAGAAATAACACTAATTTTCATCAAAATTGACCTTTAAACAGGTTTAATTAGCAAATCATGTCAACTACTTTACATTTTGAATATTTTTTTGTGTTATATTACTAAAATTACTGTAATAAATTGCTCTACATCTAACGTAAATTACCATGAAAAGACCCAGTATAGAAGAAAGTGATAATAAGATTTAAATGCTGTACTAATATTTATGAAAAATAAATTTAATCAAGTATTCATCTGTTGGTTTTCTTATAACAACAATTTGAATTTAGATGTGAAAAAAGGACATAAATTTAATTTTTTTAAATATACACTGTAAAAAAAAAATACTGCCAGTTTTCCGGTAGGAATCGGAAAAATAGTTGCCCTTACCGTACCGGAATAATTTCCGACCCAGCTCGTAATAAAATCCGTAAAAATAAGGAAATAGTCAGTAAAGCGATACATTGCGGATTTTATTCCAATTTTACGAATTTTATTCCGAGCTGGGTTGGGAATTATTCCGGTACGACAAGGACAACTATTTTTCCGATTCCTACCGGAAAACTGGCATTATTTTTTTACAGTGTAAGAAGTGTAACAATAAAAAATTAAAGCCTGATTTTACACACGAATATAAATTAAGAAGAAAATGCGGGAAGGGTACAAAAAATAGTCTTACATTTTGTCAACAGGGAGTTACTTTTCACATAATAGTTAAAACAGATCAAAGTTTTTCAATCATTTTTTTTATAGCGGTTATAAAAACAAAGGGTAAAAATCCATTATAAGAAAGCATGATTGTAATTCGGTTAATGTAATCCATAAAAATCTTAAAAGAAATAATAAATACTGCATTTTTTTATAGATTTTATGAACTAAAGTCTCGCGTGGAAAACTATTTTAGTCAACCCAAAACCCAACCAGAACTCGAAGTGAAAGAAAATAAATTCATATTTTAATACATTATGGAAATATAGTGTACAATTACTTGTATAATATAATTTTATGTTTTATGCGTAAAAATGAATATACATGTTCATTATTGTTCAACTAAAAAGTTTTTCATCTGAAAAATAAAAACAAAACAAATATAAATAAGTGCGAATAGTAAGTCAAAATTACGTCCACTGCTAATCATATCATAATATTAAAATATTTATTTGCTTAAAAGACGTTATAAAAACACATCAAAGTTTGTAACGATACATTATCTTTTTGTATCCCGAATTTAAGGTTGAATGGTTGGATAACTTACGGCGTCGCGGCTTAGAGGGAACACAAGCAATCGCGAAAATATAGGTCGCGTTACATGATTACTTGTTTATATTCCATGATTTTTTTCCATTTTTCATATGCATTTGTAATTTTCTGTTATACATTCTGATGACGACTCAGAAAATGTGTTGAAACATGTAAATATGGTTTATAATTTACTTTAATGTGTTTTTATAACGTCTTTTAATCAAATAAATATTTTAATATTATGATCTGAAAAAATCATTTAAAACATTTCTGAAAAATTGTCTCAACCCGAATCCGAAACGCAATAATCAAATCCAGACCCGAAATATACCCGAACCCGAATACACAAAGTCATTCCGACCCGCAATGATAATAATATATGTCAACCCGATCGGATATTCGGTGCAGATTTGGGTAAATTAAAGCTACTCAATCCGATGCAGAACTCTTTTATGAATAAAGAAATAAGGAGGGTCTGGCCGAAACTCATTTTTCAAAACGAATCCGAATTTCCGTTCTTTCTCTAGTTTCGCCGACGCATGAAACAGAAACGAGATTCAATAAAATGAAATTTTAAGCTAGCAATATATACATACATTCACAAATGTCATTAATAAATTAGTCACAAATACACATACCAATAAAGAAATTTACTATGCATATTGCAGAAAGAACATGCCTTTGTTTTCAACAGCAGCAAAATATTGTATAATCTTTATTTTTACTTTGTTCTATCTTTACAATACGGGAGTATTGGATTCGTGAAACATTTCGAATTTCGGTTTTCAACGGATTTATACGTTTTAGAGGTCAGAGATCACATAAAACATGTTTTTTACAAAATGTCTATCTGTGAACCTGTGAGTCTGTCTGTCTGTGTGTGACACAAATTCTCTGGGCGCTCTATTTCAAGAACTAATGAACGGAATTCAATAGAATTTTAGATTCAGATAAAGAATAATATAAATTTCTGTTGATTATTCTTTGGTGTAAATCTCTCAACAGGTGGCGCTACTATGCTGCATTTTTACGATTTATGCAATATCTATATCTCAAGAACTAGTACGCGGATTTTCATCAAACTTTAGATTCAGTTTGCCTTTGCTATAATTTGGTGCTGCTAACTTTTTGTTGTAAATCTCCCAATAGGTGATGCTGTTTTGCTGCATTATTCATGATTATCGCAATAGCTCTCTCTCAGGAACTAATGCACGAATTTTCATCAAACGTCAGAATCAATTAATCCCGGATATAAATTAGTGCTGTTTAGCTTTTGGTGTAAATCGCCCAACAGGTGGCTCTACTATGCCGCATTTTTCACGATTTCAGCAATAGCAGTATCTCAAGAACTAATGCATGGATTTTCATTAAACTTTAGATTAATTTAGTCCCTGATATAAATTGATCCTGATAAGTTTCTGGTGTAAATTGCCCAACAGGTTCCCCTGGTATGCAGAGCTTTTCACGATTTCCGCAATAGCTCTGTCTCAGAAACTAATGCGCGGATTTTGTTTAAACTTCGAATTCAATCAGAAGTTCATGTAAGTTGTTTCTGATTAGATTTTCGTGTAAATCACCTAACCAGTAGCGCTGTTGTGCTGCGTTTATCAGGAAGTATTAACATGTATGAGATAGAAGAAAGTTTTGGGATTGCCACATCCGACTAGCTTGTTGAAGTTTTATAATAAAAATTCTGAAGCCTTTGTTAACTTTATAGTTAATGATATAATAAAAAAATCCACAAAGAAATGAAATATGAAGCTTTTTACTTGATGGTAAAAGACGTATTTAAGTAATGCTGCATTTTAAGGGAGAAATAACGCATCCATTCTTAGTAAACCGGAAGTTGGGGTCGGTGGTAATATTTTCCTTTTAGAACGAGCTCTTATAAAAATACAGTAAATTAAAATGAATGATGTTTTAACGAAATTTTATAGCATTAGCCAATTTATTTCATTTTGAATTTATTATTATTTTAATGTATGTACACGATATGCTCAAAAATCACTATTCACATTCGAGTTTTGACGTTTTGTCGAATATCTAAGAAAATACTTGACGGGATCTTCTAGAACTTTGAGAATGTAAACAACATGTTTGACCTTATGTTTTTCAGAGAAAATTTGAACACGAGAGCAATTAGGGGACCAACAGCAGATTCTAGAATGACATGCATTTAGAGTGGCAAAATAACGGGAGCATGAATCAAATAAAAATTGCAAACTAAAATGAATTAATAACTATGAATGGTTAAAACCATAAAAATTTCGAAACGGGAAATGGGAAAAAATATTGTAATACAAAATATCATAATTTAAATACAGAAAATTTTAGAAATAATAAAATATGTCTTATATGTACATATATGTTGTATAAAAATTTTACTTCCCGATATTCCTTTTCCGGCATATTCACTATTTCCCTATTTCATAATAATATTTATTATTTATTCCTATTTAATTTCCCTTTAATTTTAAAACGCTTATATTAGTAATTATCTTATTGAAAATCTTAATCTAAATCTTTTAGTCCTATCAGCTATCCCTCCTATAATATTCTGAGAGAAGCTAGTTTTTATTTTCGAACGTTTTAAAAATCCATTTTGTTATTTTTATTCAGTCTTTATTCCACGAATTTGTTTCCCGCACCTTTTCAACGCTAAACATTTTACTTCAAAATCACCACTCTACTAGGTAATTTCGCCTTAAGCCAACTCTCGCGTAATTAGCTTAGTTGCCCATCTCTAAAAGTGCGCGTGTCACTGATTGGTTCGTTTCAGTGCTGCGTCGATATCTGTTTTCCTCCGCGAGGCTAGCAAAAAATAGAATCAATGAATTCGGAGCTCAGATTTCTGTCTTGTATCAAGTGCTCTGGAAAACGTTACCTGATGTCTGTTAGTCACGTAGTATTCTAAATTCCTTCTTAAGATTTTACTGCATGACATACGGATTCATGCTAAAGCCTGAAAGCTTTATGATGTTGTCATTAAATGTGGGAGTTGTTTCAAATGTTCAAATGTCTGATAAATAAACGCCTTCGAATGACAGACTGACTCCGTTTTCTTATGGGGAAATCACCGGATTTTTACCCGACTGCGAAGATGGGTTATATGTTTCATGCGTATCTGGGTATGTGCATTTCCTTATACCCTCTAAACATCGCAATGGCTGGATGGATTTCAATGAATGAGGTCTCTATCGATTCGTCTTAACCTTCCGATGGTTATAGGCTAGGTTTTGTTTTTATAAATTCAAAATGGCGGTAGAGACGAATTTTTTTTACGCACCCTATTGGGTGACATATCATTGGATAGGTCTTTCAAAATGAAGACGATGTTTCATCGCCTATTTTACAGTCAGAAGCTCATTTAAATATTACACAACCTGGAAGTTGTCTAGGTAGCATCTCTAGCTTTATTGCAACTCTAACCTTCATAGAAATCTATTGGCCTCATCAAAACCGTGTTTATAGATAGGAACTAAAAATCAAACACAACATAAAAGTCATCAATACAAGTCCTTCTATATATAAAAAAAAAAGTAACGATTTGGAAATGGACCAATAAAAATCTGTGTAGATACCGCAAAAGGCATTTGCTTGGTCAGATCTTTCGGACGCTATAAGGGGGGTTACCAAAGGGGGCTCTGTCGCCAAACGTCACCAAGTTAGTCGCCAACTTGGCGATATATCTCAAAATTAGTCGACCAAAAATTATGCGACCAAAATTAGTCGCTAAAGGTGAAGCTAACTTGGCGCTATTTTCAGTATTTTGCCAAATTTCCATAGACTCCCATTGAAATCCAATGGGGTTTACTCGCTTGCAGAAAATCAACAAATTGAGATATTTCAATGCAACAAAAAACTAATATTAGCTTATGAATAGAGCTTAATTGAACTAATTACATTATTTTTAAGCACAACACTGCAAATAGAAGCATCTTAAATTTAGAGACATATGTGACTGAAAAAGAATTTTAGACACTTAAGTGTCTTAATCTGAAAATTCAGACATTATAGATGTCTTAATTTAAGATACATAAGTGTCTTACTATGACCATGGTGTAAACGAACTGAGAATAATGTCTAAAATATCCGCAAACGTCTTATTTTAAGACACTTCATTGCTTTAAACGTGTCTTAATTTAAGACGTTTTGATACTTCCGACGCAATAATCACCAGGGGGCACTAGCACTCCCAGTTGCGCATGCGTTTTAGATGTCTTCGTTCGAAGTGGTATACGTTGTAATTCAAACAAAGTTTGTTTTTATGTACGCGTGTATTTTAATTCGTTTTTTGCGAAATGTGAAGTACTGTGATTTTAATTCGTATTGACTTGGATTATTTATTTATTGAATACATACATCTGACGTGTGTGCTCGACATCAAATGTCTCTTAGAAGCTGTCGTCGATAAAAGGGCGGGATAGACACAGAACAGAAGTAGACGACGGTTGAAGATTACACCCGGAAATTCTACAAAGCGTATGCAATGGGCTTAGTGTTAACTCGTATCAATTTATATCAATAATATTGTGTTATTCATCTTCGTCCTGTCGAAGCTGGCAAAAAAAAAGAAGCTTTTGTCTGGCGGGTCCTGTTTTTAGGACGAAACATCTCATTCTTTAAATATGGCTAGTCGGATGTATTATGGGATTACCTTTTAAACTGATGAAAGACTTTCTCCCTCACTGTGGTTGTGGTAGTTTTTAAAATTTCAAATCGAGGAATATTTCTTACCTCTTGCAAACAGCGATTAAAGTAAGTGTTATAATTTCTTTATAGTACTAAAATTATTGTCTTTTATGATTTTATTTATTGTACTAAACAAAATCTTACATGAAATTTAATTAGTTTTGAATCTTTTTGCAAAAAAAAACACTAATTCTAGAAGTATATATTTTTAAATTTATGACGTTGTCTTTTATTACAAATTATGTATTATTTATTCTCATCTTTTTTCTCAAATTTAAAGTAATAACATCACTAAAAAACAGACATATTTAAAAGTTAAGTTCATTCTCTTGTTTTGTTTTGTTTTCAATATGGCAGTTCTTAGTTTCAATTTCAATGGCTAATGCTTATCTCATACTCGACCACAAGGAAATAGAAAAAAAAAAAAACTTTGAAAGATCTCCTAAAGTTTTCTTACTTCCTAGCTAGGGATTACAATCCCGGATTGAGATCCCGGGATCCCGCTTTAATTTTAACCCCGAAAATCCCGGAATTTTTACTGGAAAATTCCGGGATTTTCGGGATTGCCTTTTTTTTTCCATTGAACAATATTCAGCTGAAATTAAAAAATATATTTATAAACTTTCGCTTTTGGAAAAAAAAAATCAATTGATTTTCATGAAATTTATATATAATTGAAAATGAATGTTTATCTCAAGTATTTCTTAGATATATTTCTAAAGCTATTAAATCTTTTAATGTGTGAAAACTTTTGATTTTGAAACATAGAAGTAAGCCAGACAGGAAAAAGGAAATCATTTGTTTATTTAGATTTCGCTGCATGCGTGGATTCGAAGGTCATTTTCCAATTAGACTTTACTGATAAGCATCGCAAGTTTGTATCATAGTGATATCATGTGCTAACTTTTTTTTTTTTTTTGGCTTTATTTTGCTTTAAAGATGTCTTGTTTAGTACCTCATAGGAATGATAACAATAAGCCCATGTGGCAATATAAATTTTTAAAAAATCTAATTTTTAAATGATAAGGATTTTTATTTTTTTTCGGGGAGGGGGGGGGGGGATTTTGTATGAAATTTTCGTAAAGTTGATACATTAAATCTTGCACTGATTATAATGAAAGTTTTGAACTTTTAGAGTAGGAAAAGATTAAAAAACACAAAATATAAATAAACAAAATACCGAAGTAATTTTTTTCTCAATATTAACCCTTTGCACTCGAGGACTCCGGAGCGGAGCCATTTAAAATTTGTCTTCAATCTCGATGTCTCCGCTACGGAGACAATGCAAATAATTTTGTGATACCATGTAATCTTAGCTTTTCTAGACAGGTATCACAAAATTATTTGCATTGTCTCCGTAGCGGAGCCCTCGAGTTTGAAGACAAATTTTAAATGACTCCGCTCCGGAGCCCTCGAGTGCAAAGGGTAAAGTAGAATATTTATTTATTTATTCATAGATAAATAGGTGTTGTGATTATCATCTGATATATATGTAAAATTGCCTATGTGGCAATATAAATTTTTAAAAAATCTATTTTTAAATTATATGAAGTAGAGTAGGACAAGATTGTAAGAAATATATATATTTATCCATGTACTTTAAAAGCCCTCAATAGCCCTTGCCGCTGAATTTGTCCGATAATCGGAGATGTCTGCTTTTGTGAGGTAAAAATATACAAATATGTATGCCATGCGGATTAAAAAAGTATTCGCTAAATAGATGTTTCAGAATAGCTATTCGGGAATGTCCATTAACTTCCACAACGGATACTACCGAATACCGGACATCTCAATTAAGATAACAATAATGCAGGGTTGTATTTTTTGCAAAAGAACTTCTTGATTAAAGAATGGGCATACTGGGCCGTGCCCGCCCCCCTACGATTTTAGTGCCCACAAATTTGATGTGCAATATTTGTAAAGTTTATATTTTAAATCTGTTTCGAAATTCCACTGATTATAATCAATATTTTGAACTTTTAAAGTAAAATAAGATTAAAAATAAAACAAATTAGAAAAATCTAATATTTAGATAAATATTTTTTGTTTTAATCTTGTTCTACTCCTGAAGTTCAAAATATTGATTATAATCAGTAAAATGTCGTAAAAGATTTAAATTATCAGCTTAACAAAAATTGCGTACCAAAATTGGGAGCACCAGAAAAATCAGGTTGTAGGGGCGGGGGGGGGGGGGGGGGAGGGGCAGGACCCCAGCCAAATATTTTTCCAGGATTCAACGTGGTCAAACATGGCTACGTATGATGCTTACAAAAAAAATGGATGCTATTAAGACGTTTGAAGTGTCTGAAATTCAGACACGAAAAGTGTCTGAAAAAATTCAGACATTTTAAAATGTCTGAAAACTGAACACTCCGTTTCAGACACTTAAGTGTTTGAATTTCAGACATTTTAATTTACAGTGAATATACGTTTACACAATACGTATTACACAATACACTATTTACAATATACGTAACACTATATCGTATATAATTTTATATTTACTAATTCTTATAATTATGAAACTCTCTAAGCTCTAATGATTATGTGCTTGGAGATAAGGAAATAAAATTGTCAAGAGTTGGGGAGGAGCACGCTTTTACCAAGTTGAATCCAAAAATTGAATGCATAGAAAATAAGAGATCGCGAAGTGATCCATAATGGAAACGCGAAACGATTACGCTGGGGGTTGGTGAGAGTAGCGAGCAGGAGGCAGAGCCCACCTAGTAAATATAAAAAATAGGTAAGTAATATAAAAAATAGTTTGACATTGTTGAAAAATAATTAAATAGCTCGCTATTTACGCAGTCGGGTTTTTTGATTTTTTAAAGTAAATTCTTACTTGTTGAATCCATTGTGTTGATACACTTACTCCATGACCAGCTGGATCAGTGATACGACTGCCAACAACCCCTTTGTGTTCTCATTTGGAATTACATTTTAACACATCGAAATATTCTTCGCATCGATTGAATAAATTAGTATTTTAAGCCACGATGTCACAGCTCCAATGTTCGATCTGATATCAGCTACTACGCACAAACCTGTCTCAAATCGACTGGATTGATCGACAGCAATAACAAACGACACATATATATACAGTAAAACCTTCTTGTACGGCCACCTCTAAACAACGACAACCTCCGAATATCGGTCACATGTTGATGGAACCAAACACGTTCCATAGCATTAACATTAGTACGAACCTCTCAATAAGGAATTCTGAACAACGGCCACTCAAAAGTCATGAGAATAATTTTTTACAACTCCTGGTACAATTTCATAATAATTTTCAAACCGAAATGTGAAGCAGATCAAACACAATTTACTTGATATGAGAACAAACAAAAAATGAAGACATTAATAATAATGGGGAAATTTTATATAATATTATTAGAACGGCAGGCATAACTAACATAAACGCCAGCTTGTTTGTATCTCTGGGCAAAAATTTGGCAGTTACTGCCACATTTGATTCCATACAGCAAATGGTGGAAGATAGGAGAGGGGAAGAGGAAATAGATCATAGAATCGTCCAAAATTTCCAGTTTTAACACACATACCGAAGATTTGATGAACCTGCGGGAAATCCAAAATGTCTCATTAAATCATAATGATGATGAGTTGTTTAGCAAATCAAGTCATATTTTTTTTCTTTGGACAGAGACATTTGCAAAAAAAAAATAAAAATAAAAAAAAAATAAATAATAAATAAATAAATAAAAATAATAAAAAAATAAAGCAACTGCAAACCATTGATTTTCTTATTATATTAAAATAATGAGGATTAATTAAAATGACTGTGTGTATTTCTATTTAAATTTATGTATTTTTTATGAAGCCTTTGAATAACACCACCCCTCTGAAGAGCGGTCACTTTTCACCGGTCCCGCGGGTAATCGTTATTCAGAGGTTACACTGTATATGTATATATAATATGCATAGAATTAATTCCTAAAGTACTTTCTTATATGCCACCTTTCTAATAAAGCAGTAGTGGAAAATTGGCGCAGAGGCGGAGCCTATCAACACCACTAAATTTTAACAGTATTTTGCGGCTTATCTAATGACATAATTTCCGAGTTTTCATTAAGGTGAATTATACAATAAACAATTAGCGGTGTCATAGGCTCCTCCTCTGCGCCATTTTCCACCACTGAATAAAGTCAACAGGCTGAAACAAATTGATTTTTTATTATATTTCCGCAGTTTATATTTTTATGAAGATAGTAAGAAAATTCACCATTTATTCATAATCTTTCTTGACACAGAAAAGAAAACAAAACGTCCCCAACAATGACGAAAAAAAAAAAAAATACATGCAGTACTATTATTGAGGAAGAAACATCGTAATACCTTTCTCTGTGTTTACGGCTCAAAAGCTCAGTCGTATGTTATGCGTGTGTTTCGTAGCAGCTGTTACCTAGATTAAGTTGGATTAAATCTACTGCTTATTTTTTCTCGATCTGTTTTGATACTAATCATATTATATATGTGTCATGGGTATGATATATTTACTAAAAAGGAGCAAATTGATGCAGTTTTAATTAATTTCTTTCCTTAAATAGATTTTACTTTATTCTATCTTTACAAAAAAAAAAGAAAAAAAAAGTATTGGATTCTTGAAAATTTCGACTCCCGGTTTTTGATGGATTTTTACGTTTTAGAAGGTTCTTAACACAATTTGTTTTTAGAAAAGGTCTATCCGTGAGTAAGTATGTTTGTCTGTCTGTTTGTCTAAGTGACAAAAATTTTGTGGGTGCTCTAACTCAAAAACTAATGTACGGAATTTAATCAGACATTAGATTAAGCCAGATCATGACATTAATTGATGCTAATTAGGTTTTGGTCTAAATCTCCCAACATCTGGCACTGATATGCTGCTATTTTCCAGATTTTCTCGTAGTCTATATCACAAGAACTAACACGCGGAATTTTCCCAAATTTCATATTCTCTTAGACATTGACTATGGTTATGGTTTAGTGTATATCGCTCTATGAGGTTTTCCCTGCTATGCAGCATTTTTTACGATTTTCGCAATAGTTATATCCAAACAAAAAGTTTTCGGTAAAAATAAAAGCGCCAAGTTCTCCTTAATGTTTCGGCCAGAAAAAGTAGTGATATCTGTCTGAAGTTCGCAAAAGTTAAAAGCCAAACATCCCAAATCTTTCATTGAAAATGGCTTCCTGCGACTTGGCCGTTAATGCCTTCTATAGCATTTTCAATTTAATGCAAATTACGCATTTATGATTTATTTAAATATTAAAAGTAATATTAGAATGCAAAGAGGCGAATTCACATGAAGACATTACAACTAAAAGATTTCTCAAAAATATTACTGAGTTTCAACAAACATTAGTTTTGATTACAAATCATTTAGTTCATTTCTGGTTTAATTGAAATTTATTTTGTACGGTCTAAACCTAAAGTCATTAACATAAAACCTAAGATATAAAACAAAATTTACTTTTTTCAAGTCTCATAATGTGTTACATTATATTTTAATGTATAATATTGAAATCTTGTGCATTGACGAAAGAGATTTTTTCATTTGAACATATATTATAGTTTGTTTGCATATATTAAGAGGTATTGCAATAAATTTAGAATGCACTTATTCGCTTTAACCCTTTCAGTGGCAAAACACTTGTATTAATAAAATACTGAAATGAATGAATGACACCGGAATTTACAAACAAATATATTTGAAAATAAGTTGACTCTTCTGCACGTACAAACTAAAACGACTATTTTCAAATCAAAATTCTGGTGTCAATGTCCCATTTAGGGATTAAATTTAAATGATCCAAAAATAAACCACCGCCCTTGAGGGGGTTAAACTGTAAAAAGCGGATACTAATTGTGTTTTGCAATTAGTCCTGTTGGAATATTATCTTCTGAATACAGTTATTTTCTTATTTTTAACTTCTAAGCATTTAAATAGACTGAAGTGGTTTATATGCTTTCTTTAAATGTGCATTTTATTTCTCTACTTTGTGTCACAAAATGCCTATAATCCTCAAAATATGGATTTCCCATAAAGTTCATTTGTACATACTTTAGAATTTGAAAAACCCTCTTGAAGGCATTAACGGCCAAGTCGCAGGAAGCCATTTTCAATGAAAGATTTGGGATGTTTGGCTTTTAACTTTTGCGAACTTCAGACAGATATCACTACTTTTTCTGGCCGAAACATTAAGGAGAACTTGGCGCTTTTATTTTTACCGAAAACTTTTTGTTTGGATATCAGTACTTTTTGTATGTTTTTTCAAGTTTGTTTGTCTAAACTATATTAATATTTAAAAAAAAATTAAATTTCGGTACTTTTATGTTAGCAGGGAGTAAATCTCCTCATTAGCATTTTGTTTTTTTTTGCCAGTAGCAGTTTTCATTTTTCACATGTGTAAATTAGAAATTATACATGAATAATTAAAGAACAATAAGAAATAATAACATAATATTATGTTATTATTTCTTATTTATTTATTTCTATGTTAAATATTCTTTTTAATAAAATGAGGTAAATGCATCTATTTTAAATGAGATGACTGAAAAGTTTATATTTTTAAATAAAATGAATGCAGTATGAACAATGGAGTTGGGAACAGTATTTGGCGATTTGCCACTTGCACCCAGCTAACATGAAAATACCTAAATTTATTTTATTGAGCTTTACAAATTTATACTTTATTTCTTTTTATATTAAAATACTAGCCGCCTCTAGCAAGCAGTATTTACTCTATTAATTGCATGTTAAACGTTGCATCATGTTACTGTTATTCATAATTTAATTTACTTGCCCATTCTTTCGCCAAGTCGGAAGCTTTTGATAGAGAAATCAGGAACTCTTTACGATCATAGCAGCACATCATATATTTTGTGTTGTTATGTATTTCATCTTTCGCGACAAATATCTCTTAACTCACTTATGCATGTTTCCTTATCAATTATGAGTCGTTCTCTAATGCGAAAAGTTTTAATCCTATTAAGTAATCTTTTCTAATTGGACTCACTGCCAATTGTTGTATTTTAACTGATACGATTGGGTACAAGTTAAATGGTTGTTATGAAATCCTTTGAAAAATATTTGCATTTGCATTAAACCATATTGATGCTAATATCTTTTTGTTTCATGTTAACCTTTTCAATAGACTCGATTACGGAAGAATAGAAGGTCTACGGGCTCACTGCCATGATCCATTTGAAAATCTACCATTCTTCTCATCTGATTGTGTTAAAGAGTTAGCTAATGTTCCATGGTTTTAAGATTTAAGCTAATTTTATTGAAACCTGAAAACTAACATACGAGGAACCGGATTATAGAAGATTCATTCTAACGTACACATCGATTAACAGGTTACATATTATAGAATTATAATAATAATAAGGAGAACTGGCAGTTTCGGTGCTTTAATAGTTTCCGTAAATTCTCTTTATATAATACAGAAGTTTTAGCAGAGTAAAAATTAACAACATAATCACAGTAAGTATAATAACAGTACAATATAATAACAATAGCAGAGGTTTGTGCAGTGACAAAACTATTAGCACTTTGAAAATATTTGTACGTTATACCATTTAACTATTCAGATGATATGCGGGAAACAGTGGCGTGGCGTCCGGTCATCGCTGGATGCGGCGATGACCAAGCAATATTTTAAAACTCTTAATAAGCTTTTAAAACTCTACGATCCAGTTTTAGCAGAACATTTGGAGTTCATGTATAAGTGAAGGTAAGATTTAAAGTTTCTTTTTTGAACATTCAACCATTGAATTTTAGAGTTAATAATTTTTCACCACAAACTTAAATAATTGCGATGACCACCGAAAATTTTCACGCCACGCCACTGGCGGGAAAATATAAGTAGATGACTCGCATTAATAATTAACTCATTGAAAAATAGCCACTAGCATCAAATACTCGCCAAGCTTGTCGACATTTAGAGAAGTGTCGCCAAATTTGGTAATATATCATGTCAATTCTCAAATTTAGCGACAAAAAATGTTTTGTTTATTCTGACGTCATAATGATGCATATGAATTATGTATTATACACATACCTATAATACGTATGGTGCAAATGTATTACGTATTATATGCATATGTATAATATGTATGATGCATATGCAGGGGTCGCAGCATATAGGACAAATTGTGCTGTTCCTATCAGTATATTTTATCAATAATCGTCAAGAGACATTTTTATAAGATATGCAATAGGACTATACCATGAAGATTATTGATAAAAGTTACTGGTAAGAACAATAAAATTTGTCCTATATGCTGCGACCCCTGCATATGCATAAAGTTCATTAACATCACTAAACCGCACTTAAAGGAAAAGTGTTCCATAAATAGTAAGGATATTTGCCAGATTGAACAGAGTGCTATTGAGATTAGAATTTCGAAATTTATAATAGACCGGGAGGCGTCTGCACATTGCCTCATCGAGTTTACAGCTGAAATTTTAGGATTAGTTAAAACTAGATTTGCATTTTAAAGTGCAACTGGTCTGTTAAGTCATATCTTGGTAGAAACCACCTGAAGACCTAATGGTTGACTGATAGGTTTACTATTGTATTTTCCTGCATCCAAAAGTATGGAAACATAGAGGAATGGGTGCAGGAAAACACAATGGAAAATCCACCAATTAATCGGTAAAATCGGGTCTGTAGGTGATTTCCACAAAGATATGAGTCGGGAGACCAGTTACATTTTAATACGCTAATCGATTTTTAACTAAACCTAAAATTTCAGCCGTCAACTCAATGAGGTGATGATCTGTGCAGACGCCTCCCGGTCTTTAATAAAATTTGTTTTAAGGAAGTAAAAGATAGAAAGATGGACAGATAAACTGAAAGATTTGCCTTATTAAGATTTTTATAAAAGCATATAAAAATTCATTCAGCTTCAAATCATGTAACACCTTTATAACTCGGGCTAATTTTCTGTAATCGGGTTTTGGCGACCAACATATATTATCTATAACTATAATCTTTCTTTTACAGATTTAAAATTAACAGTAAGTTGGCTAATAATGCAATATAATAACATTAGCAGCGGTCTTCGGACGCTGTCGCGCATCGTTAAAGACAGCTTTGTTAGTTACACATTACATTTAATTAAAAGGAGGTTTTTAAACTTTCATGTGAGAATTAGGATATTTTTCCACTATAGGGACCTTGGCTTTTTTTTTTAAATCTTGGCGCAATTCGGACTTCAGAAACTGAGAAATGTTGCCAAATGATATAAACAATTATGAAAACGAACCTGATGAACTTTTATGTTTTTTAGATACATATAAACATTTTATTTATACATGTATAAAATATTGTTTTTTATATACAAATTATGGCATAGATGTCATATTCGCCCCATATTGGCACGATTTTTTTCCGACGCCGATTTGGCGAAAACATCAACAGCATAAACAACAACATCCGGGCTACCATATCAAGCAAAATAACGACACTTTGGCGCCGCTTAAGTATACATTGCGTATATGACATTGGCGTCAGAAAAAAATCGTGCCAATATGGGGCAAATATGACATCTGTGCCCAAATTATTTATGTTGGTATATAAATATAAATAAACGGGTTCCTTACATTAAATAAATTGTATACATATGGAAAAAATTGCTTGTGTATATGACACAGTAAATAGGTTGCCAGAAAATACGTTATTTATCAAATTTCTTTTCTCGTCAAGGCTATTTTTTCTATTTTGCCAAGGCTACTATATCGGAAACGTACCGAATTGCGATTATATTTGTTAAATGTTTTATTATCGTAAATATATCATAACCTATACTGATTAAAATTTTTAGATTATATTCATTTTTTCTATTTAACAAACATCTTTGGAAAAGCATATATATAAAATTTTATTCTGCTTGAAATTACGTGATCCCTTCAAAACTCTGTAATCAAGTTTTGGCGACCAACATTGGCACAATTGAATGTGTTAGGACCTGTTTACGGCCAAATCAACACCCCCTGTTTGAAGGGTTTAGAGGCGGAAATTCTGTGTTTTCAGATTTTTCTGGTTAATTGTGTTGCAAAACCGACTTACTTGTGATATTTCATTATTCTACGACTTCTAGAAGTACCTTAGTTATTTGATGATGCGAAGTGAGTCAGTGACAAAAAAGCGCTTTTTCGGAATTTAATATTTCGAAAACTACTAAATACAGAAACATGAAACCGTGGAACGTTAGTTCAGTTTGATCATACGAACATGTGTATAAAAGAAAAAATTCTATATCTCTCCCTAAAACGACGTTATAAGGGGGTGAAAAGTATGCTGAAATGGTTCAGGAAAAGGTAGCTTACGGCTTGTGCGAACTTGGCGGACGCACTGCCGTGCTCCCAGATTATCTTATATTATAATACGAGCAAAAATTGTGTGTGGGTGTGTGTGTATGTAAATTCTATCTTAAAAACGGTTCGAACGATTTTGTCAACATTTTTTATTTTACCGTTTTCGGACACGAGAAGACCATTTGGCTAGGTCACATGTTCGACAAAATTCGATTAGTGGGTCCTTTTGGGTCAGAATGGGTCAGCGTAAAGCTAATTATATCTAAAAAACGACTCAATTGATTTCAACTAAATTTTATATGCAACCGTTTTGGGGCACGAGAAAATTATTGGGCTAGTTAATGTAAATAATGTTCGAGAAATTCCGATTAGCTGGTCATATTTGGGTCACTGTGGGTCAAGACAATTTTAACTAAAAACGGCTTTAACGATATTGACTAAATTTTGTATTCTATCGTTTTGGATTACGAGAAGACCATTTGGATAAATTCCGATTAATTGGCCATTTTTGGGTCACTGTGGGTCAAGCTAATTTTATCTGAAAAACGGCTCTAACGATTTTGGCTAAATTTTGTATTCTATACTTTCCGATCACAAGAATACCATTGGGTTAAGTCGCATGTTCAAGGACATTCAATTAGTGGGTCATTTTGGGTCACAGTGGTTCAGGGTCAAGCTAATTCTATCTAAAAAACGGCTTAAACGATTTTATATAAATTTTGTATACTACCGTTTTTGATTATCAGAAGTCCATTAAGCTAAGTCACGTGTTCGAGGAGATTTAAACAAGTAAGAAAAATCATGCGTACAGCATAGATTATGAAACACTTTCTAACACTCCCTGAAAACTTTAACGAAACTTCGTTACTAAGGGAAATAAGGTAAATAAGATAACTAAGTAAACATTTAAAAATCTGATTCCAGTAGTTACCGCCCATAGCCAAATATGTATTCCAATTCCTTTTAATAGCCCTGTATTTGATCTGTATGTTGATATATATTCCATATAATGGGAAAATTCAGTTTAGCAAGAAAACGTATAACAGGTTGAAATTTCTCTTTCAGCAATTTATACAATTAATTGAAAAAATACTTGAATACTTTTGTAAAGCCCTGTAATTTACCTAATCCCTCTATTACACGCCACTATTTCAGCTAAAATTTAATTCAAACTAAAATACTCTTAAAGCTACTGAAGCCACATTTCCAGAAATTATCATGCATTCACGATATGTATCCAATTCTTTGCGTGACCCTGTATATAATTTTATCTATATTCTACAAACTCTTTTAAATAAATTAAATGCAGTTCAGCGTAAAAATGCATAACTCATTTAAAAACCACCTTTAACCAATTTGCGCTAATACCCAGTAACCCTTACGAATTATTTTGTAAAGCCCTGTATATGAATTATAGAATTTATAAACACCATATAGTATGCATAAATATAGTGGAACATAAATGCGCATATCATAATTAAAAATGCATTTCCAGAAATTACCGCTAATGTACAGTACTTCTGATAAAATATACTATCTGAAAACTTTTGTGTGTCCCGTAAATGCTGTACACTTCGTAATATACATGAAATAACTTATAGTAAACATCAGCGACGTATATAAATTTCATTATATGTGAAATAGTTTAACATAATTAAAATACGCCGCAAACAATTCCCCCCTCCCAATATCATTATGTAACGGAATTCTTTTGTGTGGCCCTGTAAAAGAATAATAACTATTCTTTGCACCTAATATTATACAGAATGCATGTTTTAGTACACTTCATAAATGCATATCAATTTTGGTATGTTTGGATGCGTGTAACATCATTAAAAATCCTTTTAAACGATTTCTTCCCATAGGCCCTAATATAACGGAAAACTTTTGACTATCCCTGTAAATCAACTAAACATACTACAAACTTCATTTGAAATAGCGAACGTGGTATGGGAGACGTCAATAACCACCAAAAATTTCAGGATAATTCGAGTATATTTACGGGAGTTAGAGTGCGGACAGACGGCCATACGGACAGACGGCCAGACAAACCGAAGTCATAAACACTTTTCAACTTTGTTGGAAAGTGTTAAAAATGAAGTCATTTTGGATCACTACGAGTCAGGGTCACGAAGCAGCAAATTTCACGATATTTGGCGAAATATTGGCAATATTTAGCAGAAAAATCGACTTTCAAGATTACGAATGCTTATACACATACTTGGCGCAAAATGAAAGAATGTCGCCAAATTAGTCTATATTTGCCGAAAAAATTGCCTTTCGGGCTGTGAAGGATCTTTTAAGAAATTCTTAATAGGACTCGAGATATATTGTGAAACCAAGGGAGTCGAGCTCAAAATGTAATCTTGATTGATGTTCTTTAGTTGTAAATGTGTAAATAATGTAAAATTTAGAAACATGTACGTACATAGTTTTCCTATTCATTGTTTTTGTAAAAAAGTACTGTTATAAAACTAGCAAAATCAATGCTTTGTTTGGATTCGCGAAGCTTTATTTAATAAGATAAATATTTGAAAGTAACAATATTTTTACTTTCTTCTATCTTCAATAGAAGAAAGTATTGTAATCGAAATTTTTTTCGACTTCCGGTTTTCGACGGATTTGCATGTTTTAGGGGTCAGAGATTCCAAAAAACATGTTTATAGAAAATGTCTATCTGTCTGTGTGTCCGTCTGTCCGTCCGTCCGTCTGTCCGTCTGTCCGTCTGTCCGTCTGTCTGTCGCCATTGTACCATCAAAAAGTGTATGAAGTTATGTATAGAATTAAACCAAAATTTTATTATAAGTTTTTGGCTATGGCAAGCAGGCCCTACCGGAATTTGGAAAAAATTCGCCGGTAGGGGGCGCTGATATAACAATTTTTGTGCGATTTTGAATATTGTACCATCCAAAAGTGTATGGAGTTATGCATAGAATTGAACCAAATTTTTAGTTTAAGTTTTTGGATATGACAAGCAGGTCCTCCCTGAATTTGGAAAAAATTCGCCGGTAGGGGGCACTGTAATAGCGATTTTTGTGCGATTTTGAATATTGTACCATCGAAAAGTGTATGAAGTTATGCATCGAATTGAACCAAATTTTTAGTTTAAGTTCTTGGCTATGGCAAGGAGGTCCTCCCTTAATTTGTAAAAAAATCGCTCGTAGAGGGCGCTGTAATAGCGATTTTTGTACAATTTCTGTGCCATTTTGAATATTGTACCGCCGAAAAGTGTATGAAGTTATGCATAGAATTGAACCAAATTTTATGTGTTTATTTTTGGTCATGTCACGAAGGTCCTCCCTTGAATTTGGAAAAATTCTGCCGGAAGGGGGCACTATAATTGCGATGTCTGTACCATTTTCATTATTGTACCATCGAAAAGTGTATGAAGTTATCCATATAACTGAACCAAATTTTTTGTGCATGTTTCTGGCTATGGCAAACATGTCCTCCCTGAACTTGAAAAAATTCCGAAAGAAGGGGCACTAAAATTCCGATCTCTGAGCCATTTTCATTATTGTACCATCGAACAGCGTATAAAATTATGCATACAATTGAACCAAAATGTTTGTGCTTGTTTTTGGCTTTGGCCAACACGTTCTGCTTGAATTTGGAAATATTGCGCGGTAAAGGGACTCCGTGCTAGCGATTTTTGTATACTTTTCTTGATTTTTCATAGTTCTATTGTGCATCGGCGGCTCATGCAGCAGCGGGAACTCGCCTCCTGCTAAGCCGGCTATTCGCAAACAGCTGATAACGACAGAATAAGGAAAAATTAATAATTTTAACAAATATTATGATATAGATTAACTCGTTTTTAGTCCGTTTAATTGACTTGAGCAGAAAATTAAGATGAAAATCAAAGTTGGTATAGTATTGAACTAATAATATTGAAGTATTAACATGTGTAACTAGGTTTTGAAATATTAAGATGTATAAGATAGAAGAAAGTTTTGGGATTGGCACATCCAACTAGTTTATATTATTTTTGCATCTTTATTAAGCAAAAACGTTATTTTATGTTTTGGCGCATTTTAATTTTAGAAATGTAAATTCAGCCAAATAACTAAGAATTTCCTCGGATTTTTTTTTATTTATGATATCACGAATTTAACAATTAATTTTACTTGTTTACAATTCTTTTTTTGCCACTTTCCAAAAAAAAAACTAGTTGGATGTGCCAATCCCAAAACTTTCTTCTATCTTATACATCTTAATATTTCAAAACCTAGTTACACATGTTAATACTTCAATATTATTAGTTCAATACTATACCAACTTTGATTTTCATCTTAAATTTCTGCTCAAGTCAATTAAACGGACTAAAAACGAGTTAATCTATATCATGATATTTGTTAAAATTATTAATTTTTCCTTATTCTGTCGTTATCAGCTGTTTGCGAATAGCCGGCATAGCAGGAAGCGAGTTCCCGCCGCTGCATGAGCCGCCGATGCACAATAGAACTACGAAAAATCAAGAAAAGTATACAAAAATCGCTAGCACGGAGCCCCTTTACCGCGCAATATTTCCAAATTCAAGGAGAACCTGTTGGCCAAAGCCAAAAACAAGCACAAACATTTTGGTTCAATTGTATGCATAATTTTATACGCTGTTCGATGGTACAATAATGAAAATGGCACAGAGATCGGAATTATAGCGCCCCCTTCTTTCGGAATTTTTTCAAGTTCAGGGAGGACTTGTTTGCCATAGCCAGAAACATGCACAAAAAATTTGGTTCAATTATATGGATAACTTCATACACTTTTCGATGGTACAATAATGAAAATGCTACAGACATCGCAATTATAGTGCCCCCTTCCGGCAGAATTTTTCCAAATTCAGGGAGGACCTTCGTGACATGACCAAAAATAAACACATAAAATTTGGTTCAATTCTATGCATAACTTCATACACTTTTCGGCGGTACAATATTCAAAAGGGCACAAAAATTGTACAAAAATCGCTATTACAGCGCCCTCTACGAGCGATTTTTTTACAAATTAAGGGAGGACAACCTTGCCATAGCCAAGAACTTAAAAATTTTTTTTGGTTCAATTCTATGCATAACTTCATACACTTTTCGATGGTGCAATATTCAAAATCGCACAAAAATCGCTATTACAGCGCCCCCTAACGGCGAATTTTTTGCAAATTCATGGAGGACCTGCTTGCTATATCCAAAAACTTAAAATAAAAATTTAGTTTAATTCTATGCATAACTTCATACAGTTTTGGACGGTACAATATTCAAAATCGCACAAAAATCGCTATTACAGCGCCCCCTACCGGCGAATTTTTTCCAAATTCAGCGAGGACCTGCTTGCCATAGCCAAAAACTTAAAATAAAAATTTGGTTTAATTCTATGCATAACTTCATACTTTTTTGGACGGTACAATATTCAAAATCGCACAACAATCGCTATTACAGCGCCCCCTAACGGCGAATTTTTTCCAAATTCAGGGAGGACCTGCTTGCCATAGCCAAAAACTTAAAATAAAAATTTGGTTCAATTCTATGCATAACTTCATACACTTTTCGATGGTACAATATTCAAAATCGCACAAAAAACGCATTTACAGCGCCCCCTACCGGCGAATTTTTTCCAAATTCAGGGAGGACCTGCTTCTCATATCCAAAAACTTAAACTAAAAATTTGGTTCAATTCTATGCATAACTCCATACACTTTTGGATGGTACAATATTCAAAATCGCACAAAAATTGTTATATCAGCGCCCCCTACCGGCGAATTTTTTCCAAATTCCGGGAGGACCTGCTTGCCATAGCCAAAAACTTATAATAAAATTTTGGTTTAATTCTATACATAACTTCATACACTTTTTGATGGTACAATGGCGACGGACAGACGGACAGACGGACAGACGGACAGACGGACGGACGGACAGACGGACAGACGGACACACAGACATTTTCTATAAACATGTTTTTGGAATCTCTGACCCCTAAAACATGCAAATCCGTCGAAAACCGGAAGTCGAAAAAAATTTCGATTACAATACTTTCTTCTATTGAAGATAGAAGAAAGTAAAAAATCATAATATAATTCTTTTAAAATGCGTAAGTATTGTTTGCGTAAATAATTTCACATAAAAAGATTAAATTGTCTATTGGAATTCTCAACACTGAAAAAACACTTTTATAGTTGAATGTAAATAATTGAATTTTCACAAATTTTAATTCATTAAAAATATGCTATTATTTTCATAAAAAAGTACTTTAAAAATTTCATAAAAGAAATCGTAAAACTATTTAATTAATCGTGATTCTATCTATAATGACTAAATCCATGAGTTATTTTTTCTTCTGAAAATAGACGTGTTTCGTTTTTTATATGCAAAATTGCGTCCGTAATGGAAAAACATGTAAAATACATTCATTAAAATAATAATTTTTTTAATGTTATTCTGTAAAAAAATAATAATGTGAAAATCTACAGATTGTAGTTTATTTTTATGTTTAATTTCAAGTCAAAATACTGAATAGTTTTATTGTAAAGTGTACCATAAAATGCAATTTGTGTAACCTAATAGAGGATTCGCTTCGCTCGTCCTAATAACATGCTTTATAGCAATAGTATAGAGAGAATGATACTATGGGAATACTATATCTTGCTGAACACAAAGCCAATTTTGACCGAGCATAGGTCGGTCATCTCCGCGTGTTAAAAACTAGTGCACGGTATTTTACTAAACTTCATATTCTATTAGACCTTGACATAAATAGATAATTATTAGATTTAGGAGTATACAGACTAACAGATGTCACTACTACGCTCTGTTTTTGAGGATTTCTGTGATAGTTATATCTCATTAAAGATTATTGTCATTTAAATTTGATTGCAGATGATTTGAATTATACTGAAGAAAATTCTGTGGCGGTCAAGATATTGCATTGAATTAAAATTTTCGAAAGTGAATCAAATAATAAAAAGAAAAAAAAAATATTTTTAAAGCTAGTGAAACGGCAGAATCTATTTACTTAAAATTTTAAACTCTGCATGCATATATTATGAAGCCAAAATAAGTTTTTCTGTTTGTTCCGTTTTGCTTTTTGTCGTAATTGCCAGAAACATGTTATGTCATTTATGATTAAGGTTGAATGTTTATCTAGAAAAAAAATGACACCTTTATAATACCAATATTTCTAAAAAATATTATTCGAGAACATAAGAGAAATTCGAGAATTTGAGATGAATTCAAGATAGACTTTTAATGCAAAGATTACTTTTGAAAATAGTGGTATTAAAACGACAGTCAATTACAAATTCTGATTTTACACGACAAACGTTCAACCTTGTTTATTATAAATAAACATCGAACATGAAATGCAACCATTATTTCAACCATTTTCATGCTGCGGATTAGCATTGCCAGCAAACACATACCTTTCGGCACACGATCGGACCGCAGCCGGCAGTGTCGGTTAAGTGTCTGCTTGGGCACAGTGATTTCGGTGAAGTGTCAGCAGCATGTCGGCAACTGAAACATAAGAATCTGCTTTTTCGACTGCCGGTTACCGTAATAGGTCCCCTTATGGTTATATATCGGCAAGCGACTTACACCGGCAAGTGACGCCGGACCGATATGTGATTTCTGATAGTGGCCCGATTAGATTTGCCAACATCGGTCCGAATTTGGAATTTTAGTCTTAGCCGGCATTTTTTTTTCTTTTTCTTAATTTTGTTTGAATTTGAGTTTTGATAAGATATGTATATTTCATGTATTTTATGAAATTCTAACAGTGATAAACAAAAATTTTTTTTTCAAAAATAGCTTATATATATATATATATATATATATATATTTTTTTTTTTTAAAGCTGTTATTGAATTCATTTAAAAAAGGCTTACAATTATTTGAATCATCAAAAGAGTTTCTTAAATCGCCTCTTAAAATTATTATTCGTTATAAACTTAATCGTAGAAAAAAATTTTCATAAATTAATTATTTTCTAACTATATATTCATTTTAAAAGCAACAGCTATGTTTCTTATGTTATTTAAAAATCAAATTATTAAAAAAGTGCTTAAAATTATTTTGCAAGCTATAAAAATATAAAAAAACTACCCAACTTTTTAGCATTAAATTTTAAAAGAAAGATTCAGAAATCTCCCACTTCTAAAAAATTATTTGCCAAAAAAAAGATAAATTAATATTTCTATTTTATTTGATGATTAAAAAATGTTGATAAGTAAAAGAATCATTTTTGCTACTTAATCACTAAAAATATATTCTACATTAAATCATCAAATTATAAAGAATGAACTCTTATTCTAATTAAAAGTAATTAATTACCAACCTCTTTTTTTATTAAAATTACCTTTTCTATGTTACAAATATATATTTCTTGAATTCATGCATTTAATTACATTACAAATCCTAAAGAAAAAAAAAATTATTAAGAGAAAAACCTTTGAAAATCACTTATTTTATTTAATAAGTATTCTTAAATTTATAAGAAAGATTCAGAAATATCCCCCATTTAAAAATTATCTTCCAAAAGAAAAAAAAATGTAAATTAATATTTTTATTTTGTTTTTTAAATTAAAAATATTGATAATTAACAAATTAATATTGCAACATACTCGTTAAATATATGTTCTACTTTAAATCATCAAAACGACATAAAATGAATTCTTATTCTAATTAAAAGTTAATAATTACTAACTTTTTATTTATTAAAATATATTTTTCCATGTTAAAAATATATATTTTATAAATTAACGCAAGGCATGTAATTACTTTATAATCCTAATAAGAAAATCTGATCAACTGAACAAGAACTCTAAAAATATGTTTTTAATACTTAATTACTCTTAAATTTATATCTATTCTTAATTATTCTTAATTATATCTAATCTTAATTAAACTTAAAATTATTCTTAAATTCCTTTGCTTTAACGAATTCGCTAAGATATTTATTTCATTCATTTCAATATTAAATTAACTTTTAAATAAACGCGCGTAAGACAATTATAAATAAATAAATAAAAAATAAAATAAAAACACTTCACAATTCTAATTTTCCCATCTACCATTTACCTTTAATGACATTGCGTATCGATAAGACTTCCCCTTATTACCTCATACAATCCCCCCGTGATCAAGTCCGAATGGCCAAGTGGTTAAGGCATCTACTTCCTGACCTTGGGTTCGCTGGATTAAACCCAACCTCAGCACAGTGCCGAAACACGTTCTTTTCAAATGTGCATTCCGCGATGGCTCATAGATTGCGCCATCAGAACAGATTTTTTTTTCAATTGATGCTGGCGTCGGGCTGCGACCGGCATTCGTGTGGATAGCTATCGGTATACTGTCGGCATAGAGTTTTGCCGTTACTGGACCGGCTGTGCGTCTATCTGTCGGGCGTCACTCGCCCGGCATGTCGAAAAAGATACGGAACCGGTACGGCAGCCGGTATCGTGCCGATACCGTCGGTAACGGCAAAGTGGCTGTCGGCCGATTGTTTACCGATAGCTCTGTGTTTGCTGGGTTATTATAGAAGATTCCGCCTGAGTTACTACTTCTTCCATTACTTGAAAAACAGTTATTATATCTATTGTATTTCTTCAATCTTGAAAATGGCAAATAAAAATTAAATGGATATTAAGTACGTGAAAATTAAGAACTAAGTGTAAAACCAACAGAGTGAAAAATGTCCGAGTCGAGAAGATTACTGTTTGAATTTCACTCTATTGGTTTTATGCTTAATTAGCAATGTGATAATTCATGTATTTCATATTGAATTATTTCGGGCGTAATTTCATTGCTATAAATTACTTGAAAAACTTATTAAAATTATACATATAGAAATTAATTATAACTTAAACATTTTTTAACAGATTTCAAAATTTCCTATATACGTTTATTTACACATAAAAATCCCTTTGTACTAATACAAGTGAAATTTAATATGCTAAAAATATCGGTAATGAAATACCGACATTAATTAACAATCAACCCAACATACAAGCCATTTCATTATTTTGAAATGCAGCCTGATATTTAGAACTTACTCGAGAAATTAAACAATAATAAAACCCATATAAAAAACACAAATAAATGTAAAAGAATTAATTTCAGGTGCATACATATAATATAAAATTATTTAAAATACATCAAAAATATCTTAAAATACATTGGAAAAACCCAGAAAGTTTTCAGCTATCAGCCAATTTTACTAATGCATTTTAAGATATTTAAGATATTTTTGATGATTTTTTAAATATTAGGTTGAGCAAAAAGTTCTGGAAATTTTTAAATCTAATAGTTACCGGAATTTGTATCGTATATAGGAGTACTAGTGGTATATCTATAAGAGTCCAGGAATTTCAGCTCCAAAATGCCTATTGAACAGTATCATTGAACAGTGTTGATCCGGCATTATTGGAGAAAAGGTCCAACGATTCTGAAAGCCGATTCTTAAGGGCCGTCGATTTGAATCCTTTAATGAAGTTGAAAAAGCATCTCAAGAGATTTTCGATTCCACGGAGCCGCCATGGTACTTTCAACAAATCCGAAATCTGGCAGAACAATGGCAGAAAGTCGTGGACTATGATGGTCTCGACTTTGAAGAATAGTTCTTGTTTGCTTTTGTTGTTAATTTGTGCATAACAACGCAACTTTCACAAATTTCCCAGAACTTTTTGCTCAACCTAATAATTTATATTGTGCGTACAATATTATTGCACTATTATTATATGCACAGGTGTATTGCACCTGAAAGTAATTCGTGTACATTTACTTGTGCTTTTTATATGAATTATTTAACTCAAGTGATTATTTAACTCAGTTAACTAATTAACTAAGTTAATTATATAACTCAAGGTGAATTGTGCACTAAAATTTTAACTTTCATTTATTTAAATAATAAAACCTTTTATTTTATAAATATATTTTGCTGTTGCAGTTTCGCAACCAGTTGTTGCAACTGGTAAATAGTTCAAATAATAAAGATAATCTGGCAATTTATTGCATGCCTCCAGGTACCTCAAAAAGGATCAATAAAAATCTATATATATATTACGCTAACGTAACTGGCACAGAAATCGCGATTATTTGTTATCGTTTAATGGCAACGCCCTAGAAACGCATCTCATTGGTTATAGTGGAAAAATCCTTTGGCACGATATAGGGCGATGGGGTTTATTTATTATTTACGTATCGCTCTTTCGCTGCAATTATGGAGCTTCAAAATATCATTTGAAATGCCCGTAAAAGATCTCGGCGAATGCTTGAAAGTGAAGCAGAAGCCAAATTAAGAAGAGAAAATCGAAATAGGTTGGATCGAGAACTCCTTCAGACACAGAGCATAAGTGATCGCTAAAATAGGCTTAATAACCGTAGTATGCACGCGTTACTTCTGAAATCTAAATTACTGATTTAAACGTTCCGGGGCATAATTGTGGGACTTTTGAGTGAAACGTGCAATTTATGCAAAGCACTGTATTGGAAATGCGAATTAAACAGCAGCAAGAAGTTTACAAAATGTTGTCATGACGTTAAATTAATTTTGTCAGAAACTCCCGATTTGATAAAAGATTTGTTGTGTCAAAATTCGTCCCTGGTAATTTGCACCGTCTTTATCCCCCTCTGTGCGGACCTGCGATACAAATTTCAGGTTCATTTAAGAATATTATTATGGGCCCACCAGAAGTAAGATGCAATAAAACCTGCTTAGACGGAAACGAATACGACCAGTGATAAATTCCGTTTTATGCAGGATATTTAAATTAAATAAAGCATAATAGCATTTTGGGGGAAGTGGGGAGCTGGATTTTTTAACCATTTGTAAAAATGGTTATTGTTCTCTGTCAGAGTAGGAAATCAAAAGCATATTTGAAGGTTTTTATTGGTTTAATCCGCATTTTATTCGTGTTCTGATTTGTCTATACAGTAATTTGTATTTCCCTTTACATTCAACAACGATGGATACTTTCTGTTGCCACTATGACAAAAAAGTAATAAAAACTACAAAAAAAATTAATAACTCAGAAACAAATTAAACAAATTAAGATACAGCTTTCAAACAAATTGCATTTAAAAGTACAATTTTTTCTCTATCCGACGGTGTAAAAAGTAATATTGTCGGATGTTTAGAAGTTTAAGAATGAAATTTCATTTAAAATGTGTCGTCAGATTTCTTGGAAATCGGACCATGGGAAAGCCTTTTCCCGCACAGCCAATGAAATGCTTGGATAATTCGTAAGTTTTAGGTGGATAATACGTTGTAATAACACTATTAATGTTTAATTTATGGCGTACGTAATGTACACTGTTAAAAATGTCGTGGAAAATTACCTCTGTTTTTAAAGGCTCTCTATTTTCCGACCAATGAGAACGCTAGAAAAACAATTATGAAGCGGTCTCATTGGTCAGAATATAGATAGCCTTGAAAAACAGGAGTAATTTTTCACGATATTTTTAACAGTGTAGGATCAACTCGGTGCGATTTTTTATGTCTTAAATTTTAGTCTTTGAAAAAGCATTTTCCAAATGGTCATTGTAATTTGTTAAATTGCTTTTTATTATTATTATTATTATTATTATTATTATTCGTTTATTGCAGGATTCTATTATAAACAGGCTTTGCTCTATTAGAAAATAAATTTGCTGGATGGTACTTTAAAAAAAAATCTATATAGTAATATTTGCTTACAATTTTATTATTTCCTTTTCAGTATTACAGTTTATGTTGTATTTGTGATTGCATTTGCATCTAAAGATTTTAAATAAGAAATTAAATTATTGGAAATGTAATTAAATTTTAATTGAATTTATCAATTAATTTTGAATAAATTTTTTTTTAAGTATGAGACATATAAAAATTAAATAACCTATGACTTTACACAACTTTGGAACTGAACAAGAGTCCCTACGGACCTGCGATAAAAATTTCAGATTCATCTAAAATTATTATTACGGAGCCGGGCAACGCCGCGCCGGGCGGGTCAGCTAGTTAATTTCAATTGCTATAAGTGATAAACATGGATTTTAAAAAAGGCAAAATATCTTTATTAACCATTTGGAAAAATGGTTATTGTTCTCTATCAGGGTAGGAAATTAAAAGCATATCTGAAGGTTTTCATTGGTTTAATTAGCATTTTATTTGTGTTCTGATTGGTCTGTACAGTAATCTGTATTTCCCTTTACATTTAACAACGATGGATACCTTCTGTTGCCACTATGACAAAAAAGTAATAAAAACTACAAAAAAAAATTAATAACTCAGAAACAAATTGAGATACAGGTTTCAAAGAAATTGCATTTCAAAGTACATTTTTTTCTCTATCCGACGGTATAAAAAGTAATACTGTCGGATGTTTAGAAGTTTAAGAATGAAATTTCATTTAAAATATGTCGTCAGATTTCTTGGAAATCTGACGATAGAAAAGCCTTTTTCCGAACAGCCAATGAAATGCTTGGATAATCCATAAGTTTATGGCGTACGCAATGTAGGATCAACTTGGTGCGACTTTTTATGTCTTAAATTTTAGTCTTTGAAAAAATCGTTTCCAAATGGTCGTTGTAATTTGTTAAATTGCTTTTTCTTTTCTTTTTATTTACATTTTGATATGTTTCATTGCATCAGGTGACAACATTCTGAAGTAAATAAAATGATAAAAATATTTTCGAAAAAATTTGTGAAAGTAAATTATTTTACATTTATTGTTCCATGACTCTATGTAGCATATCTTTCCAAATTTTAGGGACCTCCGTAACTCACGTTCACAAATTTCCATTTTTAATATTGCAGTTAATTTCATTATCCTTGTGCTCGCGTGATTTCTGTTTCTGTTTCCTGATTTTTCAATTTAGAATTTTGCGAAAATATTTTTACTAGGACTTCCCTCAGAGGGATTAGTCTGAGCGATATTACTGAGAACATAGATTTAATAATAACATGTGGAAGCAAAGAAAATGAGATGTTACCTTTAATTGTCCATATACTGAGAAAAATTGAAATGATGAAAATAAACGAATTGTAGAATTACAAAATCTTACATATAAATTCGCATACACTGTTTAAAAAAATGGGAAATCAAACCATTCAAGACAGCCATGGATATAAAATTGAAAGTACGCAATATATTAAAAGTAAAATAGAAAATGAAACACTAATTTACTTATATCGGAATTTTAACTGTATAAAATGATGTCAAGAGCATAATCAGACGCTCCGCACCAATTTGAGTAACTTTAATGACAAATATATGATGTTTAAAAAGAATGGACTATACTTTATATGGTGTGTGCTCCGCCGGAATAGTTAATATTGTACAATATCTGTTTTCCACGGATGCAATGAGGTTGTCGATAACATTTAAGGAATTCTCTTCTCAAAATCTAATATAGTATCAAAGTACCGGATACATCAAAAGTGGCATGCAATGCTTTGTTAGAGTGTGTTTTAGATATGCTCGATCGGATTTAAATGATGAGTGTATGCTGGCCACTACATACGTTGTATTGTTTTGTTTTCAAACATATTCTGCACAAGTTGAGCTGTATTTAGCATGTATTAAATAAAAGAAATCGGCAATGATTACAACATAAAGTATGACACAAGATCTGAATATATCGTCTGCATAACTTTTGAGCTGTCAAAGTGTCATTTGAAGTAATTTACAAATCCATACATATTTATTCAGCAAATCATGCAAGCTAACATACGCCAATATGAACCCGATTACAAAATTTCACCAGAATAAGTTAATATATAAAAAATCTACTAATGATAATTGAGAATATGACCTTATGATAAAATGTCTAGAAAAATGAATCGGATAAAAAATTCATATCACATTTAAAACGGCACTTCCCTCTGTTAGTGGCCTTGGCGAGAGAGAGAAAAGCCTATAGAAGGAACACTTTAACAAGTACTTTCGGGCAACCTACTCACTGTTTCATACAGTTCTTTATTCAATATTTACACAATTTATTTAATGCTAGGTGGGTATCTATCAGTTTTGTTGCATTTAAATCGCATGTTTTGCGGAGGAAATGCAGCATTATGAAATATTTAAAGTTGCTGTACCTAATAATTCCAAATTAATGGTAATTGAGATCGCTTTCAGTTAATTTCATCTTTTTAAATTTTAAATTTTTAGAAACCATTCATAGACAATTGTATATTTTAAAACTAACTCGAAGCAAAATTTCAAGATTTTGGGCTCAGCAGTAACAGAGAAATAAAAAATTTTTGAAAGTTTTTTGTTTCTGCACTGTTTTTTATAGCGACATTTTTCGAAATTGTTCTATTGCGAGAATTTACGTCATGATAAATACAGCCATGTCAATTTTCATGTTTATATTCCTAACAGTTCCATGTTCTTCGTTACTTAGATCATCTTTAGATATTTTTCCGCTTTGTTTAGTCTTTCTATTTTTTAGAATTCGTTATACAACGAGTATTTACATCTTATTAATTACTACCATGCCAAAGTTCTAGTTTCTAACCCCAACAGTATCCCAAAAATTTCAGTATTCCAAATAAATCATAGTTTAGAACCTTTCTAGAAATGTTTACGTTTATCCGTCAAATTGAACCTTTTAGAGAGCGTTCATTACGAGTATTTACATCTTAAAAGTAACTACCGCACCAAATTTAAAGTTTCTAACCCAATCAATATCGCAGAAATCACAATTTTAGAACATTTTTGCTCCTGCAGCGATATAGGTTCTTGCACTGACATAAAATAGTCTTTTTTTTTGGAGCAGAGATGGCCACCAACATTTTTTTAAGGGTGCTATGTAGTTCCAGAGATAACACCTCACAAACGTACAAGCATTAATAATATTATATACTTTATAATATTATAACGCTTTATAATATTAGCCTTAGATGTACAGATACAAAAGCCATTTATCTGTTACAAGCTAAAGTGCCGGCGTTGCCCAGAATTTGAAGGATGTTTGTTCTGAAAAATCAATTTCAAAATTTAACATACAACACAAAACAAACATTAAAAAAAGCAGTCGAAATGTTGTTGAATGAATCATATGAAAACGCTATATAAAACTGTATAAATGTATATAACAGACGCAAAAGAATACAGCTATAAATGAACTTATTTCAATTTATAATTGGAGCAATAATGTTAAAATACGTCAATATTTCCCTAATCGGGTTTTTATTATGCTTCAATACATTTTTCACACTCATATGACGTTATACTATATCCACCATGCCCTTTATATTTCCAATATGACGTAATATTTTCCTCTTTCACGTGGAAACCTTGAAATAGAAAAGTTATGAAGTTATATTCACTTTCATTTAAATTCGTCAAACCATTTATTTGATTTTCATATTTCACGTGAATATCTTGCAATAGAGAAGTTATGACGTAATATTCACCTTTTTTTTAAATTCGGCAAACTATTTATTTCATTTTCATTTTTCACGTGGAAATCTTGCAGTAGAAAATTAATTGTTGTAGTAATAATTTTATTGTGTTTTTTAATTGTTGGCAACTGCTATAACGAAAAATGTTTAAATTTGATAAGAAATTGCTGTTAAATTGGTGGGTTTTTATTAATTAAAAATTAACTACAAGTTATTTCGATTCCGGATTATTTTAGTTGTCTCGGCCATGTTTTAATACACATGTACGTATCTCTTCACAATTTTGGCTTCTAAATTGTGGATTTTTTATAGAATTACAAACAGACAGATAGACAAATTTTCATTTTTATATATCTCTCTATTCTATAAAAAGTAACTAACGCTGTCACCGCCGCCGCCGCCGGTTTTGAATTTTTTGTGACCGGAGGTCTTTCTTCGTTAATATTAAGAAAACTATTGCATACAAATATATGAAAATCGGTGGTATTATAGCGAAATGCTTGATCAACACACTAATGCATACAGTTTTCAAATCGAAGAATTATTTTAAGAGATATTTAATGCTAAATTTGGACGAAATCGTTCCATTAAAAAAAATTATAAGAGCAAAAGCTATACATGGGAATTTAATCATTTTTAGATCATTTTATTCAATAGAAGATCCCGGTTTGCAGATTTCATTATTTTTTTTTTTTTTAATTTGACTCATTTTTTGAGGTTTTATTTCTATTTTAATTTCAAATATTCAGCATTTCGACAGATATTTTTTACATATTTTAGAAAATGGTATTAATTTAAACTGTTGCCAACTGTATAAACAGCGCAAACAATAATGTTTGCTTCAAATAAAAAAATTATTTACACGTTACTATTATAAACAGAAAAAAACCTTCAAATTAAAATTAAATAATTAGGTATAAAAAGCAGGCACTTATTGGAAATTACGCCATAAAAACTATATTTACATGTGAATTTTAAAAGAGAAAGGATATTGTAAAATAAATTCATTAACATGCGTTAGAAATCTGAAATAGAACAAATTACGTCACATTACACTTATTATGCAAAATGAACAAAAAATAGTATTGCAAAACAGTTTAAATTTAAAAATTGCGCGAGACAAAATATTGGAGGTTAAATATTAGATTTTTTCAAAATTTTATTATTTGTCGTTTGATGTGAGGTGTTCAGCTATAAGTATGCAAATTTTTATGTTTCAACATAATTAGGGGCTGAGTTAGAAAAATTGCTTTAAATACACAAGTTAGAGCCCAGAGGGTTAAATATTAGACTTTTTCAAAATTTTATTATTTGCTGTTTGATGTGAGGTGTTCAGCTATAAGTATGCAAAAGTTCATGTCTCCAACTTAATTAGGGGCTGAGTTAGAAAAATTGCTTAAAATACACAAGTTAGAGCCCAGAGGGTTAAATAATAGACTTTTTCAAAATTTTATTATTTGTCGTTTGATGTGAGGTGTTCAGCTGTAAGTATGCAAAATGTCATGTCTCCAACTTAATTAGGGGCTGAGTTAGAAAAATTGCTTAAAATACACAAGTTAAAGCCCAGAGGATTAAGTAATAGACTTTTTCAAAATTTTATTATTTGTCGTTAGATGTGAGGTGTTCAGCTATAAGTATGCAAAATGTCATGTCTCCAACTTAATTAGGGGCTGAGTTGGAAAAATTGCTTAAAATACAGCAGTTAGAGACCGGAGGGTTAAATATGACTTTTTCAAAATTTTATGATTTATCGTGTTATCGCAAGTGTTCAGCTATAAGTATGCAAACTTTCATGTCTCCAACTTAATTAGGGGCTGAGTTAGAAAAATTGCTTAAAATACACAAGTTAGAGCCCAGAGGGTTAAATATTAGACCTTTTTCAAAATTTTATTATTTGACGTTTGATGTGAGGTGTTCAGCTATAAGTATGCAAAATTTCATGTCTCCAATTTAATTAGGGGCTGAGTTTGAAAAATTGCTTTAAATACACAAGTTAGAGCCCAAAGGGTTAAATATTAAGCCTTTTTCAAAATTTTATTATTTGTCGTTTGATGTGAGATGTTCAGCTATAAGTATGCAAAATTTCATGTCTCCAACTTAATGATATTAGGGGCTGAGTTAGAAAAATTGCTTTAAATACACAAGTTAGAGCCCAAAGGGTTAAATATTAAGCCTTTTCCAAAATTTTATTATTTGTCGTTTGATGTGAAATGTTCAGCTATAAGTATGCAAAATTTCATGTCTCCAACTTAATTAAATTACGGGCTGAGTTAGAAAAATTGCTTAAAATACACAAGTTAGAGCCCAGAGGGTTAAATATTAGACTTTTTCAAAATTTTATGATTTGCCGTTTGATGTGTGGTGTTCAGCTATAAGTATGCAAATTTTCAAGTCTCCGACATATATAGTTTCTGAGAACGGGCTCTGTGACAGACGGACAAACAGACAGACATAGGAGTGAGACAGGTAGGGTTTAGTTAGATGGACGAAACTCTAAAAACATGCTGCGGATGACTGTAACAACATCCTAAAATTACATTACCATCAGCGATCTACCAATCCCGAATTTAGTTTATATTCGTTTCATATATTCTTATTCTTTTGTGCGGCCCTGTAAAATAATTATCAATATTATATACAGTAAAACCTCTGAATTGCGAACACCCCGAGAATGCAGAATTTGTCCTCTATTTAGAGGTGACCGCTACTGAGAGTAAAACATGTACAGTTATTTAAGAGTTGGTAATCGAAAAAATGTCCGCTAAATAGAGGTGTCCACTAATCGAGTGTGTCCGCTATGGAGGTTTTATCAGTAAAACTTCTGAATAGCGAAAACCTCGGGAGGGCAGAATTTGTCCTCTATTTGGAGGTGTTCGCTACTGAGAGTAAAAAATGTTCAGTTATTTAAGGGTTGGTAATCGAAAAAAAATGCCCGCTAAATAGAGGTGTCCACTAATCGGGTGTGTCCGTTATGGAGGTTTTACTGCATAATAATATCATCCTTTACAAGAAAATTGCATGCTGTATGATAGACAGACAGACATCCAGAGAAAGATAACCTCCGGATCTATAAACACTCATGTCTTTTGTTTTAATCCTCCACAATTGTATGTCATACAACATGCCAGATTTTATACAACAGGCTAAAAACGGTCACCGTGGTACGGAATACTGTATTATTATTTGTTTGCCCACCAAAACTGGTTGCCACGGGTTGTTGCAAGGTTTGTGATCACGTGGTTGAAACTGATCTATTCAATATTACTGCGTGCGTATTTTTTTTTATTTGCTCCATGTGTTCAAACCAGTTGTCTACGAAAACATCAACCGGTGAAAGTGACGCACACCAAATTTCTGTGACGTATGGAGATAAATTGTGCTTTTTTAAGAGTTTTTTCTATATAATTTTTAAACGGTTTGGAACTTATTTTTCATAGTAGGTGCATTCAGTAGGCGACCCTCATAGGTACCTTCTGGTGCATTCAGAAACGAAATCCGACAAATATTTTTTGAGTTATGCTTGACGAAAGGTTTTTATTAGGCTTTTTTTTTAGTCGGACATGGCGTTAATATCCATCGTAGTAGTAAAGTGTCCGGACAGTAATATTTCGCTGAGTATTAGCCTTCGCTTCGCTCAGACAATTATTTTATCTTCTTAAGAATGTTGCCGTCTGATACAATGAAACATGTCGAAATATAAATGAATTAAGATATTTTTCCTCTTTTAAAATTTACGTTTATCACTTATATCAATTATTGAGATTTATTTGATATTTTGAAGTGATTTTTATATATAGTTTTTTATAAAATTAATTGTTTGTTTGGACACATACATCATACTTGTGTGCTTGACAAAAAGGCCTGCTACAAGCTTGCAACAAATCATCGTCGATATACAGGGACGAGATAGCACAATGAAATTTACAACACAGAGAATTTTTACATCCGGGAGGTCCACAAAGAGTGTGCAATGGAGCCAGCGGGAGTCGAACCCGACAAGTTTCCTACGCTCTAAAGCGATTAGCAGCGTGGTATCTTAACCACTCGGCCACGGAGGCCACTATAAAATTAATTTATAATGAAAAATATTAAAACAAATATTAAAATGTTGCATTGTTATTTAAAACACACCTATCTAAATAACGTTTTATAATAATGGAATATCAGTAAATGAGTGAAAAATCGATTTCAAAAATCTATCTTTGTATACACTAATGAACTTAACCCTTTCGAGTCCGCTTTCCATTTTGAGACAAAAAAATAATTTTACCTTAATAATGATAACAGCAGATATCTAATAAGATTTACTGAAGTTTTAGGAAGATGTCATTGTCTGAAACCTACAGCATTTATTTATTTTGCGTATTATTCATTTCCTATTTATATGACAATAGGCTAAGGAAGAGTTTTTGGAGACGTTTGGAAAATAGCGTATTAGAACAGGGTTTGACAGATATTACAAATGTTTAACATTTTTGCGTAATATCCAGGGTTCTCGCTGCTGCTTGCCTGGTTAGAGACCTTTGATTTACTGTTGCTTCGACATCACATAGAACAGTCATAAGTTCTTCAAAAGTTGAAGTACCGAGTGTTCTGATCAGAGAGACTGATTAAATGTGTTCTGAACACATCTAATCAGATGCTCCCACCATCTACCCCACCAAGCTGCTGTTGGAGGCATGAACTTCCCATTTATTAGGTGACAGTTGTTCCGAAAAATGATCGCCTTCCAATGCAATGGTTTTAAATGGTCTTGTACCTTTTAAACGCGTCGAAAATTAGCGAAAAACTTCCAAGTTTGAATTAGTCTATCTTCAAAACCTTTTTATGTATAAACATGAAATTTTGGACATTCATTAAAACAGATTGTGCTATATAATATGTTACCATTAGAAACTTATTAGCCTTTTACAAAATTTGTATATTGTTGAAATCAAAGTAGCTCTTTTTTTGTCCCAGAAGTCATTGTGCGCATGATATCTTGAGAAAGTATGTATGGATTGCCATGAAATTTGATAAAGTTTCTAATCAAATATGTGTGTTTAAAATGAACTACTTTTAAATATTTACAATCGTAATATTTTTAGTTATGACTATATTTATTCATTAAAAATATAATTTTTTTATTTTTTTTACAATTTTTTTTTTTTTTTTATACAGTTAGTGAAATAATTTCGGCCTAAGAGTAGTTCATTTTAAACACACGTATATGTTTAGTATCTTAACCAAATTTCATGACAATCCATACATACTTTCTCAAGATATCATGCGCTCAATGACTTTTGGAGTAAAAAAAAGAGCTATTTTGATTTCAACAATACACACATTCTGTAAAAAGCAAATACATTTCTAATGACAGCATATTACAAAGCATAATCTGTTTAATCAATATCCAAAATTTCATGTTTATACATAAAAATCTTTTGAAAATTGACAAATTCAAACTGAATTTTTTTTGTTAAATTTCGTCGCGTTTAAAAGTATAAGACCCCTTAAGAGGTTATTTGTGCCTCAAAAGTTTCAGATTTTTTTATCCCTAACTTTAGCTTTCCGTTCTTCATAGGAAAGAGATCTAGCCCTAACACAGTCCTTACTTTTATGTGGTTTTTCACAAAATAAACATACCTGTTCATTTGCGCTAAATAGCCCTGCCGCCATATGCAATTTTTTTTTTCCTTTTCGGAAATTTTATTTAGGTTTGTCTTTCGGGACTAATTCTACAGAACCTGATTTGGCTAATTTTAATCTTTCCACTCCTGCAACTTCTTGTTTCAGGAATTCCATCAAAGTTAGTATAAGGTAAAGCGAGGAGAGTCTGCGCACATTTCAAAATAATAATAATAAAAAATCTAAATATTAATATTTTGCTGAACTATGCATGAATAACTTTGACTTCATTTGTTTTTTATGCATTTCCATTGTTATTTTGTTGTTATATTGTAATTTAATAGAACATCAGTAATAAAACCAAGAAAACTATTTTGCGCAATCTCTCCTTACAGGGTTGGAGAGAATGCGCACATGGGTAGGAGAGATTGCGCACATAGGTAGAAGAGATTGTTATTAATAATAACTACACTTAAATTGTTAACAATAATAATTACACTTAATCGACATTGTTGAAAGGTTTTTGTGAGTAAATATTATTGTATTAGGAGTGAATATTTCAACCAAATGTTTAAATAATAAATAAAAGAAAGAATTTTAACAACAGTTAAAAATTTTAATTTAAGAAGATTAAAATATCAGAAAAAGCAAGCCCTACTAAGATTACCAAATAACGATAATATAGTTGATAACATGTTTAAGTTGAAAACTACTTCATTTCCATATCCACAGTTTCATTGTATTTTGTTTTCTAAACGAAGTTATCGTCGTTCACAATCGATGCACTTATTGTGGTAAATCGTGCATCTTTCGTGTAATCACATGCAACAAGCAATACATTGAATCCAGTCAGTTGTCGAAGATGTGTCCTGGTACAGTTCCAGACATTCAGTGCACTCATCCTCACTGACCTTCGGTTTTTTCCCCTTTAGTTTTTTTATCCCACTTTTTGCGGAAACACCTTATCTTCAGCAGTTTTTATTTATTTATTTATTTATTTTGTACCAGCATCCTTCTTAAGTCTTTTTTCATGTATATTTTGTGGATCAGTAACATTAGTTGAACTCTGTTTCCTTTTGATTTCGATGGCATGACACTACTTGGGATGGGTGAAAGCTTTTCCAAAACATTGTATTAGAAAATTTATTTTAGTTAACAAAATTAATTTATTAGCAAATTAATTGTCCATAAATTTAAAAAATATATAAATATTTAATTAAATTATTGACAAATATATTATTAATTTATTAACAAAAATAATGACATAAAATTAATTTAATAACAACTGTATTATTAATTTATTAATAAAATTTTTATCTGCAAAAGTATATTTTTGAAAATTAATTTGTTGCCAAATTTAGTTTTGATAATTATGTGTTTTTCCGTAATTATTTCAAAATTGATTCATTCATACGTTTTACACGTAATTTGCAATTCATACAAATTTCTCAATAAGCTGTGTAATCTCTCCTAGCACTTAAACTTATGAGGAAATGCGCCATCTCTCCTAAGTAGCAGATGCGTAAACTCTCCTATTTTGGTAGGAGAGATTGCACGGCCTTTTATTTAAATATGACCACTTCTAAAATGAATCGTTGGTGTTTGCATACTTAGTCCGGGTTAGTAGTTTATAAGAAATCGTTTAAGTTCAAAATATTTTGTATTACTGACGTTCTATTAAATTTCTAGCGAACAGTTATGAAAATTCAAGCACTTACTTTGGAAAAACAAAACAAAATAGCACTGCTTTATGCAAGACGCTTGGAACAATCAATATGCACATTCATGTAGACACTGCACTAATGCTGCTGTACAACTACCTGGAGTCGCTGCGCGCGCACTCTAGTCCTTCCCGTCGAATCTCTTTGTGCGCAATCTCTCCTACCGCGCGAACTCTCCTCGCTTTACTATAATTGATTTTGTTGATAACGAATTACTACTACTGCTATCGACGCTTGATCTATTTGAAATATTATATCGTCGCCATGCTCTCATTACATCTTCTGACAAGCTAGATTCTATCATGGTTCTGTTGTATTGTTTTTAGCCCGGAACAGGCACAATTAAATCCCGAACTCACAACCCCGATATTAAGAGGTTCGTGGTTCCGGTCCCTGTTCGGGCGCCAGATGTTAGGATTTAAAGTTCTGGTAAATGAGAGCGCAAGCGGTGTACGCCTTTCCTTTAAATTCTTCTTTTAATGCATTTAAAGTTCTGGTAAATGACGCAGCGCAACGTAATGTTTTGTTCGAAATATGGGAACGTCCAATCGTTACTCTTGTGATAATTAGAGCAAATTTTCATATATAATTCCAATTATTTTATTACAAAATATAAGTAAGATAAAAATTGATATAACCAGCTAAACACCACTGTGTTCCACACACAAACATATATCTGATTTATAACAAAATAATTACTTATGTATATATTAAATGACTCTTGTGACACTCTGGTCACAATAGTAACCAAACTTTGATTGATTATATAGACAAGGGAAATGCTGTTTGTTACAAATTAGATATATATTAAATGAGTGGAGCACAATAGTATTTTACTGGTTATATCACTTTTTATCTTAATTATATTTTATAGTAAAATAATTGCAAGTATTTGAAAAAAACCCGCACGAATGGTCACAAGGTTAATAGTGAACGTTCCCATATTCTATGTATGTAAATAAATTTTGTGATCAAGCAAAACAAATTTAATCTGTAGAATATTTCGAACTCAACAATATGTTTGATAACTGCGAACATCTGGCGCCCAACGTGGGTCCCGAACTCACGAACCCGAGATTAAGAGTCTGGTGCTCTACCGTACACCTCTGCGCTCGTCATTTATCAGAACTTTAAATGCAAAAAATTACGACAGATTAGGGCAATCATAGAATTTGTCGTTCATTGACTTTGGCACACAAAAGAAATTGATTACTGCACTGCCTTTGAAAAATAATTGCTGGAAGTGCGTTTTTCATTTCGGCAAGCGCTTTTAAATTTAACTTATTTTTGGCAAGTTACTCTTTGCGTGTAAATTCTATACGTCGTATTCAAGGCTGCACAATAGAATTCACACATCATTCTTCTTATTAGTGGAAATTGTTGAAGGGGAATTTTCAACTCACGTATGTATTTCTTTAGTGAAGTAAATTTTTACATGCATGTAAGCTAACATAAAAATACCCCAACGTCTTTTATTTCATCCCACTAAAGTAAAAATATTTCTTTTACGGATGTATTTTTTAAATAAGTCCCAGCCACTGTTTGAAGATGAACCCAAAAGTGATGAACAATAATGTATATTATGTTTCATAAGTTTTAATTTGTTAAACAAAATTTTAGTTTGTAAATTGATTTCTGTATTTTTTTTTAATATTTCACAATAAATGTCATAATTTCATTTGTTTGTTTTGATGTGTTTTCAAATTCTAAACATTACTGCAACATGTAGCTTTAGTTTAGAACTAAATTATATGCATTTTTTATGCACATGTGATACGATGACGATTCCCAATCGATACCTATTTTTCGTCATCAATAATTTCCAAGAGTAATCTTCATATTTAATCACAGATTTCTTTGAATTTGTAACAGTTTCGTTCACCGATTTCGTAACAGTATAAAACTCTTAAAAAAACAGGAAGTTTGTAAAAAATTACAGATTATTCTCGTAAAATTTACATATTTTTCTAGTAAAATTTAGAGCCTTTGTAAAAATCACAAAATATTTCTGTTAAAATAACAGTTTATCTCAGTAAATGTAACGGTATAAAACTGTTAAAAAAACAGGAAGTTTGTAAAAATTTACAGATTTTTCTCGTAAAATTTACAGCCTTTGTAAAAATCACAAAACATTTCTGTTAAAATAACAGTTAATCTCTGTAAATGTAAACTTATAAAACTGTTGAAAAAACAGGAAGTTTGTAAAAATTTACAGATTTTTCTTGTAAAATTTACAGTTTTTCTAAAAATCACAAAATATTTCTGTTAAAATTACAGTTTATCTCGGTAAATGTAACGGTTTAAAACTGTTAAAAAACAGGAAGTTTGTAAAAATTTACAGATTTTTCTCGTAAAATTTACAGCCTTCGTAAAAATTACAAAATATTTCTGTTAAAATTACAGTTTATCTCGGTAAATGTAACGGTAAAAAACTGTTAAAAAAGCAGGAAGTTTGTAAAAATTTACAGATTTTTCTCGTAAAATTTACAGCCTTTGTAAAAATCACAAAACATTTCCGTTAAAACAACAGTTTATCTCTGTAAATGTAGCAGTATGAAACTGTTAAAGAAACAGTCAGCTCGTTAAATAATACAATTATTTCTTATAAATTAAACGGCCCAAAACTGGGGCCAAAATTTAAAGTTTTTTCCCGTTAATATGACGGGGTTTTTTTACAGTGTAGTTAACAGATACAAATCTATATATCACGTACAGGGCTGCTCAAAGAATTCGGATATTTTTTCGATTGTAGAAGGGAACAGCTGAAATTGGATTTTCAAATTCTTAGTCGTTTCCATATGATTGAATTAGACAAAATATTTTAACTTATTACAAGTGAAAGTGTTGTTGCATTATTGGAAATGTGTTGGAAAGTGTTTTTAAATCTATGCTTTAAATGCATGAATTGATGCATTTAAAGCATAGATTGACGCATGAAACTTTCATTTCTTGTTTCATTTTAAATAGAGTATTTAGCAGATATAAAAGTACGCAAACAAAACTTTGAGCTTCCATCAGTTATTACTTTAAAAAGTTTCTTTCTATCATTTTTTACAGTGAAGCTATCGCCATTTGTATTCCAGTCATTATTTATTAAACATTCCGTATTTGAGGATATAAAATTATGTTTGTGTATTTCGTATTTTTATGTGCTATTAAATAGTATTTTGTATAGAATTCATAAATTGGATTCGTTTATATGAAAGTTTTCAACAAAGATCTTGTGAAGAATATTTCACGGATGAAAAAGTCAGAGGTATCGCAAAAGATTTTAAAGTTCTTTTAATAGAAAAATTTTTAGAATTCCTTTTATTAAGACTGGAATGTTATTCTGTTAAATTGGAATTTCTTTCAAAATTCTTTCTTTAGAAATGAGCAAACCCACTTGAAAATATTTTTCCGGTCATTTTAAGGAAAAGTGACAATGGTATCATTCATTTATGAGGATAAATCTCAATTATGTTATTTTATAATGGAATACAAAAGGATTTAATAATTTTTATTTTATCTGAAAAGTATATGAAATTTGCATATAAATTGTTATGTAGAATTGTATCTTTATTGTTGATTAAAAATGAGTGTAAATGTCTGTTAGTAAAGAAGCGTATTTAATTTAACGTAAATTTTGATAAATTGTTTGGTTAATGTTGGTAAATCTGATATGCTAAATAAAAATATTTTTGCCTAATAACACAATAAATAGTTCTAAAGCTGTGTAATTTTTTTTAAACTTATTAAAATATAAATTAAAAATATATAGTATTAAATACCGTCGAACCCCTATTTAGCGAATCGTTCGGGAATAGCAACTGTTCATTAAATCGGGAGCATTTGTTAAATCGAGGTAATCAATATAATTTTTTTATACAACATAACAAGTCAAAAAATGGCTATAAACAAAAAGAACAACGCTTACTTATCTTAATAATGATGTTAAAAATTTGTTGCTTTAAAAAAATACACTGTGTAATAATTTATTCTTTTTTCTTTATTTACTACTATAAACCACCAGCATTATAATTAAGAAAAAATGTCATTTATTTCGATTTTATAGATAAACTAGTGGACTTCGCCCACTTCGCTGGACGATTTCTCTAAAAGAACCTTGAATGAAACAAAACATATCTAGCAAAGATGAAATGTGTTTGCCTGTTTTTTTAGTGCGTTTGTTAACTTGAATTTCACGCTTCTACCTAAACCCCTTAGGGTGGGGAATTTGTGAAATAGCTGAAACATGTTTTCAATTATTTTTTAGTAGATTTATTTTCTGGAATTTCACACTTCTACCTAAAACGGCTGCTGAGATATGGTCAAATTTTCTAAAAGTTTCAACACCCCGTTTTAACCCCCTTAAGGGTGAATTTCTAAAAACGTTCAAACACATGCTTAATTATTTTTTTAGTACATTTATTTTCTGGAATTTCACGCTCCCAACTAAAACGGCTGGTGAGACATGGCAAATGTTCTAAACTTTTCGACCTCCCTTGTAACCCCCTTTTAGGGGAGGATTTCTAAAATCGCTGAAATACGTGCTTAATTATTTTTTTAGTAGAATTATTTTCTAGGATTTCATGCTCCTAACTAAAATAGCTGCTGAGATATGACCACATGCTCTAAAATTTTTTACTCCCTCCCCCTTTTAACCCCTTTAGGGGAGGGGGATTTTCAAAAATCCATCCTTAGTGCTCCTTTTCCACCAGTTTTCATGCTTCTAGGTTAGTAGTTTGGGCTGGCGTTTTATATATGGAGATAAAGATTAAAAACTATCTCAAACGATTTTTCCCCATAGACCGTAATGTAATGGAATTCTTTTGAGTGTCCCTGTAATCCCCCACTTCCACCCAGCGCATCGAGACTTCCTTACTAACAGAAGGAGACCAAGGGCTATCTAACCACTACAACCGCGTGTGGGTAGCAGTAGATGTTCGTGGAGAAAAGCCTTACCCAAAGACAATTGGCTTATATATATATATACACTATGACGCAAAAGTTTAGACAATGAAGAAATTCTTACATACTTTGAAAAATATTTATTCAATTTTCAAATCACTGCTTGAAATTAATGTGCTGTACATATAAACAATATTTATAACAAAGAAAAGTGGAATTGTGCATATTGCAATAAATTAAATGGTAACAAAAATAAACTGCTGTCTCAAAAGTTTAGACACAAATTAAATAAAATCGAAATAAACAATTTTTAAAACCTGGTTGCGCATCCATGCTTATGTATTACGTCATATACACGAGATTGCATGGAAGAAACTAAATCTTGCATAGTTTGTGGATCGATATCGTACCATGGATTCTCAATAGATGTCTTAAGTTCCTTTTCAGAAGAGTATTGTCTAGCGTTGCTATAAACTTTGCGACACATGATGCTAAAAAGGTTTTCTATAGGGTTAAGATCTGGGCTACATGCTGGCCAGTCGAGAACTCTTATATTATGGGAATTAAACCAAGATTTTGAATGTTTTGCAGTGTGAATTGAAGCATTGTCTTGCTGAAATTCCCACTGAGGACCCCCTAGAAGCTCAGCAAATGGAAGTAGGTTTTCTTCTAATGTCTGTGTATAATGCTGTGAAGTTTGACGACCACTGGCGAAGGTCAGAGATACTTGTCCATTATAGCAAAAGGCTGCCCAAACCATCACCGAGCCCCCTCCTTGTCTGCGACTAAAAAAAGTCGAGGTTCCTTCCGCAAGTCATGCCAATACGGTAAACAACCATCTGGACCATCCAGATTCCACTTTTTTTCATCGCTAAATATGACTGACTGCCATTTCTCTCCATATGACATATGCTTTCGAGACCACATAAGTCTTTGTAACTTATGATGTGGTTTCAGAGCTGGTTTCTTCTGCATTTTGCTATAAACGATTGTTCCTTTTTCCAAAATTCGTCTACGAATCGTATCCTTTCATACAGAGAGTCCCGATGAGCTTTGAACTCCACGTACGCTCATTTGTTGATTACTCGCTAGTCTTTGTATCAGGCGATCCTCTCGTACATTTGTCACACGTGGCCTCCCAGACCGACATTTTGCTTTATATTCGGAACCACTCGATAAAACTCGATAAATAGATTTTTTTGACCTATTAATAATAGCAGAAATTTCAGAAACGCTCTTCCCTTCACCTTTCAACTGCCAAATCCTTGAAACCTCATTCACTTGAATTTCTTTAGCTCTCGGCATGTCGACTATGAAGCGCAATCGTTTGCAGAACTTAAGTACTCCAAATTTGTGACATCATCGATTCTAAATTTGCATATGCCAGCGAATATTCAAAGAAATTTAGAATAGTGTCTAAACTTTTGCGACAAGCACATTTGAATTTTTATGAAAAAATTAGTATTATAGCAAATAAAACGACTGTCTTTTGTACATAGCACTTTAAATCAGTTTTTGAATATATTTACAGGTTTTTGTAATTCTGACGTCATAATTCTACATTTTAAAGCTGAATGACGTCATTGTCTAAACTTTTGCGTCATAGTGTATATATATATATATATATATATATATATATACTGGCCTCCAAAAGTTAAGGTACAGGGACTGGATGCTTTCGATTGCACACGCTTTTGTCGAATATGTACAAAAATTATTGGCAAATTGTTCTTGAACTTTTGGGATGAAAAGAACATGTTTAATTTTATATTTATCGGTGAAGATTTAATCGGGGTTACAATTAGGGGGCTAATAATAAATTTAATAATAAAATAATATTTGCGATCACCTATGTAACAGGAAAGGCTGGAAATGGTTTGTCACTGTGGTAAATGACTAATTGGGTCCTGTTCAATGTTTGTATGCATTTGTGTAAGCATAGCACTCATATTCGTGAAGATGTTAACGTTTTTGTGAAAAATTCAAAAGGTTTTTTGTTTATAGCATACAGAGTTTTCAACCAAATTTAACGCAACTTTCCAAAAACCTGACAAAGAGTAGTAGAAACATTATACTGCAATTAAAACATGAATATATTGAATATTTGATGAGATATGTGCATTTTTATGAGATAATTTTTAACTGCGCGTAAGATTTCAAAATGTTTATTTCATAATTTGGTAGTAAGCTATTTAGGTCAACTTATATAAAAAGTCCAGTCAAATATCGCGAAAATTCACAAAGATAGGGTCGATATAGTGAGTTGCTTCCTAAAAATAGCTTTATTATAAGGGATTTTCCAACACTTTTCAATCAGCTCGCTATATCTTTCTATATTTTCACAATATTTGATTGAACTTATTTCTTTTTAAGTTGCCCCAAAATACTGACTACCAAATTATGAAATAAAAATTTTGAAATCTTCCGCGCATGCGCAGTTAAAAATTATCTCATAAAAATGCCCATATATCATCAAATATTCAATATATTCATGTTTTAATTGCAGTATAATGTTTCTACTACTCTTTGTCAGGTTTTTGGAAAGTTGTGTTAAATTTGGTTGAAAACTCTGTATGCTATAAACAAAAACCTTTTCAATTTTTCACAAAAAGTTAACATCTTCACGAATATGAGTGCTATGCTTACACAAATGCATACAAACGTTGAACAGGACCCAAATAGTCATTTACCACAGTGACAAACCATTTCGAACCTTTCCTGTTACATAGGGGATCGCAAATATTATTTTATTATTAAATTTATTATTAGCCCCCTAATTGTACCCCCGACTAAATCTTCACCAGGAAATATAAAATCAAACATGTTCTTTTCATCCCAGAAGTTCAAGAACAATTCGCCAATAATTTTTGTAGATATTCGACAAAACGTGTGCAACCGAAAGCATCTAGTCCCTGTACCTTAACTTTTGGAGGCCAGTGTAGATAGATACATAGATAGATAGATAGATAGATATAGATAGATAGATTATAAGCTATCTTTTATAGATGATTGTTTCTTTTGTTTCGATTTTCTATCCTAATCTTCTTTATCGATTTTCTATCCTAATCTTCTTTATCGATTTTTTCTTGAACCTCCGAAAACAGTGTCATTACATCATGAGTCATCAAACACAATTTTAAAATATCGTATGAGCTAACTATTTGTTTGAATGTTGACTGCTTCATCTCTATTTCAACTTCTTCATCCGATCCACCACTATTGCTATTAACAACTTCGCTGTAATGTAATGTACATTTTTATATGTAAATATTTCTGCATCACGAGATGCATATTCAGAAAATTTATAATCACGGACATTGGGGATTTTTTAGAAATATTAGAATATTTCTTCAATTTTTCGTTTTTTATAACGTTGAAAGTTATTTGTAAACTCTTTACAACCCAAATTATGAATTCATGAAAATTTCATTTTCTAAAGCAATTTTCGTGAATTTCTGAAATTACATTAGAAGATTTACACAATCATTTAATACATTTTAGAAGAATTTAGATAATTCAAATTAATTAACTAGTTTTGTTTTATGCACTAGTTTTGTTTTGTGCACTATTTACAACTCGACTCAAATATTTATTTAAAATATTTTTTTTTTGGTATTTTATAGAATTACGAAATGTACAATGTTCAGTATGCAATGTCTTCTGTCAAACATCCCTATACAATGTTACCTCATTCATCTTTGTACGTTACATTTTATTTAAATACAGAATGCTATGTCAGATGAGGTCATAAACTCCTGTCCAATGATACCCCATTCATCGTTGTACGTTACATTTTATTTAAATTCAGAATGCGATGTCAGATGTGATCAAAAACTCCTGTCCAATGATACCTCATTTATCGTTGTACGTTACATATTAGTTGTGAAAAAAATTGATGTTGACAACAGAAATAATATATATGATATTCCAAGTAACAAAATTTCAACAAATCTCATTCGCAGTGTCTCTCACATACACAATTCACTCGATTTTATTTTGGACGATCTTTAAGGTTACATTTAATAAAACTAAGGGTCAGATTTTAAGTGATTATAAATAGTTCATTTAAAAAAAAATAAAAATGTTAAAATATTAAGTAAATAGTCATTTTTACTGTATTCTTTATCATATGTTATGACATTAGACTCTTACAATAGAAATATAGAAATATTACAGAATTAAAACTTTAAACTCCCCTCCCGCATGCAATCTTTTAATGTCAAGAAAGCTAAAAAGATACAAATGAAAAAGCAATCATCCTTTTAAATATATTTATCTTTTGTGCAAACAATAATGCTTTTGGGAAAAGATAAAGTACAGTATTTATTACTCATTTTAAACTGTGTTATTACTAATCGATGTACTAAATTCATTTCATAACATGTTATTTTAATGGTACTTTAAAAGGTTTCAGGACTCTTACAGCTTCAAAATTTTCGAAATTTGAAATTTTTTTTAGATGTTAAACTCCTATCTTTTCTGAACATTTTGATATAATTGTTTATTTGAAATTCCCATTAGAGCAGAAGTTATGACTTTTTATATTCTCACCTGTTCAATAGCTGAAACGGCGTTTCCGAAACTTTGAAGTCATTTTTCTCCAAATGACGTTTTGGGTATAAGTCTCACGATATCTCAAAAACTTCTGAATATGTTTTCATGAAATTTTCAAAAGATAGGTTTCATGTTAGTCTGTATAAACTGAACTTAAAATTTCCTTATTATTGTTCGAAAAAATATATATTTTTTAGATGTTTATACTGTTGAAAATTTCAAAATTTTGCATTATCTAAATACAACTTTGTATTAAAAATAGTAAAATGCTTTAAATACAAATTTATTTAGGTTCGGGGTAATTATTGCAATCGTAAGTATAATTAGACATCAAAATTTTCATTCTGGTTACAAAATTTATTTTATAGTCCTGCGCGCAAGCTGTTATACCAGTTTTCCGCTCGTCAAATGGATGGCAGTTTGGAACTCCCTATAAACGCAAATTCTGCAACTTGCAATTGTTGAATAAATGAAATGAAATAACATACCTATATATTTCATCCCAATAAAAATTATGTTTTAAAATCATATACATTTTTAGATATTAAATGCTGAAATTTGTCTTTTTTTTTTTCTTTTTTTTTCAATTTTAGGATTCTTGAGACCCCTTAAAGATAGCATTTAAAAAAATGGCTTAATTTATAACAGATACGAAGCGTTCAAAAACTGTTTGATCTTTGAAGAAGTTCTTACGTCTTAAACTAAAATTTTAAAAGAAATGAAAATCAATTTACTTTTAGCTTACAATGCCATAAATTTTAAAGTAAAACATAAATATGTATCACGAAAAATATTTGGAGTAACTGAACAGTTTCAAATAAAACCCATTTATCCGATTGCAAACGGAATACCTTTAAAAATTTCAAACAAGTTATCTAATAGATGAATGTTTCTTTTTTGTCATTTGATAGCACGCTATTTTGTTATCTCGTTCCATTCTGATCTTCTAAGTTACTATGATTTTTATAAATATTGCATTTTATTTAAATGTGATGTATGAAATGCACTTTAAAAGTAATCGTAAATTGCATAGAAAATTTTCTTTGATGTACAAAAATATTTTCGTATTTTTGAACGTTTTAAATATAACTAGAAAAAGATTTAGGAATTTTTTATGTATTTCAAAATAAGGCAATATTTTTTGATATATGGTAATTGATGATCGATATGAATATTCAATGTATATATTTTATATTTTAATAGTTTACATTTCATTAACAATATCGAAAATTACTATTACTATGTTAAATAAAGAATGGATAAAAATGAAGACTGTGTATTCATTATTAAGTATTTATTAAAAGAATTTTTGTGTAAATTATATTCTGACTTACATGGCAATTATACACTATTAAAAAAATGATAAATCTTTATTAATCTACGAAAACACAACATAAACCAAGGACGAATATGAAATATAACGTCTTCTAAGTTATCTACTTTTCCAAAGAATCTTCTTTATCTTTAAACACCTCATACACCAATATATTTTGAGATTTAAAGAAGGATTTATAAAAACAAATTTCTTTTTCTGCCACTGTCTTTCGGAAAAGTTTGCGAGTGGTTTTTATTGTATGTTAATTATTTCGCAAACCGGAATATTTCTTTTTACGATGCTAGATATTCTCAGTTAAATATCTTTAGCTGTGAGACAGAATTTATACATGGAACAGTAGCAAAATAATATAAACTAGCCGCCCTTGACGACCAGTTTGGTCTCCCTTAAAATTTATGTTTGGGAAAGCATGCTAAGCATTGTATCATGTGACTTTTATTCATAATTTAATTTACTTGGACTCCCTAATATAATTAATATAATTCCTTAAGCTAATATTAGTTTTTGTTGCATGAAAATATCTCAATTTGTTGATTTTCTGTAAGCCAGTAAACTCTATTGGTTTACAATGGAAGCCTATGGGAATTTTGCGAAATTTTAGAGATATCGCCAAGTTGGCGTCACTTTTGGCTTCTCATTTTCGTCCACAAACTTGGCGATATATCGTTAATTTGTCGACAGAATTGGCGGCATTTGGCGACAGAATAGGGTCCCCCCTATGGTAACCCCCTTATAGGTATGGAGATGCATTAAATGTTGTTCAATAACCAATGAGATGCGTCTCACTCGGCCGTTGCCATTAAACAATTAACAAGTAATCTCGATTTCTGTACCATGTACGATAGCGAAATATATATAAATTTTAAAGCTGTTAATTTACATGTTAGTCTGTGAAGCACAATTTTGTACTTGAAAATGTTTATTTAAGAATGTATAGCATCCAAAAAGCCTATGTTCCAAAATGAGAATACAGATTAATGCACTATGGGAGCACGTGCATTATTTGGAAACGTTTCCAAAAATTCGGAATTGAGAAAAGTTTTTTATTACATAATATATATATATATACATAAATAACTACTCGAAAATTCTTCCTAAAATCAGATCCAGCGAAAGAAACTTTTGTAATGTTTTTTTATAAATGCTGTTTTAAATGTCTAAATTACATTAGTTTCTCAGGTTCTTAACAATAAAGAAAGCTTTTCAACAAAGAAATTGCTCTTAAATTACAGTGTAAAAGTAAAACATAAACATGTATAACGTAAAAAGATTGGAGTAACTGAAGAATTAAAAAAATAATAATAAACAATTAATGTAATAGATGAATGTTTCTCTGCCGTTATTTGATACCACGCCATTTTTTTTAATTGTTTCTATTCCGATCTTTAAAGCAAGTATAAATAATTTTTTATAAATTTTATAAATTTTGCGTTTTATTTAAATGTAATACAGGGTTCGTATGAGTCCTTGAATTTCCAGACTAAGAAATTCTTCGGTACCAGTATTTTCTTGTAGAAAATCTCTCCTTAAATAAGGCGAAATTTTTCGCTTTTAAACTAGATTTATTTTTCTATAAAAAAATACTGATATTTAGCCTTGAAAATAACGGTACCCTTACGAACCATGTAATCAAATGTACTTTCAAAGTAATCTTAAATTGTATATTCAAAATTTGCTTTCATGTACAGAAAATATTTTCGTATTTTTGAATATTTTAAATATAGCTAGAAACCGGTTTTGGACTTCTTTTCGAGTACTCTGAAACAAGACAATATTTTTCTTAAAACATAAATGAATAATCAACTGATAAATTTTATATTTCATTGATTTACATTTGATTAACAATAATGAAAATCCCTACTTTTATGTCATTTCATTTATACCTAGCGTCCCATTTTTGGGACGCTACGAATTTTAATAAATTTGTATAATTTTTTTCCCTTACTTATAACATGAAAATTGTATGAAATTAATATCTATCTGTTACCAAGAGATGACAGCATAAGATAGATATTTGTTTGCTTAGATGAAGGCTGTTTTCGGTGTTTATAGATTTTTCTTTTTTCATGATGGCGCAATGTAAAAAGTAAGTTTATTTGTAATTTTTCTATTAATCATTCAAAGAAATTTGTCATAATCTTAGCTTGAAGACGTCTTTGAAATGCGTATTTTTTAAATTGTGAAATTACATGTTCAAGCCTATTTATTACGTATTATTGTAACGTATAAAATATGGGGCTCCAGGCACGAATCGATACGTATTTTTGTTAGTCATTTAAGAGACGGTTATTTATGTAAAGTCTTTTTCAAGATGATTACCGTCTAACAGGGCGGGGCTACTTAGGGCCCCTTTTTCCTGGATTCACTCACATTTCTATTATTAAGAAGTATTATATGTGATTTTTCAACGGCGAAATGGAGTTGAAATAATTAACATGAAACAGTGAAGCAAACTGTATAGTTTTAAAGAGGAATTTTTTTATTTTTTTTATTTTTTAACTATTTTTAAAGTTTTGGAACAAAGTAGTCCCTGCTAGGAGCTTCTTTGATCCATTCACTTAGTTTCATATAAAATGAATACATTTCATATGTAAATGAATTTATTTTTATGAAAAACCTTTGCAATAGCATTTGCTAATAAATTAATACTGCAAACCTGATAAACAAATGGTTTTTTTAACATTTAAACGCAATTAACCAATTGTTAATATTAAAGAAATGAGAAAGAGTTTTCGTCATGTTATCCTTAGCAACTGGAACAAAAACAATTAATGTAACAAGAACAAAATAACTTCTTAAAACACCATAAAAAACTTTTAATTGCGCTAGACCTTTCGAAAGGTCTGGGTCTTTTTACGTCAAAGAAGACGTGCTTCTACTATGAAAGCAGCAGCAAGACTCAAATGCTGTCATAGTAGAAGCACGATTTTTTTTTTGCACCTGACAAAGAAAGACTCAGAACTTTCGAAAGGCCTAGCGCAATTAAAAGTTTTTGATGGTGTTTTAAGAAGTCATTTTGTTCTTATTCATTCACACCAGTTTCAACTTAATTTCTTTCAATTAATATAACATTTTGCAACAGTAACATCTGAAAAAAAGTTACTTAAAACATGTTTTAAGAGATTTGGTTGTATAAAAGGCATTTCTAAGTAATTGATGCTCTTTTAGGACCAAAACAGGCCTGGCACAAAGTAGCCCCGAAATACTAGTTTTCATGATAGCTTTATGAAAACGTAAACATTTTCTACCGAAATAAAAAATGAAAGGAAAAATTATGATCACACATGGGTTACAAGTTACTAAAGATAACATTTTGAAACTTACTTTATTTGTAGCTCTTATCAAGGATGTTTCACAATAGAAAGTTTGGAGAGTTAAAATCTACACACGAAAACAGTTGTTTACAAACACATTCAATGTTGCCATTAAAAAAAAATTACCCCCAAACTATTTAAATATCCTATAGTAGGGTATAAATTATTTTTCAAGGGCAAAAACTCCAAGTTATCTTATATTGTTTGTTCAATACAAAGAATAAAATCTTTTTTTATGGGCTGGACTAAAGTAACCCCGCAAAAACCAAAGTAGCCCAATCGACCGTATGAAATAAATTGCTTTTAAGCCCCAAATACGATTATTATTAGGTTATTATTAATAATACTTATAATGTTATCAGTCTATGTAATGAAATAAATATATATTTTTAGCAGTTCATAAAAATATAAATTATAGTATATAATATACAATTTAATAGCTTATTTTGTATAGATTTAGACAAACCATGTAATTATGCATATTATATCATTATAAATAGTTTGCATATTCCCTTATTTAGAACGTTTACATTTTATCAAATAAATATAAATTTTTGTAGCGTAATTTTTTTAGTATTTTTCCAGTTCATTTTGAATCATTTAATAGTGATTTTAAAAACAAATTTAAGAAAACTAAAATTCAGGCATAAACGGGTTAAATGAAAAAAAAAATTAAAATAAATGAAGACCGTGCATTCAGTGATAAGAATTTATTAAAAGAATTTACGTGTTAGATATATTCTGGCTTACTTAATTTACGAAAATGTAATCTAACCAGAAACCAATATGAATTATAATGCGTTCCGAGTTATTTATGAATCCATAAATATCTTTTTTGTCTTTAAAAACCTTATAAACTAATTATATTCGATATTTAAAGTATAATTTATAAAAATAAAATTTCTTTTGATGCCACTGATTTTCGAAAACGTTTTCGAGTGTTTTTTATAGTCCGAATCAGTTTTTGCAAGCAAAAATATCGGTTTTTGGGTTGCTATTCATTATTAATAAATCATTTTCCGTTGCGTAACTGAGTACAATTGAAGAGTATCAAAAATAAAAAATAATCATGCTAATGTTAATGTTGTTAATTTATTAACAACATTTGTTAATTTATTAAAAATAATATAAAAAAAAAATAAAATAAAAATAAATTTGTTAATTTATTTAAGGTCGAGAATGATCGTTTTTTAGTGCATATGCCTTGGATTGAATGTCACCCTCCTCTTCCTGATAATTTTGAACTGTGTTTGAAGAGACTAAACAAAGTTGTGAATCATCTGAAAACAGAACAACTTTATGAGTCATATGGAAATGTATTTAAAGATTGGCTGAGAGAAACAATAATAGAGTTAGTGCCGGAGAATGAACTCAACTTACCCGCACACTATTTACCTCATCGGCCTGTAATTAAAGATATAGTCCTTATTGGAAGTGATAATCGAAAACGTATTGACTGGCCACTTGGACGAGTTATTGAACTCATCCCTGGGAACGAAGGTATCGTCAGATTAGTAAAACTCCAAACAGCACGTGGTGAATTGATGAGACCTATACAACGTCTCTACCCACTGGAATTAACAAATTCCTCAGTTGACAATGTACAAACTCAAGTTTTTAAACATTGTTCATCAAATACAAAGGTGTCACAAGAATGTGAGACAATCCCTGTTCAACCCACGAAAGAAATTCGTAAAACCAGACATGGACGAATTATTAAGGTGCCAGAAAGATTGGACTTGTAATTTTGAATTGTTGAGTTGCGCTTTCCCCACAACTCAAGGTGGGAGTATGTTACGAAATGACTATTTTTAACACTTTTACTCCATGGTTTCATTCATATATCAGTCACCTGCATTAATTATTTAACTGGTTGTAATTGCATTATTTCAATATCTGGCAACAGTTGGTTTTGTTTTGTTCTAGAGAAAAGTTTATGAAAATAAAGTAATGTGAATTATATGGCTCTTCTGTCATTGAATTTCAATTAGAAATATATTCGCTTTAGCAATAAGAAATGTTATTGAGGGCAGTTTTAATAGCTTATAGATATTTTAATACTTAACTTTTAGGGATTCATTTAGTTAAGAGATTTATTTACATTGGAATCCAACATATGGCGTCCGCTGACAAGACTGGAATCTGTAAGTAGAATTTTATTTGAACTGCTCAAGTGAGAATTATTATTATTGTTGAATAAAAAAAAAATATTGTTGATGTTGAATAATATGGATACGTTGAAAGCAGCTAGACGACAGCATCGTAGAATTTTCACTAAAGTGTGTAACGAATTTGATGCAAGTGAAAATAATTTATCGTCTGCTGAAAAAATTCTGAAATTGACAATAATAGAAGAGAAAGCGAAATTTATGACCGATGTAGAATATAAAATTAGAGAAATATTGTATAGCGACCAAGCTGACGAAGAAACAATAGATAAAGATATCGATGAATCTGAGGTTTACATCGATCGCTGGCGTGTATTACAACAGAAATTAAACGAACTTTTGATTTTAAAAAATGAAGATTTGAGATCTGATATTTCGGTAATTAATAAGAATGTATTGCTTCATTATCCGAAGATACAGTTACCTACTTTTAATGGTGAAATAAAAAATTGGTTGCAATTCTGGGGTCAATTTCAAAAAATTGATCAAGATACAAGCCTAGATTTTCATGACAAATTTTCGTATTTATCACAAGCCATGGAAAAAGGCAGTGTGGCAGAAGAATTGATTAGAAGTTTTCCGCCTGGTGGTAATAGTTATGCCAAAGCTGTAAGTCAACTTAAATCTCGTTTTGGACGGGAAGAACTTTTGATAGAATATTATATTAGAGATTTGTTAGGCCTTGTACTGCAGAAGCAAAATCCAGGAAAACATAATTCTTTGCGACGATTATATGATTCATTAGAATCGAAATTGCGATCATTAGAAACTCTTGGAGTTATTAGAGACAAATATGCTGCGATGTTATATCCGCTTGTTGAATCGTCTCTTCCAGATGATATTCTTAGAGCATGGGAAAGGTATAGAACGTCTCACAGAAGATCGTCAAATAGATGTAATGATGTGGAATCTGAACTAGATAAAAATCATGATACAGATTTAAAGAATGGTGTTGTAATTGGCTCAAAAACTGATCTAGATAATTTATTAGAATTTCTGCAAGACGAAGTTGAAGCAGAAGAAAGAATTTCTTTGGCAAGTAAAAGTTTTGACAAAACTTTTCGATACAGAGCTGCACGCAATAATCATGAATTCGAAGAATCTCAAATATCTACTGTATCAGATTTATTAAACATTGATATGAGAAAATATACTAGAAATAAGAATAATTTTAAACAAACACTGTGTATTTTTTGTGACAAACGACATGCATCGAAAAAATGTTTCAAGGCAAAGTCAATGTCGTATGATGTTAAGAAAGACATAATGCGAAAGAAGGGAACTTGTTTTCTATGTTTAAAATTAAACCATCTAGCCCGAAATTGTAGAGCAAAAGTAAAATGCGTAGTATGCAGAAAAAAACACGAAACTCTAGTATGTCCAAGAGTTCCTGAAAAGCTAATCAAACCTGAAGAAGCCCAGGATGCCTTAAAAGCTCTGAATAATTATTACATCAGGGGATCTTCTTTGAGTGTTGAACCTTCAAAAAGCAAGCTTCATCATGAGCCAGGATCACAAGGACGAGCTAGAGGAGGTTCAAGCAGGGGTCGTGGTGGTTATGGTGGACCCCGTAGTGGTGATGGGTATGCTAATGGCTACGGCCGAAGATATGACAGTCCACTTTTTGGAGGTCGAGATTTTTATGACCGTGGCTACAGTTCAATGTCGCCTCGCATGAGACCATACCCTTCCCCTTATCATCGTCCTAGTCCATCTATGGCGCCCATGAGAGATGAATATGCGGATCCCTATTCATCATCTTTGAGAGATCCATATTCACAAAGATCTGGCATGTCTCCTATTTCACGTGATTTGTATGAAAGAAGCAGCAAAGCAACATTTCTTTGACACAGTTAAGGTTGGTATTATCGCTACAATTCTAAGGTACCGAAAAGATTTAACTTGTAATTTCAAATTGTTGAGTTCTGCTTTCCCCACAACTCAAGGTGGGAGTATGTTACGTAATGACTAACTTTTTCTTTCATCCATGTATCCGTCACCTGCATAATTATTTAACTGGTTATAATTGCATTGTTTCAATATCTGGCAACAGTTAGTTTTGTTTTGTTCTAAAAAGAAGTTTACCAAATAAAGTAATGTGAAATATATGGCTCTTCTGTCATTGAATTTAAGTTAGAAATATATTCTCTTTAACAATAAGAAATATTATTGAGTGCAGTTTTAATAGCTTATAGATATTTTAATACTTAACTTTTAGGGATTCAGTTAGTTAAGAGATTTATTTACATTGGAATCCAACAGTGTTTGTTTCTAAAACATATTTTTAACACTTTCCAACAATGTAGAAAAATGTTTATGAATTCGGTTTGTCTGTCCGTATGCCTTTCCGTACTGTAACTCATCTAAATATAGTCTAATTACCATGAAATTTATGTATGTTATTAGATATCACTATCGCTTGTTCGGTATTTAAAATGAAGTGTCTAGCATTTACGGTTCATTTATAGGGGCTCTCAAATGAATTCCGTTACATTATGGTGTATGTAGAGAAATCGTTCGCGGTATATTTTAATGAAATTACCGTCTACGCCCTATACTTTGGTCCATCCCATAAAAAAAGTTTTTTTCTTTGTATTGAATAAACAATACAGGATAATTTGAAGTTTTTGCTTATGGAAAATATTTTATACCCTACTATAGTGTATTTGAATAGTTTGGGGGTAATTTAATTTTTTTAGTGGCAACACTGGATGTGTTTGTAAACAGCTGTTTTCGTGTGTAAATTTTAACTCTCCAAACTTTCTATAGTGAAACAATATGGAAAAAAACTACAAATAAGGCAAGTATCAAAATGTTATATTTAGTAACCCGTAATCCATGTGTGATCATAGGTTTTCCTTTAAATTTTTAGGAAATGTTCGCGTTTTAATAAAGCTAACATGAAAACTGGTATTTCGGGGCTACTTTGTGCCAGGCCTTTTTTGGTCCGAAAATATGCCCAATTACTTAGAATAGCCTTTTATACAACCAAATCTGTTAAAACATGTCTTAAGTAACATTTTTTTTCAAATGTTACTGCAGCAAAATGTTACATTGATTGTTTTTGTTCCAGTTGCTGAGGATAACATAACAAAAACTGTTTCTCGTTTCTTTAATATTAACAATTGTTTTATTATGTTTAAATGTTAAAAAAAAAAAACGTTTGTTTATCGAATTTGCAGTGTTAACGTATTAGCAATTGCTATTGCAAGGGAGTTTCTATAAAAATATATTCATTTACATATGAAATACATTAATTTTATATGAAACTAAGTGAATGGGCCAAAGAAGCCTCCAGCCGGTTTAAAATTTTAAAAATAGTTAAAAAATAAAAAAATAAAAAAATTCCTCTTTAAAACCATACAGTTTGCTTCAATGTTTCATGTTAATTGTTTACAACTTCATTTCGACGTTGAAAAATAACATATAATATTTTTTAATAATGGAAATGTGAGTGGAGCCAAGAAAAAATGACCCAAAGTAACGATATACTATTTTAGACATACTGAAATTTATATATATCGCTCATGTGTACGACAAGGTTTTTTCTATACAATATTGTGAGCGTAAAATTTATCATTCATGTACAGGGACACATAAGATAATTTGGCTAGAGAAGAAAATGAACAATAATTGAAATATTCAAGCCAAGAATTTTCAAACAGTAATTGCTGGAAGTGCGTTTTCTGTTCTGGTATGCGTTTTTAAATTTAATTATTTTTCGAATATTACTTGGTGCATATAAATTCTATAGGTCATATACAGGACTGCAGAAATGTTTTCAACAACGTCCGTTTATTGACAAAAATGGCTGAATGGAAATGTTCAACAGTGCAATGCGTTTAACTGAACTAACTTTTAGCATACTATGTTGTATACATACATGTATTTAGATCAAATGCAGGGCTGCATACAAAAATGATATATTATCGAGAATGTGCCTGGTAATAGCAGATATTTTGTTTTCAAATGCATTATGCGTTTTCCAAATTGTTCATTTAGGCAAGAACTAACTCGCGCTTGCTTGTCGCAAAAGGTGTCGCTAGCGAGCTCCCATGGCCGGGTACTAAGTTAAACGTCCCAGGTAAGCCAGAGACCTAAATTATGCTTTTTCTGTTCCGTGAAGGTTTACTGACCATTTTAAACTAAACTGCATCGAAATCGGTCCGGTGATTTCGGAGATATGGGTCTTTAAAACTTTAGTCCTCTCTGTTAATCTCTAACCCATACTTCGGAATCCTCCATTGCTGCTGGACTGATACCTTTTCAATGCTTATAATAAATAAAATAGATTTATCCCAAAGTTCTGGGAATTTGTTACATATTCTAAAAACTTTTATGAACATTTGCATAGTAACAGAACATTCGTATGTTACCTATTAGCGAAGTTATGGATTTATAAATTATTTTGGTAATTGCTCTCGGTGCGTCAGTGTGTTGTAGTTCATCTTCAAAAAATTTTTTTTTATTTTAAAGTGTAATAATAGCTAAAAAATTGTTGCTGTGGTATTTCTTTGCTAACTTAAAAGCCTCCAGGACCCATTTCAGTAAGTGCTATTGACTTTTATCATGATTAAGTGTCTCCTCCCCTCAATTAAAAACCCAATGTTTTGGCACGTCCGCCATGTTTAAAGCATTCCTACGGGACAGATCGTAATATTTACCTTTTTTCATTGCCTCATAATTTAACTTATAAAGCTTATTTGTTTCTTAAAACTGATCCTTTCGTGTACTATAATGTCTTAACATTACTCCGCCATCAATTTTAAATTGCTGGCAATAAATTAAGGTACTTAAATGATTTTTTGAAAATACGTAGTAAAATGTTTCAACAATTCAGGTCGCCCATAGAAATAGCATGGGTGACATCATTTTCTAATAAAATTATAAAAAATACTTTTAATGCTTTTAGCAATTATTAATTGTGTTAGAAAGATGTAGGAGGCTTTAAAGTTCATTTCGCCATAATTTTTACAAAAATATATTGTATGTAAGTGCTATTTTTACTACTCAAAACTTGTACATATTTTCTGTTTTTTGCTCCAAGTTGGCGGATAGGGGATCCCCATTTTAATCATTAAATCTCTATAGGAATAAATGTGAATTGAATAATTTTTGAAAATTTATTTAAATAACTCATACTGTTTATTACATAAAGTGGTGTGCATGTATGTAAAGTAGAAAGTTTGAAGTTTCCTCCGCCATAATTTTTATTGAGTTTTATTATGTTATTAAGTGATTTAAGAGCATTTTAAAAAATTTTATTTTATGTATCTATTTTTACTCAAGATGGCGGCTGGTTTCATTCTCGTTACTCATTGCCGCCCAAATTAGGCAAGGGTTGAGTTGTTTTGGCCTGGGGATGAGTCCTTTGCAGAACTATCCCTTTACATTCTTTAGAAAAAGGTTTTACATAGATATAAAACATGTAGACAACTCATGGAGGAAAGAGATAGATCGAGTTGCAGTATGCCATTAAAAAGGTTTGCAATATGAAACCATTTATCGCTCAAATTTAAACGTCCAAGAAAGCCCAAACAACACAAGCACGTCGGAGGGTTTTTGTATTAATAAGACGAATTCAAAGAGGTGAATTACAGCTGAAGTATATTTTAGGCAAAATGGTGCATTTTTTAAAGGATCTTTGTTGTGTTGTTATTTATTAAAATAAATGTTTGCTTTTAAAATAATTGGAATTGGAAAATTAACAATAATAAAATGTCAAAATAAGGTTAAATAAAATATTGAAAACATTTGGTAAGAACTAAAAATTGTATTATTGAAAGTTTTCTTTCTTTAACCCTTTCCAACATAGATGAAAAATGTTTGTCTTCGGTTTGTATGGCCTTCTGGCCGAGCTCTAACTCTTGTAAATATACTGGGATCACCCTGCATTTTTTATATGTTATTGACGTTTACTATTATAGCGTGATCGCTATTAAAAAAAAAATGTGTGGCACTTTTAGTTCATTTGCATGGGCGGTAAAAAGTATTCTGTTACATTACGGTCAATGGGAAAAAATCGTTTCAAGTGCATTTTAATGATGCTAGACAATTTAAAACATAAAGAAATTGATATTCATTTATAAAGTGCAGTAAAACATGCATTTTGTAGAATATGGGGTTTACAAAGCATTTATTATTCATTTACAGGGCCACACAAAAGAATTCCGTTACATAATGATATAGGAGGGGGGACTGTTTACAGCGATATTATGTTACTGAAATATAATGAAATAGACACAAATTACTCAGATTTACTACAATGTACTTGCTGTGAAATATGATGTGCATAGTATTTATCGTTCATTTACAAGGACACACAAAAGATTCGGATACAGTACTGTATCTAAAGTACTTGTCAGTATGAGACACAAATTTTGTGGGCGCTCTATCACAAGAACTAATGCACGGAATTTGATAAAAATTTATATTCATGTAGTCCCTAATATAAATTTGTGCTGATTAGTTTTTGGTGTAAATCGCCCAACAGGTGGCGCTGCTATGCTGCATTTTTCGCGATTTCAGCAATAGCTGTATCTCAAGAACTAATACACGGATTTTCATCAAACTTCAGGTTCAGTTGGTCCTTAATAGGTGATGGTGCTTATTGCGTTTTAGTGTAAATCGCCCAACAGGTGGCGCTGCCATGCTGCATTTTGTAGGTTTTACAAGATATCCGCATAGCTCTATTTCAAGAACTGATGCACGGATTTTCATCAAACTTCAGATTCAGCTAGTCCTTGATATGACTTGGTGCTGATTGCGTGTTGGTGTAAATCGCCCATCAGGTGGCGTTGCTGTGCTGCATTTTTCACGATTTCCGCAGTAGTTCTATCAAGAACTAATGCACGAATTTTCATGTAACTTCAGAGTTAGTTAGATGTTAACACAAGTTGTTGCTGATAGATTTTGGTGTTAATCGCCCAATAGGTGGCGCTGCTACACTAGAATTTTCAGGATTTTCGCAATAGCTCTATCTCAAAAACTAATGCACGGATTCTCCCCAAACTTCAGTTTCAATTTGACGTTGACATATGTTGTTGTTTGATGGTTTTGGTGCATCATAGGTTTTGGTGTAAAGCACCAAATAGGTGGTGCTGCTAGGCTGCAGTTTGCTGGATTTGCACGATTTCAGCGTTAGCCATATCTCAAGAACTAATGCACGGAATTTCATATCTTTAGAATCCTCATGATGGGTATAGATTGCCATTTAATTTTGGCAGTGTGATAGCGAAATTTAAAGTATTAACATGCATGAGATAGAAGAAAGTTTTGGGAATGGTATAGATGGAAGTTTTGTTTTTCTTTTGGTATCACTTTTCTGAAAAGAAAAAGTTATCCTTGAGAAATGCATAACAATTTTGTGAAAAATAAAACTTTGTATCGAAAGGTCAAGTCCAATTACTCAAATGCGAGCCAAGCATTTATTGATAATAATTTCATTCTTACAGCTAAAATTTTCCTGTCAGGGAACTTATTTTCTTGCAAGTAATAATATGTTTCAAAACTCAAGTAATTCAAACTGATTAATGGAGTTTCTTTGATGGAATGAAATTTTGTGATTGCGCTTCAAATAGGCCGCCATTTTTGACTGTATCAATCGCTACTAATTTAGATAAACGTCTTTATTTGTTTGTAACAGCATATTAATAATTGCATGTAAACAGATAAAATATAATGATGAAAGCATTCTTTTAAAATTATGTATGAAAAATTAATTTACAAATATTAATCGAAAAATTAGATCTTCAAGTGCAAACGATTTTCGGACAATAACGAAAGAATGTTACCCTTTCAAGTAAAATCTTAAAAGACGCTTCTGATATTTATATTAAAATACATATGATAAAATAATCAAATAATTCTGTGAAGTGATATATTAGTATCTTTGATACATTCTGATCTAGTACTACATCCTATAACAACGCATAAGTCATCTTTTATCGAAATTTTAATCATATCTTGAATAACAATTTCCGACGGTAAAAAATGAAAGCAAAGAAATACAGGTTTAAACCGGTTTGAACTGATAGACGTGTCAAAGCACGTGGTTTTGTTTGGGCTTTCTGTAGCGGATTTTAGGGTTACTTTTTTGGCGTCACACCCAACCATCTTACTGCACCTCCATCTATCCCATTCCTCCATGTAGACAACTAATATAATGATGCCGACATGTATAAAACATGTAGACAACTAATATAATGATGCCGACATGTTGAAGCTTTGAATATTTAAATCTTTGCTAATCAATGATACCTTGTATGATATGCCACAATCTTAAATATAGTACAAAAGGTGCTCAGTTACAGTTAAGAAAAGTATTGGGAGTACAAAGTACTCACAATAATGGCAAAAGTTAAAGATTGAAAGTTGTAATGAAGATAATTATTACAAAGAGAGCCAATTTGCTGTATTTCCACAAGACTAAGAATTGGAATCATCATAGGGTGTTGCCACAAACTAATTAGCACAACGAGTGACGTTTAATAAATAAAACAGATATGGTACAATCTGTACACGAGAGGTATTTATAAAGTTAGCATTGAATTATGGGTAGCTCTGGGTGTCTGTTAAGTTTCCGACACTGTTTCACTAACTGAAATACAGAGAATCATGGGTAATTTTCATAAATATTGCTTTCAATTGCTTCAATAAATCACCACTTATTCATGACAGTACATTACACACTTAAGCCTTTGGGGTTTGCAGTGTTTCAAGAGTTCTGAAGTTCCTAACCCCTTGCAGGCACATTTTTACTGAAGTTAGTTATTTAACCCCCTCAGCGCTTCCCTTGTTGTGCAAGTCACTTCGATAGTCTTTTCCATCCTTTATATCGTAATTGTTCCAAACCGGAACTTACAAAGAGTAATTTTCAAAATTCGTCTTTTTTAAGCGAAATATTACTCGGAGGGTGCCACATGTACGTATGTCAGATCCTTTTTGGGACGGAGCATCGATTGGCTATCTCCATTTTCCCCTAGCTGTCACCTGTGGGGAACCGGGGGAGGAGGGTGATTTTTAAAATTTTGTCATAGGGGGGTCATGTGACATATCTAAAGTTAGGTCTTGACCTAAGCTCCACATTCCTGTCTTACTTTTTTTTTCTTTTCTTTTTTTAGCCTCCAGGGGGCGTTTTTAGGCGTTTTATAGAAACTGCTTGGAAACCCCCAAGTTCGGTGTCCACTGAAAGGTCATGACATAAGCTCTTCATCTATGATCTCATCCACTAGTTTAACTCATATTTTAGGCAGTAGTAGGCTCTTTAGGGCAATTGTTCCAAACCGGAACTTACAAAGAGTAATTTTCAAAATTCGTCTTTTTTAAGCGAAATATTGCTCGGAGGGGGCCTCATGTACGTATGTCAGATATTTTTTGGGATGGGGCATCGATTGGCTATCTCCATTTTTTCCTAGCTGTCACTTGGGGGGAACCGGAGGGAGGGGGTATTTTAAAAGTTTGTTACAGGGGAGGTCATGTGACATATCTATAGTTAGGTCTTGACCTAAGCTCCACAACCCTGACTTTCGTTTCCTTTTTTTAGTTCTTTTTTTAGCCTATAGGAGGCGTTTTTAGGCGTTTTTTGGAAGGTGCTTGAAAACCACCAAGTTTGATGTCCACAGAAAGGTCATGACATAAGCTCTTCATCTATGATCTCATCCCCTATTTCAACTCACAATTTAGGCAGTAGTAGGCTCTTTAAGGCGCATTTTCAGTCATTTCTCAAAATCTTATAGAGAGTCGTACAGGAAGCCAGTATTTTAAACTCCATAGATTAAATTCACAATTGCATAAGCTACATGTCATTTTGGTATTGTAAGGGGACTCTAAAAGGGTTACCCTTTCAACTTCTTTTAAATAAGCTCTGAAACATGGCAGATGACATATGAAATTAAAATTCTCGTTGAACACACATGATCCCTGACGTTATTTACTCCCCCAACTTCCCGCACCATTACTTTTTTATCATACCAAGTGCAGCATGAACTTCTTTCAATCACAGGCAAGCCTTAAAAAGTTCATTTAGTTGTTAATATTCCCTGTCTGGTTTTACTTCAGTGAAAAACCTCAAAACTGCAGGACTCGTCTACAGTTAATATTAGACATTTTGTGCAACTACCTATGGCAAAATGCGTAATTATCAAATGTGAAAAACATTCACAGGACATACCACATATCACTGGTAAGGTTTGGTGGAGAGAAACAGGAAACTGGAATAAATTTGTCAACAATGTGTACATAAATGTAAATAAAGATTAAATGAAAAGAACTTGAAAGTAACCAAGAGAAAAATGGTTGTAAATGGCACATCGAGAGCAATGAGGTATATGACCATTGAAACTCTTTTTATTTATTTATTTTTTTTTTTTGGTCAGTTTTCTTCCAAATTATGTCCCCTTGTTTTTGTAACTTATCTTCCAAAGCCTCCCTCTCTCTATATTTTTTTTCCTTAAGATTACTAAAAACCCCCCCGCTGTCCGATCATTAATTTTTTATCTTAGTCATTTACGGTGATCTAGGTCACTGATTTTTACTTTAAACTCTTCTATTTTCCCTTTCCTTCAAAAAGCATGGTTGGGTCCTGGTGATGCCTGGGCCATAATTGAAAAAGTGAATTAATTATACTAAGTGAAAACGCTGTGAAAACAGTATAATCAGGACCGAAAAAGTCACAATACAAGACATCAGCTGATAGAGAAAATCAGAAGTATTTTTATCTACTGATATTTTAAAAATATATATTCACAATGAAACAGGGCGATCCGCGAAATGAAAAAGAGTTGCAGTCGCAAAGGAATGATTCCTCTGTCATAACAGAGTCAGATGAAGACGGGGTGAAGTCTAACGACAAAGAAACACAGCTAACACAACGAGCAAACAAAAATTACCAGCCGGGAGATGAACTGCTGCCATTTGACGCCGAAACAGCATCACGAATGACGATACTGGTTTTAATAGATCAGATGGTTAGACATCAAAAGAAACGCGACAAAGGAAGTAATGAAAATGCACAAAAATACCGAAAGTTTTTGGAAGAGAAAGCGGTGGAAATAGAGAAAGAAAGCGTAAGACAACACGACAAGGCTGAGAAGGAAGAACACCAAGAACGAGACACGATGTCGAAAATTGCAGACCATGTACTAGAACTCATGCACCAACTACAAACGCAGTTAGCGTCAAACAAAGAAGTAAAGATAAAGAATACCATGTCATCAGTAATCAAAAACTGTAAGCAGCTCAAACAACAGACAGAAGAAAAAGATCACTTAATAACGAAACTCAGCGAAAGAATTAAATTCCAAGAAGAGTTAATCAAACAGACAAAACAGGATAAAATCGAAAGAGAAGATCAATTGATCAATGATATGAACAAAATCATACAACAGAACCATGAACAAATGGAAAAAAGACTCGTCGAACATGTTACCACTCTTCAGGCAGAAAACCGAAAGGACTCAATTAATCTTAGAGAGGGAGAAACAGCAATAGAAAATGACCGACCAACATATGCAGAAATGACAAATTTTCCACCGCTCACACAAGAAAGACCGACACTAATATTAACACCAATAGACAAGGAAACAAAAATGCCAATAATAAAGAAAGTTCTCAATTCTATGAATACGGCTGAATTACCACCAGTAGACAGCCAAACAACTAAACAAAATAAAATAATAATAACATGTAAAAACAAATTTGACCTAGAACAGTTGAAAGATAAAATCTGCACTACAGAAGATATGACGGAAAAACTGGATATTAAATAACCAAAACCGAAAACAGCCCGAGTGATAGTTTTTGGAGCCCCAGAAGCCCCAGCAGTCACACTGAAAAATGTCGAAAGAGAAGCAGACAGTTCACAGAACAACTTAGAAGAGCAACAAGAGCTATATGAAAAACAAGTACTCTATCCGGCTTTGGAAAGAGCTCTGAGGAGGAAGGTGCAATATAAGCTGATAAGAGTATTGAAAGGAAGAGAGGGCGAGGAAACCTCGCACTTGGTGTTGCAGCTACTGGAGAGAGATGCACTGCAACTAATGGCAGGAAAATTGTGCATAGGATTTAACCGGTGCACGGTAAGACGGTATGTCTTCATTCAAAGGTGTTATCACTGTCAGGAAATAGGGCATACAGCAAGAGTGTGCCAGAATGCAAAGGCCTGCGCTAAATGTGGCAAAGGCCACAGCATCAAGGATTGTGCCTCAGAAAAAGAAGAGTGTGTTAACTGCAAAAAAGTGCTCGACTACTACAAGGGGGACCATAGGAAAGCTGGACTATATGAAAAACATCCATCTTACGATCCATCCTGCAGCGTGTATCAGCGAAAGAAACAAGAAGCGCTAGCGTCATTGTCTTATAGATGTAAAAATTCAAATTAATTCAACAAAATTTACAGAACAACAGATCACAGACCGCTGCTTTTATGAAACTCCTCTCAGACTCGGACTATTCCCTGGTTTGTCTTCAAGATGCATACCTTTATGAAAATAGACCTCTATCACGTCCTCGAACAACACCATGCTATAGTTCAAGCTCTAAAAAAGCCCATATTTTAATCTTAGACCAAAACTTAAAGCATAATCGTTCTTCTAAACACTATAACTCAGTTTTTGTAAATTTAGACCTTAAGCCTTTAACCTTAAGCATTGGCAGCCTGTATAGCTCCCCGAGTGCTGACTTTGATGAGGATATTGAGAACTAGCTGGGTTCTAAAAATCAGAGCCCATTGCAGTTGGTTCTCGTTGATCTTAACGCTCACAGTCAGCTTTGGGGCTATAGGAGTGAAGACACCAGGGGAAAAGTTCTTATCGATAGAGTCATAGCGTATCAACGAGTTATTCTAAACTCTTCATCCAGTCCACCAACGTATGAGTCGGGGAAGAACCTGGGGAGGCCGGATCTGTCCATCTGCACGCAGGCTATGTTTTCACACATAAAACACTGGGAAGTAATTCCTTCCCTTTTTGGAGACCACTACCCAAGAGAAACAGAGCTAAATTTCACAATACCCAAACTACCAAGAAGAAGATTCAAAACAAAGGGAGTCCCTTTGACACAATTTTCCGAACAACTAACTCGAAAATGCTCACAGATTAACTTTAATGACATAGAAACTATAGACCAGTTTAACGAAGAATACGAAACTTTTAAACAAGAAATATTATTACAAGCCAATAAATCCTTTAAAAAGAAAGCCCCCTTCAAGAAATTAAAAGTTTCCTGGTGGTCTCCACAATTGAGGGCCCAAAGAAATAAAGTAGCAGCTCTTTTAAAAATAGCAAAAAATTCAAACTACGAGTCAAATATAAACCAGCAATACAAAAGGGAAAGGGCAATTTATCAAAAACAGATTTTATAGGAGAAGGAAAAAGCTTGGACAAACCTGTGTCGCAGAGAGACGGATCCTTTTGGTTTAACGAAAAAGTTAGCCTTCCAGCGATTCCAGGACTCACATATCAGTTATCAATTTGATTCTTTGTCATCCACTTCCAGGTCATCAACCCTTTTAACACTAACGAGGGACATTTTTGGCGATGAAACTCCAAAGCAACTACCACAGCGACTAAACTTGCACGACCAGGTAAAATTCACGAAAAGAGAGTTGCGAAATGTTATTTTCTCATTCAATATTAACAAGGCGCCAGGACCTGATCAAATTGATCACAGGATGGTCAGGTGCATCTTTTCAAAAATTCCTAATATTCTGTTGGATATGTACAACAGTCTTTTAAAGTTAAACTATTTTCTTGATGACTGGAAATTGGGAGAGCTCATGTATTTTAAAAAAGGAGGGAAAACCCTTGAATGAGAGCTCTTCATATCGCCCCATCACTCTATTAGCAATATTCGGAAAAATCTTAGAGAAATTAATTCTAAGACGAAGACAACACGCATTAGACAAAACGAATTTCCTATCGGGTATGCAACGCGGCTACACGCAAAATAAATCTACGGAAACGGCTTTGGAGCAAGTGATTTCATTAGTAGAACAACACAAACAAAATAAACAATACACATCACTGGTGTCACTGGATTTCAGAGGAGCATTTGACAACCTCCCTTGGGACCAGGTGTTCCTAGCATTGCAAAGACTAGGAATTTCTAAACAACTCATTAATCTTGTCGTTTCCTTCCTTTCGGGTAGGCGAGCTCAGGTGGGCTGGATGGCACCATTTTTGTTGTACTTCTTTAGTAAGGGTTGCCCGCAGGGATCGTGTCTGGGTCCTTTTCTTTGGTTGGTTCTGCTGGAGACTCTGTTGGGGACCTTTGATGAACAGGACTGTGAAGTGGTGGCATACGCGGATGACGTGATATTACTGATCTGGGCACAGTCGAGACAGCAACTTGAACAAAAAGGTCAGAAAGCTTTAAAATTTATTCAGAATTGGGCAGAAACCAACAAAATAGAAATTTCATATGAAAAATCCTCATCATTAAATTTTGGCAAACCCAGACACCTTAAGCGGGCCCCACATTTAAACTTCAAGGTAAATCAATAAAATCAGAAACAACACTAAAATATCTGGGGGTAATGTTAGATAAACAATTATCATTTCTCCCACATGTGGCACAAAAGGGAGTAAAAATCGGAAAAATAACTCAAAATCTTTATAAATTTTCATCAGTCTCAGGTCGTATCCCTCCGGAATTTTTTAAGATTTGGTACTCGGCGATCTTACAAAGGAAACTGGCCCACGCGTGTGCTGTCTGGTTTCCGCGTATGGCGCAATATCACGGTCGTCGACATTTGCTCTCGGTACAAAGGAAAGTTTTGTTGCTGATAACGAGAGCATATCGCAATACGTCAACAAACGCCCTGCAGGTCCTCACAGGTCTCCCCCCCCCCACTGGATTTGCAGTTGGAGGCGGAGGCGGAGTATTCGGGGACGATTCGTCTCGGCAAGTCAACAGAAAAGGCTTTTGCTCCACTATACTATCCAAAATTTTCAAAATACAAAACATCACCACTAACAAGTGAGATACAAATTTGTGAAATAAACGACTATGTAGGCAAAATTACAATATACACGGACGGTTCCAAAATGTCCGAAGGCACAGCCTCGGCATTTTGTGTGTACAAAAAAAACTAGCAAATCTATACTTGGAGAGCGAAACTGTACCAGGATAACTCCGTCTTCCAGTCAGAACTCTTCGCGATCTCTTCAGCATTAGAGTGGATAGAGTCGGACAAACATTCTCAATACTTAATCATAACGGATAGCCTATCAAGTTTAAAAGCATTAAACAATTTTGACAATAGAAACTATTTAATACTAAAAATTCTTCAACAATTACAAACAACAGTAAAATACATATACTTCAATTGGACAAAAGGGCATTCAGGTGTTGAGGGCAATGAGGCAGCTGACCAACTGGCAAAATCGGCAGTAACGGATGAAACACTAATACATACATTTTTACAATATCCAGCTTCTTCACTAAAATCACAGACAAAGCAGAATCTGTTAAAAATTGGCAAAAACGCTGGACGGATTCAGACACAGGCCGATATACGAAGGAATTCTTGCCATTGGTTGACCACAAGTATTTCGTAAACAACAGATACTTACACATATTTTTAACAAATCACGGCCCCTTTCAGGAACACTTATACAAAATTAACAAAAGACACTCCCCACTATGCATATGTGGCTTGCCGTCAACATCGTTACACTATGTATTATACTGTACATTAACATCGCATTATCATCTCAAAAAACACACACGTATGAATTTAGCAAGTTGGTGGCGGGATGTAAAAGAGAAACTACAACTACTCAACAAGATCATAAAATGCATGAGGTTTATAGAAACGAGTACATCTTTTCAAATCCAGAGCCATTCTAGTCCGACTCCATCACTAGGGTGTAGCATGGAGGGAGAAACGGGTTTTAGCGGGTGCCAGAAACTTCTGTCACTTTTGAATTTTTATCTTGTGCATCTCTCCAAACTCTAGTATGTGTAAATTGTAAATAGTAGGTGTATTGTAATGTGTTTCTAATTGTGATGTTCAATATTGCGTGTTTAATGTACTGTGAAATCCCTGTAAATCCATGAAAAATGTAAATAATTATGCAATCACATTCAAATGATCCTCATGTAATCACTACATACAGTCATGTAAATAGTAGGTGTTTGATATTGTGTTGTAATGTGTTTCTAATTGTCATGTTAAATATTATGTGTTAAATGTACTGTGACGTATATATATCCAAAAAAATTGTAAACAATTATGCAATCACATTAGGTGAAATGATCCTCATGTAATCACTACATACAGTCATATATATCGATGTGAAATCTTCGGTTCGCCCAGAAAAATTGGGTAACCAATTGTAATTGCAATTGTAAATCTCACAGTAACCGAAATAAATCTCAGCAGCTGGATCAGGGACCCGACGCTCCCTCTCAGACTCTGGTTGAGAGTCGGGAGGAGTGGATGTGGTCTACCCCTCGGGATTGCACTAACACTCTAAAGCGAAATCTGAGTTCCCGAGGTGGTCATCGCTGTCATCACTGTTCATTTAGGCAAGATCTTTCACCTTGGTAAACTGCATTACAGTATTCCGAATGTGTTGGAAAGTGTTTCATAATCTACGCCGTAACATGCTTTTTTCGTTTTTGTTTTTACTTGGAATTGTTTACTTGAGAAGGGATAGCATCCTAAAAATCAATATTCTAGGTTCTTAAAAATGATTACTATACTACGATAACTAGTTGGAAACTTTTTCAAAAATCAGTGGAAGCTAAACAAACTTTCTTTTTATTGATACTTTTTAAGATACTTACGCATTATACGGACGAGGTCAAATAAAACTGCGCCAAGCTTGAACCAATAATACTAATTTCAGTAACCCTTTTATAGTTATGTATTTCTACATGGTTAACAAGGAAATAATACTTTAGATCCCATATTAAAGGCAATTGCTGAAATATTACAGCCGGAAAGTAAAACATTACTTTAAATCCTTTCATTACCTGGTAATTATTTGTATGTTAAAATGTCATACTAGATTACTGTTTTATATTTTAGATATGTGTATTATATTGTTATCTTCTAATGCCAACCCGATGCTGTGCATTTAGTATATGCGCAGTTAATAAATGTTTTATTATTTACCTTATATCATGTTATTTATTATGTTATTTACCAATTATTAATTAACTGAATTAATGTTATTTACCACTTTTATCAATATTATGCATTTAAAAAGCTTTTAAAATTACTATGTTGAACGTAAGAGGCTACGATAAACTTGATTGGTAATTGAAGAGCTAAGTGGAAGAACATGTTAAGTAGCAAAAATTACATTTCAAGAAATTTGAAGTGAAAGTTTTTGCTGTGAATTTTAATGATTTATTTTCTATTTGATACCATATGTTTAAAATATTAACAGGTATGGTACTAAACTCTCTCAGAAAAACTTATTCATACTTAATTTTCAAACATTAAAAATTATTAATATTATTTACATTATTAAATATTAAAATATTAAATATTAATGAATAATGTTTTAAATCTTCAAGACTAAATGTAATCTTCGTATTCTAACTTCACCATGTGATGGGATACCTCATAACTCTTTCATCCAAAATATATATATATATATATATATTTAGAAAATGTCGCATAATATGTTCTTCCACTCAGCTATTCAATTGTCTCCCATTTTTGTCGACCCATCCCTTGTCCCAGATAGTAGGTATTTATGAGGTTCCTAAAGATAAAGGAATGCTTTTCAGATTCTCGGGTTACTCGGAAGTAGTTATTGTATGCCTTCGTTTTTGATACAGTTATATTTTACTAGATTAAGAAAGGTTTACTATCACTTTTAACACAACCATATTGATTGGTAATGGTATCATAAGAAATGAATATTTCCAACTAAACGAAAAAATGCACAAGCCGGGAATCAAACCCAGATCCTTGGCTTACACTGCTAATATTCTACCGTTTAACCCATGTATGCCTAGTGTCCCATTTTTGGGACGTTTTGAATTTTGATAAATTTTGATAATTTTCTTCTTCTTTACAACATGAAAATTATATGAAGTAATTGTCTATAAATGTCTTACCATTGTCTTAATAAAAATAAAAATCTATTACCGAAAGGTTACAGCATAAGATTGATATTTATTTGCTTAAATGATGGCCTTTTCCCGGTGTTTATAGATTTTTCATTTTTCAAGGTATCGAAATGTAAAAAGTAACTTTACTTGTATTTTTTGCATCAAGGATCCGAATAAATAAGTTATAATCTTATCTTGTAGACTTCTTTGAGATATGTATTTTTTTGAATCACGAAATTATATGCTCATGCCTATTTTTTATGCATGTTTGTAATTTTACAAAATATAGCGCGCTATGCTCAAATGAGTACGTATTTCTATTTGCCATTTAGGGGACTGTTATTTATGTAAATTTCTTTTCAATAAGATTTTGCAATAAATTGTTTTTTAACCTCAAATACGATTATTCTTAATTTATTACTAATAATACTTATAATGTTATTAGTCTCGGTAAAGAAATAAATATATTTTTTCAATAGTTCATAGAAATACTAATTATAGTAGCATATAATATACAATTTAAAAGCTTAACTTATATAAATTTAGTCAAAATATTTAATTATGCATTTTTCCACATATGGATATTCCCATATTTAGTACGTTTACATTTTATCAAATAAATACAAAAATATTTTATCGAAATTTTTCTTAGTATTTTTCCATTTCATTTTGAAACATTTTAAAGTAGTTTTACCAATAAATTTAAGAAAACAAAAATTCCGTCATAAATGGGTTACGCTACCTGGGCTGACAACCGGCGAGCATATGTTGCTCAGATAACTTTATTGTTAATAATATCTGGTCTGCCATATAGAGCGCTCAACATAATAAATCGCAGGTAGAAGGAACTCCATATAAACTATGGGTACGTGCGAATATATATTCTATTATTTTTAACACAATCATATTGATTTAACGGTAGAGTAATGTAATGCAATGTAAGGCAAGGATGTGGGTTCGATTCACGGTTTGGGCATTTTTTCACTCAGTTGGAAATATTCAATTCGCATCGAACAAATCTTAATTACATATAACTTTGTAAAACAACGCATATAAGAATTATTGAAACATTTGTATATGTTTTGCAATCCTATCGAAGACAAAAGGAAATTTTCTGAAAGTAGAATCTACCACGTGTTTTCTTATACATGAAAGCAAGACTTTTCATTTTTCTATTTAGGCGAAAAACGGTACTTTTCCGTTACATCAACACAATGCCAAAATGTATGTTAAAGCGCCATTTATTTGAATCAGGACTGTGCAGAGGATTTTTATTGCGAACCGTGCGAAAGGCTGTAATTTGCTGTTTATTCATTTCATTATTCATCATTGTCATGCGAATCATTTTATTATTATTACTAGCATATAACCCCCCGTCAAAAATGACGGAATGTTGAACTGCTTATCATTTTCATAAGACTTCATACAAATAAACAACATGAAGATTAACATCTTCATGTTGTTTGTTTGTATGAAGTCTTATGAAAATGATAAGGAGTTATTGAAAGTTTTGTATTGTAGAAAATTATATTTAAAAAATGACAAATGATTTCTAGAAATATAAATGATAATAGTTCAATGATTATATTTCAATGATTAATAAAGCCTCTGATTCGGCGCTTAGAATTAAGAAATGAAACATCAGTGAAAATCACGTTGACAATATGATATGTTGTCACACTCATATGAAATTTTTTCTTACAGTTTTCTTAATGTAATAACACATTTTAAGCAAAGCATAACGTCACTGACGCAAACTTTTCAAACATAATGTATATACCGGGTGTCACAAAAAGGACTGACGGATTTTAAAATTAAATAACTTCCAAACGGTGACAAATATTTAAAAAATTCTTGTAGAGAGTTATATACGATGTCAGGAGTTTTTTTACTGTGATTCTTGATTTTAGTTCGAGTTTGAAACAATAGATGACGCTGAGAGCAATAGGCGGTCAGCCCAGACCCGATTTTTGGTACTTCGGGATCGATTTTATACATTTTAATCTCATTTTTTCGCATGGAGGAAGAGAGAGGTCGAAAAATCGAGACTGGATTTAGCGGTTGTTGCTTGCAGTGCCATTTATCGATGCTATTTGTAACTAAAACTGAGAATCACAGCATAAAAACTCCTGACATCTTACATAATTCTCCTGCAAGAGTTTTTTTTTATTTTCCGTTACCGTTTGAAAGTTATTGAATTTTAAAATCCATCAGTCATCTTTGAAACACCTGATACATACTTTCATGCTTAACCACAGTAGTTATATTCAAATAAAAATATTTTTTCTATTTAATTGTAATAAAAAAAATTGATACACATAATGCATAAAATTAAAATAAATGCAATGGGCGTGATGACTCGTGATGTTTCAATAAATAGGAATTTTTGCTCGCTTATAAAAATAAAGTACACGTTTCTTTGCGAAGATAAATTGCAAATGAAAAAATACGTCCAAAAAGCAATGTGTATTTCTCTTTTATCTGAAACAACGGAAGTCATCCGATTGCCACAATTTTGGAGAAATTTCATTAAAATCTTTTTCAATTAAAATTAAAATATAAAAATGGGAATACATTAAAAAAAAATAACTAGTGCGAACACATCTACAATTAAACCGCTTTCATAAAAAAAAAAAAAAAAAAAAAAAAAAAAAAAAAAAATTAGCAAAATCAGTTAAGTAGAAAGCTCATGGTAGAGGACTGAAATAACAGCTTTACGTTTTAAATATATAAATGGCACGGTTCGCCTCGGAGTGTTTACTTACACTTTTCTGCACTTCGATTTTATATAAGTAGATTATTGAATTATAACTTCGCAAAAACCTATTTTTTTTTTCAAATATATCTTGATAACTTATAACTTTAATTTATTTTGATATTGCAAAGGGTTAAGCAGTCACCTGATGATAAAGAAGTTAATAACTTTACTTCAGGAGTTTAGAATTATACAGGGTTATTACAAATGAATCATCGGGATTTGATACGTTACTACTTACGAACTAGGAAACGTATATGTTTCGATGACAACTCAAACGAGAGGGCGTTAACTACAGTTTCGCGCTGCATATGTGTCATGCGCGTATGGTTGCCATGGTTGCTGCGCGAACGTCATCTTCAAAATGACGACTGCACAGCAGAAATCGTTTTGTGTACTAGAATTTTCAAAGTGTGAATCACTGATAACCATTCATAGAGCATTCCGGAAGACATACAAATGCAAACCTCCAACCAAACAAAGCATTCTGCGCTGGTATCGACAGTTCAAAGAAACCAGTTGTTTATGTAAAGGCAAAAGATCAGAACGACCAAGCGTTACTAAAGAAACAGTGAACCGAGTAAGAGAGAGTTTCATCCGTAGTCCCAAGAAATCAACAAATCGGGCTAGCCGCAATCTTTCCATTCTGCAGCCAACTGTGAGAAAATTTTCTGCTGTCCAGTCGCCATTTTGAATATGACGTTCGCGCAGCAACCATGGAAACCACATGCGAATGACACATACGCAGCGCCCTCTCGTTTGAGTTGTTATGGGAACATATAAGTTTCGTAGTTCGCACGTAGTAACGTATCAAAACCCGATGATTCACTTGTAATAACCCTGTACATAAAGTAGTTTTTGTTCAAAAAACCAAGAACGTCTTCATTCAGAAAATGAAATGTATACTGCGACGCTAAGAGACATTTAGGAGAAAGTTGTCCAAAATGGGAACGCTAACGTTTTTTGGGCTACCAAAATATATGTAACTAAAAAAAATCGGGACAAACTATTTTAATAAGTCTTAAACCATCAGAATTGAAGGCTGTTTGTTAGAAAAAATAATTTAGATAAATACGAAAAATATTTTTGTGAGTAATGCCCAAAGTCCACGTTTTGGACGATCAGTTGGGTAAAATGGGATACTCATATGAAAGAACAAAAATTTGTAGCCTCGTGCAAAATTTTATTGCACAAGTTTATTTGTACGCCAAATACAGAAAAAGAATACAAATCAAATTATCATTGTTTTTCAATAGAAACTAACTTTCTATACCACCAAAAAGAAATCAAGTGGACATATCATTCCTTCTTCAACACTTGAACAGGCTTCATGGCTCAACCCTCTACAGCTGCAACACTGAATCCACCCTTATGACCCGACTGCCAAGAAGGGTTATGTGTTTCCCGCGTATCTAGGTATGTGGATTTCTTTATACCCCGGAAACATCTCAACGGCTGGATGGATTTTAATGAATGAAGTCTCTATCGATTCGTCTTAACTGTCCGATGGTTATAGGCTAGGTTTTGTTTTATAAATTCTAAATGGCGGCCGTAAAATATAAATGGCGATAGAGGAAAAAAATTACGCACCATATTGAGTGGCATATCATTGGATAGGTCTTTTAAAAAGACGATGATGTTTCATTGACTATTTTACAGTCAGAAACTCCGTTTAAATATTACTCAACTTGGAAGTTGTGTAGGTAGGATCTCTTGCTTTACTGCAACTCTAACCTTCATAGACATCTATAGGCCTCATCAAAACAGTATTTACAGATAGGAACTAATAGTTAAACACAACTTAAAAGTCATCAATACAAGTAAATAAAAAAATATAGGTAAGTAATATAAAAAATTCTTTCATATTGATCAGAAATAATTATTTTGTTCGCTTTTTACGCAGTAGGGTTTTAATTTAATTTTTACTTGTTTGTCCTTTGCGTATACGTATAGTTCAAGATGCAAGCATCATCATTATCATTTATCTGCCTCGTCAGATGATAGCAATGATTCGTCGAATGTCGCAGTTTCAGCAGACAATGGCATATGTTAAAAAGCATGGCATCACCTTATATAGATGTAAGTTAATTTAACAAGTAATGTGTGAAAATGTACTTAAATTTAGAAGAATCATTGGTGTGTACTTATCAAAATAGAATGTTCAAAGGTGACTTGATCAATTCCAAAATATCCCACGATGAAAATCGAAAAGAAAACAGCCAAAATTTTAAACTTTTCAGAGAAACAACAGATTAGTGAAAATTATCAATAGAACATATAATGGCATATAAAATCATTAAAATGGCATCAAAATGGCATATAAGCAACCGTGAATGATAGTAACATATTGTATCTTTAAGATTCTAACCTCCCCATTTGACCAGCCGTCACCGTCTTAGACGACATTCCCCTGGAATTTCATGCCTGCAATTTAAACTGAATTTTATTTCATTAATTTATTGTAGGATATTTATTTGTTCTTTTATTTTAAGTATATATTTGTATGCATTTAATAAATATTTTGTGAAAGTCCCTAATTTTCAAATACAATAGAAACTCCACAACGGAAACCCCCTAATTGCGAACACCTCTATTTAATGGACAGTTTTCCAATCCCCACGCCCAAAACGTAAATTTTTGTATGTTCAACACTTCAAATAATTTTAAGGTTATCTGAAGAAATCTCCACTTTCTCCAGAAATTCTACAGATATCTGAAAAAAATGGGTAGATTTAGCTTTACCTTACAAATATCTGCAGAATTTTGTAAGATATTCTTAAAGATGTCTGCAGAAATGGACCAGTTACTTACAGATTTTTGGACCAATTGCCTACAGATTTTCTACAGTTTTTTTTTAGTGGGCCGCTCTCCCAAGGTTTCCGTTATTTAGAGGTTTTACTGTATTAGGTTTTGGAACAGATGTCATAAGTTCCCAGGGCCGCCATCTTGGAATTTTTCTTGGCGTGAAAACACCTTTTCCGAAAAGTAGTAAATGTCGCCAAGCACCGGTTTATACGCAGGTTTGGCTTAACGAAAATAAAATGTAAATAAAAAACAAAATTCGCTGAAGTGGCAATCAGTAATCGTTGTATGAGCTCTTCGCGCATATTAACCGAAAAAAAAACATCACTGCATTCAGCAGTTCTCGCTGTGTAGCATTCTCAAAATTCAGCAGTTCTCGCTTTCTAGCAATCTCAAAATATAAAAAACTCTTAAAGCAGCAAAATATACATAAAAAAACGAAACTCGCTAAAGTGGCAATCAGTATTCGTTGTATGAGCGCTTCGCGCACATTAACCGAAAAAAAAAGCATAACTGGATTCAGCATTTCTCGCGGTGTAGCAATCTCAAAATTCCGCAGTTTTCACTTTATAGCAATCTCAAAATGTAAAAAACTCTTAAAGCAGCAAAATATACATAAAATTATCAACATACCTTAACAGACATCTGCTTTCTTGAAAGCTCCACCACGAAATATCTCTCATAACATTACCGTCATTTTCCAAAATAGGCTTATGAATACGCATTGACACGCTATAAACAAACCTCCTTTTCTTGTCAAAATTTCCTCATATTTCTTAATTACTTCAGCAAGAGCGTTTAAACGGACTACAGAAACCATAGTCAAGGAAATACATCCAATAAATTTAACATAAAAATAAAAGGACAGAAAGATACAGCACGATATCAAAATACATCCACAAAATTCTAAGCTAAAATGAGCTTCTCAGGGGTTGCCAGAACACGACACGTAACAACACACACGTCACAGGGGGTTCTACATATCGAGGTTGCCATATCCATAAACACCGCCAACACGCCAACAAAAAATCGCCAAACAATTCAAAACAACGGCTGAGGGAACATAAAGCATCTAAGCCTAGGTTTTTTTAAATACTCGCTTTCATACCAAATATGTTATTATTATTATTTTTAAATGTTTCATTTTTTTTCGCCAACATTTACGTTTGGCGACAATAGCGTTTCTATAACGGAAAAGTACCCAAAAAAATCTAAAAGTATTACACGATGTCCCAAAAGTCTCTGACACATTTTAAAATTTAATATAAAATCAAGTCATTGTCGTATAGGAGTGCGGTTTGGACTAGAATGCTTCGCACGATTGAAAGGTTTATTCAAAGAAATAGAAAATTAGTTACAAACTTCACTCATAGATGGCGCTGTGCCTTAAATTATCAGAAAGAAACCATCGAAAGCTGAATACAATCAGCTGGAGATAATTTTATTATGTCAAAATAAGTTAAAGAATAATAATTTGTGAAGTCGGTTAGCATAGTTCAATGTGTTAACCCGTTGTAGCTCGAGTCACATCCAAACAGATCTCCAGTTCAATCCACGTGTTTGCTAGCATTGATTATAGAATTGACTGGATCACATACGCGATTCTCGTCTTCAGTACTTCAATGTCAGCCACAGTAGAAGCATACACTTTGCCATTTCCAGAAGCATACCCAGAAGAAAAAAAAATCAAGAGGAGTTAACTCTGGGATACAAGTTGCCCAAACATACGAACAACTAGCCAGGGTTCTCGCTGCCGCTCGGCATTGCGCCAAATCACGATTATCTGTTTCATTTGGCGAATAAACGGATGATTAGACTCGCCAAATTGCGAGTGCTCTGATTTTGCTCATCTTTTTTGTTGTGTGTGTGTATCAGTACAGGGGACACTCTTTTTTACATTACTGAACGATTGATGTCACTTATTGATCACCAATATATATGATTGATGTCGCCATACGATTGATGTCACCAATTCAATTTAGAGTCAAACAAAACCATAGTAAGCAAAAATGTCGTTTCAGTACGTCTTTATGCGCCCTATAGACAACAGTATTATTTCGAAATTGCCTTTGAAGTATGGACTTCAATGAAAAGCCGAAAAATTCTAGAAAACAAAGTTTTTGACGCATTTTGTTGTTTATATTTTGAATTTTTCAGAATTCATTGAATGTAATATCTTAAGATCCGGAGTTAACTGGGATTCAAAATTTTATTTCACAACATTTTATTGAATTAAATAACATTTTAAGTTTTTTTCTTGATTGCGCAAAGACATTTAGAATATAGTTAATTTTTATTTTTTGTTTCAGTAGCGGATAATAAAATTTAGATGAATAACTGACATATAAGCAGTTACAAAAACCTAGGTTATTTTAGAACATATTGAAAAAAATGGAAGAATACATTAAGGGGTTAAAGATCGAATTTTCAATGTTTCACAACTAATTTATTTTGCTATTCTTTTCTTCATTTGGCGAATATTTTTTATTTCTTATTAGCCAAATTGCTAACGTTTGTAAAAAGTCAGCGAGAACGCCGGCGCCATCTGTGATCGAAATATGGGACTAATTATTTTCATGCGCATCAAGGAAAATTTTCATTGCAAAATCATTTTATTCTAAATCGCAATCATGCACGACAATTACTTTATTTTATATCGAATTTTAAAATGTATGTATCAGGAAATTTTGAGACACCCTGCACAATTTCAATATATATGTATATATATATATATATATATACTATAAATATTCTGTATTAAAAATATATCCAAAACACGGGTGGTCCTTAAAACATTAACTTTTAAAATTTCTATGGGGCACCCTCCTATTTTGTTCTATGTATAAAATAAAGACTTCCACAAAAATTTCAAATTTTTAAAACATTTTTTAAGGGTCGCTATCAAGGTTTGAATATTTAGAAAAAAATAAAAATTGATATATTTTGTAATTTAATAATATATTATTAATACAAATCCATAGTCATTGCCAAATTGAATCATGGTATAATATTAGGTTGTAAAGACTGACATTTGTTTCATATTCAACATATTTACGCAGTCTATTGTCCGAACACAGACAGGAGTATTTCATGTCTACACTCAATTTCACCTCAACTTGTCAGCATTGTGAAAGGTAGAGAATCTAACATTCCACCTTGAAAAATAGTTCTCAGTTTTTTTAAAATCTTAAATAGCTAAAATGCGTAGGAATTTATAAGATAATGTTTATAAATTATAGAATTTGATTTTTTTATATTCGTAAAATGTACTAAATGGTCATATTCGTATCAAAAGCAAAGCACAAAAATAAAAAAAAGAGCTTTCTGCAAGCGTTCTTTTGACTGTTCACTGGGATTGCAAAACTTTAGAAGACATTTCAGGATCTGAAACTATTGACAGATTACCCATTATAATTTCAGGTAAAGCTATTGACCAGTTACTAGCTGTTCCAAAATTTCAATCAGGAACAGGTGAGGCAATAGCTTCTGCTGTTAACGAAACATTGGATTTGTGGGGATTACAAGCAAGTAAAATGTATGACTTTTGATATAACCTTTGTTAATACCCGATTATCATGAGAGGCTTGAGCTCTTCTGGATTAGAATATGATCAAAGAAATGATTTGGCTTGCCATCATCACATCTTTGAAATTATGCTTGAGGAAGTTGTTGTTAAGGTTCTCGGAGTTCCAAGCGGACCAGACATACTGTTATTCAAATGATTTAAAATTTCGTTGAAGTCTATCGATTATGGCGTATTTCAAACTCCCATAACTGACAATTTAATCAATGAAAAAAATAACACATAATGCGTCAGAAATTCATCTTAATGATTTTACTCAAAATCATTATAATGATTTTACAACGAAGGGACGATTACAAGCTACTGATAGTGCTTGCCATCATTTTCTTAGGAGGAGTTCCAGAAAGAGATTTTATATTAGAGCCCAAGGTGGATTGCATCGGGTTCCATAAGTGGTGAAGACCATATAATCGCTCAAGGTTTATTTATTTAGAGATCACTTTAAACTCTCTAAGCAGGAAGAATCTGGAGTTCGTCAAGTTTGCTCGTTTGTAGTGAAAATCTACATTCACAGCTGGTATCAGGCCCAATGATTTATTGCTCCTGTAGAACTTGAAAAAAGACGAAAATGTAAATGAAATCATTTCTTTTTGCGCTTTGAAGAAGTTCCTAGGACATTTCTGTATTTCACAGAAGAACTAGTTGCTTTTGAATTTTTCGATGATAATGTCTTTTTTTAAAGTAAAAGAAAAATGGTGCATGCTTTGAAAAGTGAAGAAAATTGTGAACACTTGAAACGTACACGATCCTGATGATCCTGATGTCATTCTCCAAAATCACTTGCAAGATTTTCAACAAGCAGCACTCTGAGGTTTCTTTTTAAATTATGGATTTACCTTCAGACTTTTTTGAAACAGATGTGACTAATTGGAATGAAAATGAATCCTATAAGACATGTAAGGCACTAGCGACTTCAGTCAAAGTTGTTAATGATGTAGCTGAAAGTGGGATAACTCTCGTGGTGTTATACAATAAACTTCATACAAAAGATAAAGAACAAAAACAGTATTTCAAGGATGTGATATGGCAATCCAAATCATTTCTTTGTTCATATTCTGTTTCAGAAGAACACAAACTTCTATTGATAATCCGATATTAACATAGGTTGTATCAAAAGTCATACATTTTACTTGCTAATCCCCAAAACTCCAATGTTTCGTTATCAGCAGAAGCTATTGCCTCAGCTGTTCCTGATTGAAATTTTGGAACAGCAAGTAACTGGTCAATTCCTTTACCTGAATTAATAATGGGTAATCTTTCTACAGTTTCAGATCCTGAAATGTCTTCTAAAATTTTGCAATCCCAATGAACAGCCAAAGGAACGCTTGCCGAAAGCTCTTTATTTAAGTTTTATGCTCTGCTTTTGATATGGCCATTTAGTAACGACATATTACAAATATAAAAAAAATCAAATTCTACAATTTATAAAAATTAACTTATAAATTCCTACGCCTTTTAGATATTTAAGATTTAAAAAATAACGGAGAACTATTTTCAAGGCGGAATGTTAGATTCTCTACCTTTCACTATCCTGCAAAGTTGAGGTGAAATAGAGTGTAGACATGAAATACCCCTGTCTGCGTTTGGACAATAGACCACGTAAATGTGTTGAAACTTGAAACAAATGACAATCTTTACAACCTAATATCATACCATGATTCAATTTGGCAATGACTATGGATTTGTATTAATAATATATTATTAAATTACAAAATATGTCAATTTTTAATTTTTTTCAAAATATTCAAACCTTGGAAGCGACCCTTAAAAAGTGTTTAAAAAATTTGAAATTTTTGTGGAAGTCTTTATTTTATGCATAGTACAAAATAGGAGGGTGCCCCATAGAAAATTTAAAAGTTAATTTTTTAAGGACCACTCTACTACATTTATATGATGAAATGCATATTTAAAAGTAATATTAATTAGATACATATTTCATTCTGTTTTCTAAAAACTTTCCAATATCTAATTCAAAAGCCATAAATCTGTAAAATGCCTTAAGTTTTCGTATTTCATGAATCATTTTTTTACTATGTAAATTTTTAAGAATATACTTGTATATTGAACTGAAACTTTAAAGGAAATAACAAACAATTTTCTTTTAGTATCTAATAACTTTAACATGTAAACATAAAGATATATAACAAAAAAGTTTTCGGGTAACAGAAAAATTTCAAAGAAAATCTATATATCCCATCGCAAATGGATTTCCGTTAAAAACTGAAACATACAATCTAAAAGATCAATGTTCCTATTCCGTTATTTAATAGCATGCCATTTCATTTTTTCTTTTAGATTCAGATAGTAAGTGTATGTGTAATACTTATATTTCTCCCATCTCAGTCGAAAAATGAATTTAAATTCATTTAAATAGTGAATGATAATATATTTGTACATGAAATTTTATTTAAAATAAATAAAAAAGAATTTTGATATTTTCGAATAATTGCCGAGTATTTGTGCCGATATTTAAAAAGAGCTAAATAAAACTTCCCTTTATTAATTAAAACACATTTTTTCTAATTGCTAAATCGATCACAAGAGTTTTAATTGTACAACTAACAAAGGTCTCTATAAGCGTATACTCAAAAGAAAAAAATGAAAAAAATTACAGAATGTTTATTTCACAGTATACTCTTCTCATATATACTATATATATATATATATATTTATATATTTTTTAAAAATGGCGGAACCTCGATAGAGGGTCGGTAAAAAAAAATAATAATGAACATTGTTTTTTCTTCTTGGTGATTGATCAATGGTTGGCGACACAATGAAATTAAAAAGAGTAGTAACTTTATGATAAATATACTATTTAAACACTTCAAGACTGGCGGCTTTTACGTAAATTGTATTCGATTGACACAACTTTTTTCTAAAATATTACTTTTAATTAAACAAACTTCTTGATTGTTTAATCACGAAAATGCTCTAATTAAAGAAAGCAAATTTTACTTTTTTCTTTTACTGGCGCCAAAAACAAATTCTGTATGCTCTTTTTCAGGTTGCATATATGCACCCACGGTCCCGAATGGCTTAAGGGGTTAGGATACCTTTGAACACGTCGGAAAAGTAAACTAGTTGGATGTGCCAATCCCAAAACTTTCTTCTATCTTATACATCTTAATATTTAAAAACCTAGTTACACATGTTAATACTTCAATATTATTAGTTCAATACTATACAACTTTGATTTTCATCTTAAATTTCTGCTCAAGTCAATTAAACGGACTAAAAACGAGTTAATCTATATCATGATATTTGTTAAAATTATTAATTTTTCCTTATTCTGTCGTTATCAGCTGTTTGCGAATAGCCGGCATAGCAGGAAGCGAGTTCCCGCCGATGCACAATAGAACTACGAAAAATCAAGAAAAGTATACAAAAATCGCTAGCACGGAGCCCCTTTACCGCGCAATATTTTCAAATTCAAGGAGAACCTGTTGGCCAAAGCCAAAAACAAGCACAAACATTTTGGTTCAATTGTATGCATAATTTTATAGGCTGTTCGATGGTACAATAATGAAAATGGCACAGAGATCGGAATTATAGCGCCCCCTTCTTTCGGAATTTTTTCAAGTTCAGGGAGGACTTGTTTGCCATAGCCAGAAACATGCACAAAAAATTTGGTTCAATTATATGGATAACTTCATACACTTTTCGATGGCATAATAATGAAAATGGTACAGACATCGCAATTATAGTGCCCCCTTCCGGCAGAATTTTTCCAAATTCAGGGAGGACCTTCGTGACATGACCAAAAATAAACACATAAAATTTGGTTCAATTCTATGCATAACTTCATACACTTTTCGGCGGTACAATATTCAAAATGGCACAAAAATTGTACAAAAATCGCTATTACAGCGCTCTCTACGAGCGATTTTTTTCCAAATTAAGGGAGGACCTCCTTCCCATAGCCAAGAACTTAAAATTTTTTTTTGGTTCAATTCTATGCATAACTTCATACACTTTTCGATGGTGCAATATTCAAAATCGCACAAAATTCGCTATTACGGCGCCCCCTACCGGCGATTTTTTTCCAAATTCAGGGAGGACCTGCTTGCCATAGCCAAAAACTTAAAATAAAAATTTGGTTTAATTCTATGCATAACTTCATACACTTTTGGACGGTACAATATTCAAAATCGCACAAAAATCGCTATTACAGCGCCCCCTACCGGCGAATTTTTTCCAAATTCAGGGAGGACCTGCTTGCCATAGCCAAAAACTTAAAATAAAAATTTGGTTCAATTCTATGCATAACTTCATACACTTTTTGATGGTACAATATTCAAAATCGCACAAAAAACGCATTTACAGCGCCCCCTACCGGCGAATTTTTTCCAAATTCAGGGAGGACCTGCTTGTCATATCCAAAAACTTAAACTAAAAATTTGGTTCAATTCTATGCATAACTCCATATACTTTTGGATGGTACAATATTCAAAATCGCACAAACATTGTTATATCAGCGCCCCCTACCGGCGAATTTTTTCCAAATTCCGGGAGGACCTGCTTGCCATAGCCAAAAACTTATAATAAAATTTTGGTTTAATTCTATACATAACTTCATACACTTTTTGATGGTACAATGGCGACAGACAGACGGACAGACGGACGGACGGACAGACGGACAGACGGACAGACGGACGGACGGACGGACGGACAGACGGACACACAGACAGACAGACATTTTCTATAAACATGTTTTTTGGAATCTCTGACCCCTAAAACATGCAAATCCGTCGAAAACCGGAAGTCGAAAAAAATTTCGATTACAATACTTTCTTCTATTGAAGATAGAAGAAAGTAAAAATATCACTATGTTCCAATTTTCATGTGATAAATCAAAACTTATGTAATAAATCAAAAATAAAAATCAAACTTCATTTAAATGTAAAGCTCGTATTTAAATTTATATTTAAAAACATACATATACTTGTAAATTCATAAATAAATATTGAAATGATAAGTTAAAAAATATATGACAATAAGAGAAAAAAATCTTGCGAGCATGATAAAATCTGAAAATATGCATATAAAGAGGAATTTTGGTGAAAATAAATGCATAATAGAGTTACCTTTATACTAAAACCAGAATATTTGTAAAAAATATTGACTAAATCAAAAAATTAACAAAAAATTAAAAATTTTCACCTTTTGAAAAGTATCTTCAAACTACAAAAACAGGAAACAAAAATTACATTTTTCTGGTTTTAAGTTTGTAGATAATACAGATATGAATTTGTGGCAAAAATTTCTTTTGATTGCCATGCATAGTTTTTTAGTAACACTGCGCACAGTAACAAAATTCATCGTTTTGAATAAACGCAACGCAAAGTTTAATTATCGTATATAGTCTTAATATGTAGTCATAATAAAACTGCCACATTTAGTAAACTAATGGGAATTTTTTAATGCGGTTTTTTGCATATTGTTCAGAAATGATTATGCCTGGAAAATGCCTGCTTTCCTATTCTCCGAATTTTCCTGCTTTCCTGTTGGTCAATGAATTTCTCACTTGAATCCGCTTCTCTCCTATATAAATGAACACGTTTTCATTATTCTTTGCACTGAGGACAGTGCGCTAAATGCTACTGAAACTAGTCTGCTTAAAGTCTACATATTCTTGAGTTTTTTTAATTTATACTATCCGAGACATATTTCCATTGAGTTGAAAAATTAAAACTAGTATATATAAAACTTATTTTTTCTTCCATAGAAACTTAAATGCTTCAAAATCTGTGTAAAAAAAGAATGATAAAATTTAGTAAATTATTAAATTAAAAAACATAAAATAAAAAACACACTTTATTGTGTTTTGAATAATTATAAATTTTTAACATCTTAATGGACCAACTTAGGATTTTAATGCCTTTTATATTGATTATATGAAGCGTTCTATGTTGTTTTACCTTTAAGTTATTTTTAATATATTAAACTGAAACTTCAATAAAAGTGAAAATCAATTTCCCTTTAGCTGAAATATCATAACTTTAACAATAAAATGTAAATAAATGTCACACAAAAGTTTTTAGGTAACTGAACAAAGAATGTGTATCTATCCGTTTGCAAATGGATTTTAGTTAAAAATTGAAACAAGTAATATAAAAGCTGAGATAAGATAAAAGAATCTAAAAGAGAACAAGTAATATAAAAGTTCTTTTTTTTTTTTTTTTTTTAATAGTATTCCAATTTATTTTCATCAACTGAAATAACATTTGTTATTCTTTAATTTTATACAATAAATAAATAAATAAAATTCATTCCAATGGAGATAAGATCTTTTTTATGCAGAATTTTGCTTAAAGTATGGAAAAGCATTTTGTTATATAATTATGAAGCATTTTTTGTCAATTTCTAAACGTGCAAAATTTAGCAGCATGCTTGATAGAGAACCTAATGGAAAATCAGTAGATAATGTTAATTATTTTTAATTTTAATTTTACGTTTAATAACTTTATAATGCTATAAAAACAATTTTTATAGCAAATTTTAAAAAAAAAAGTGCAATTTAACAAATTACAATGACCATTTGGAAAATGATTTTTTAAAGACTAAAATTTAAGACATTAAAAATCGCACGGAGTTGACCATACATTACGTACGCCATGGATTACATTTTTCGGTACCGTAAATTTTTAAACTTCTAAGAAGCTGGTCATTCATTATGTACGCCATGGATTAAACATGGACCCATTCCTGGACCCATTTTATATGAAATTTCATTCTTAAACTTCTAAACATCAACGATATTACTTTTTACACCGTCGTATAGAGAAAAAAATGTACTTTTAGATGCAATTTGTTTGAAAGCTGTAACTCAATTTGTTTCTGAGTTATTAATTTTATTTGGTAGTTTTTATTACTTTTTTGTCATAGTGGCAACAGAACTATCCATCTCTGTTGAAAGTAAAGGGAAAATACAGATTACTGTCTAGACCAATCAGAAAACGGATAAAATGTGGATTCAACCAATAAAACGCTTGAGGTATGTTTTTGATTTCCTACCCTGACAGAGGACAATAACCATTTTTCCAAATGGTTAAAAATAAAAATTAAGAGTTTTGATTCATTGTATAATACATATTTTTTTAAAGTATGAATTTTGTTAATGACGATAGATGTATAAATAAATAACAGACATCCCCCGACTTACGTGTTACGCGACTTACATAAATTCGCAGTTACGTAATAAATCTCGAAAATTACATTTGTGAACATATTAGCGCGTTTGATACGTGGTTTCATACTTTTAATATTTATTTTATAAATAAAATATATAGATATAAACGACAACCGTAATATAGTTTATATATTAGATAGAGTTACATGTTTTGATTGGTATATACAATCAAATCTATAACAAAACAACTTAATCTTTATTGTTACTTATTCATAGTAGTCATCTAATTTCTAACAAATACAGTTTGTGTTTATTCAGGATTATTTTAATTTGTGAATGCTATTCATTAGTCTTGCCATTAGAAATTCATAGTGAATAGGTTAAATTAATCTTCGTTAACTATTTTTTATTTTTTTAGTCGTTTGATGTAGATTTAAAATTGTTATAAATCAATTCATCCATGTTAGATTTATAAATGCCGTATTCCACAAGATATTTAAAAAGTGTTCTTTCAATTTGTTTATACATTTTTTCATACATTTATAGATTATATACGACTAAATACTGTCGCATGATGCTTTATTTATAAAATAATACGATGTAAATAATATACATATATATACATAATAAATATTGCGGTTTCTTACAATATTTTACCTAAGTAACTTACAAATTCGACTTACGTAAAATTCAAGTTACGTAAAACTTTACGGAACGCATCACTTACGTAAGTCAGGGGAAGCATGTAATAACAAAACTTTTAGTAGATTAACAAGGACATTTATGAAATTAAGAAAAAACATTTTTGCATAATTGTATCTACCGAATCTCAGATAGTGTTGGAAGTATTCTAATGCAAAGAGTGTCCTAATCCTCGATTCAGCTTCGTTTTCATGTGATATTATTCTAACCAGGAGTATTCGAATACAAGAAATCTATGTCATTCATGTTAGTAGGGGTACAGAGATGACAAGGATGACTGCCCCGGGATTCCAGCTTTCGCTTTAGAGTATAAGTGCAATCCCGGAGGAGGGGGGATTCATGTTAGCAATAAAAAATGCGGTTATCTTCTATTAATTAACTTCCCGGCGTTGCCCGGGCCCAGGATAATAACGTTAAATATGCCTAAAATCAGCCTTGAATTCAGAAATTTTTTAGAGATGGGGAGGGGGGGAGTTTCTACAGCCTCAGGAGATACTCTGCAAAGTTCTGATCCATGAGTCAAGTAATAAAAAAAATTGACGTCATAAATTTCTGGTGATAAAATGTTTGATAATGTATTAAGTTTATACCAAATAATAAAAAACAAGTTTTTTATTACAGGTAAAACAGTAATGTCTTTAAGAAAATCACGAAAAATTAAAAAAATTATTGCACGATTTCTGAATGAATTTTATTTAAAAAAAACACAGAATTTTGTATACTGGTCTAACGTATTGAATTTGTATTGCATTTATACGTGGCTCAAAATTGCCGTCGAACTGGGCTAACTGGAGAAATACTCATATATTTTCGTTCAATAACACAGTAATAGCAGAAAATATAATAAAAATCCTCAGATGTGTTCGAACCTATCCTCGTTTATCCGTAACCAAATTTGTACAATATGTATAATATGAAGACTTGCTTGATGATTTGCAGAAGTGCACAATATGTACTTAGCCATAGTAAATAAAAAAACAGACAGACACACAGACATAAACATTCTTTTACTAGTAGAGATATAGCTGGAGTTTTCTACAATCTTGTAAGATAATGTAGCGAATGCTATTACGAACATAGTAGGCTATTCGGCATTCTTCCAAATCCTTTTATTAAATTCGCTGCTAGTGGGGTAACTACAGCTATTTTAATTTTTACATCCGATTAATTTTTTCGAGTGTTTTATGAAACCAATTGAGCTACGCACGTTTCATTTTTTGATTCAATCGAACATATGAAGTTAATTTCTAGAAAACAATTATAAAAGTTTAAATAATGTAAATCTCCATATAAGAATAAATATCTGATGAATAAAAAATATGACAATGTTGCTACTCATGCAGATCAGAGTCCGAAGAAGCTTAAAAGATGTCTTTTGGAATCTTAAAAACATGGAATAGTCACAGCATTAACCCTTAATATATCAAGGGGGTCTGCTGAAGGACCCCCCCCCCCCAGTTTTTGGTGTTCCTGCCGTATCTATAACAACTATTTTACAACTCTTGATTTTTGTATCTGTCCGGAATCGGATTAACGTAAATAATGTGTAATTCTACATTTGTAATAATGTGTAATTGGTCAATATAGTCTGCACTAAATGCAAACGTTTCATATGTGAGAAACACAGGGATACAGCCACCACTCTGACATGTTCTACAGATTATAGAGATGTCAACATATAGTGATGCATTGTTATTTTTGTTATCACAGTAAAATGATATAACCTTTTGTAAATGTACTCAGTACAATAGATTTAATGGCTGACTACTTTTGATATAAATAAACAAAATTTTTGATGAAAACTGTTGTACCCTTACTATAACATATCCCTTCAGAAAAAGAAAAAACATAATTTTGGTAATTTACCCATCAAACAGTTAGAATTTAGCAGTAAGCATGCACTCTCGGAAATAAAACTCTCACTTTTGAAGATTCAGCTATCCTTGAGCTATATTTCGTTATTTTGATAATCATTTCTTATCAAAATCACGTGGCTTTTAACGAAATGGAAATTCTCAAATATTTGACGAAAGTATTTTCTCACTCTCGGCCGGACTTAATGCATTTTAAGGAAGGAAACAGCTGCCGTAGCTGCTTGCCGAGGGGCGCGCTATTGTACCTCCGTAAATACCGCGATTTTAGTAATCAGTTATATGCTTGTTTATGTTATTCCTGCCAGAATTTATTTTAAAAAAACAACACTGTTTAGCGCTTTTCAGGGAATGCTGAAATATAGGTAGTTATTGTACCTGTATTAGTTAATTTTTATTTGTTAAAGTTTTTTCGAACGTATATTATTATTGTTATTTATTTATTTTATTTTTTGCTGTTGTTCGTTATGATTTAATTAGAAAATAATAAATTTCCTGCGTTATACAAAATCGTTCAAAAAGAAAATTTGGTCAATAAAATTTCAAAATTCCATGAGCTCTTCTTCATTTAAGAAATATATTCATATAACAATCAAATTAAAATATGCATAATTGATCCCTCTCCCCTCTATAAAGAATAAAATGTTAAACTCTTAACCTCTATCTCAAATTGATAAAATCTTCCCAATATGCACTTCAAAATTTGTTATTTCTGAGCAACAAATTAACCAGATCATATTCTAATTATTCATTGAGCCAAGAAAATTTCTCTAATAAATTATATTAATCAAAACCATAATAACAAATTAGCCTTATTAATTAACACTTGCAGAAATTTTAACAGCTCCGACAAAATTAAAATCTACCTTATAAAAATATAAACCCGCAATATTCTGTGATTTTAGATCACTACATGCATCTAAAATCACATCCATGCAAGGTCCCAATGGCAAGATAGGATGAGCAACGGACTCCCACACCGGAGGTCGTGTGTTCGAATCACCTCGAAGGAAAAGATGAGAGGAATTAGTTTTCTCTCTTGTTAATAAATACAGATGATTTTAAAATGTTCAATAGATGGCATTCCCTGCACTTTTCGCCCAAGCACTTCTGACGAAATTTGTATCCTAAAAAATGCGAAGAAAGTAATTTCCTCAATTTGACGAAATATTCGCTCGGAGCATTTCCCAGGAAACGGTTACGTCAAAATAATAAGAAAATTTCGTGAAATCTGAGTATTCATTTCTGAGTGTGTGGGAGGTGTTTAGTTTTAGATGGGGTCACCAGAAAAACCCTGCTTGGTTACGTTCACAAGGTAGGCTTGGTATATTAATAGTTAATGTGAAATCTACCTGATCACGATTTAGGTGCTTTTATTCCTATAAGAGCTTTGGCTTGCTAGAGAAAATGACAGTGGCGAGTGAAGGTAAATTTTTATGCTCATTTTCTTGCAACTTATTTACTGTTTCTTATTTAAAAACATTTTTGTTTATATTTATACCATTTATTTATACTAAAGAAAACATTTAACTATTTTTATAGGCAAACAAAAGAAATTTGTATATAAAATAGAATAATAATATGTATATGAATAAAATATTTATGTATATATTCTACCGTCAAAGACCGAATTTGGAGAATGTCGACTTTCACCGGTGAATGTCAACACATACCAAGTACGCCGGTGAAAGATCGAATATTTGATTATATTCATTTACATTCGGACCATCACTGGTGCATGTTGACAAACACAGATATGCTCTGGTGGAGGTCGAAAAGAGAAGCCGGGGTCAACAGAGAGGATCCTTTATTTTGCTGCGAATGAGTCAGCTTTGTCATTCTTATGCAAGGTTTGTTGGTGCGAGGAACGCTTTATTAAATTTTATTTTTTTGTTCATACTCTAATTTATACTCAGTAGATACTGCTGTGAATAGTGATCTTTTTTATTTTGAAAACTTAAATACATTAATTACGAGTAAACGAGAAGAAAATTGTTTTTTTTTTTTTTTCCTCAAGAAAAGTACTCTAAAATACTTTATGAAGTGATTTCTTCTGAAACTAAGTGCAGCGCACCTTTCTATTAAAGACGATTAAACATTTTGACGTTTTAAAATTTAATGATGAAGAGGTGATATTGTACCATTAACACCAGGAGAAACAAATATACAGTATAATGTCATCAATGATGAATGGTTCAGTATACTAAAAGCGTTAAAAATACAACGTTAAAAGCACAAAAAATTTTAAATTTTAAATTTAAAATATGGTGCTTTTAACATTGTATGTTTTACGCTTCTATTATATTGCACCAAGCTCCTTCTTTATAATTATTGTTCAGTATACTATTTGAAACTCACAGCAAAATAGGCCACGGAGGAATAACACACATGATTAAAGATTTCCAAGTTAAATATAAAAATATTACATATGAAGCTCTAATGTTGTATTTAAATTTATACAAAAAATATCAAATGTAAAGTAGTGTACCTAAGAAAGATATTGTTTTGAAAACATTGGTCAGTTCTGAGTTAAACTCAAGATGTCAAGTTGATCTGATAGACCTGCAATCACACAGGGATGGCGAATATAAGTGTATCAAGATCATTTAACTAAGTTTGTCCAGCTACGACCTTTGAGAACGAAGACAGCTGAAGAAGTAGCGTATCACATTCTTCCAATATTTTTAACCTTTGGTGCTAAAGTTATATTGAAATCAGATAATGGTAAGGAATTCAGTAATCAAATCATATCCGAAATATGCGCTATATGGAAAGATGTTAAGATATTTCATGGAAAATCTCGTCATAGTCAAACACAAGGCTCAGTTGAAAGGACCAACCAGGATATACGGAATATGTTAACTGCATGGATGAATGATAATGATATAAATAAATGGTCAGATGGTTTACCCTTTGTTCAATTTGCCAAGAACACTATACTATACCACGAATACGTCAAAGTCCTTATGAAACCATGTTTGGCGTTAAACCAAAAAGAGGCATAGCATCATCTTTTTTGGGGGATTTGTTCGCTAATCACAGATATTGAAACCGAAGAACTACTCGTAGAAATTGCTAATACATTTGAAACCGAAGAACAGCTCGAAGAACATGTTAATACTTTTGAAGGAAATGTGAACAGTGGCTATGCTGAAAATTATATTAAAAAAATATATTGAAGAGGACCTGCAACCTACCACGTCTTCATTTCAAAACATGGCTGAATAACATAACTTTATTTCTATAACCAGTAATATAAGAATTTTGTTTTTAAAGTCAATTCCTACTTAGGTCATCAAAGAAAAATGTAATATAATCCCTTAAGCTAATATTAGTTTTTGTAGCATTAAAATATCTCAATTTGTTGATTTTCTATAAGCAAGTAGGTTTACAATGGAAGTCTATGGGAATTTGGCGAAATATTAGAGATATCACCAAGTTGGCGTCCCTTTTGTCAACTCATTTTGGTCGCCAAATTTGGCGCTATATCGCCAAGTTGGCGACAAACATGTCGGTATTTGACGACAGAACAGGGTCCCCCCTATGGTAAACACCCTTATAGATATGAAGATACATTAAATTCTTCAATAACCAATGGCCGCCATTTTGTTTCCCAAGTAAAACGAAAATTAATTGATTAAAATTTAATTAATGAATTAAAATTTGAAAAAACTGTACTAACATCAATTGTCATCCAGTACAAGTTTAAAAAAAATTATTTCAACTTGATAGGGTGAATAATAAGTATTTTATTAACGATTGAAAGTTTGAACAAGATAAATAAATAAATAAATAAATAAATATAGGGGGAGTGTGAACTAATAGTAGGAATTGAAAAAGAGCAGCCGCGAAAGAGAATCTTCTACTGCAAGCAACGAAAGTGTTACGAACCCCAAAACAAAATTTCCTCCTGCTCAAATTGTGGATACCGTACGAATACCCTGATGTCGACCGTGGTCTTACAGATGGCTGAAAAATGTGTTGACAGTTGTTATTGGAAAAGAAGACTCCGACTTTTATAAACTAGCAAATAAAAATGATACCCTCACGCAGCTTTATATCCGTAATTAGTTCGCAATTTGTAAAGAAAAATTGCTTTCTATAGATGAGATTTCTTCTGAAGATATGTCACTGAGAGAAGCAACTGCAGCTAATTCGAGAACTGGAGGGCAAGAAATTAAACCTGCCACTGGAAATGGATGTAGTCCACAAATAAACGTAATTTTAAAAGCAAGTGACTCTTGTGCAAGTCAGGGTATCATAAAAGTTCAAGTTTTTACAATAAATAAGATTTCAATCACATAATTAAATAAGTTTTCAATTGGTATTATTTTCTTTCCTCATTTACAATGTACTGTATTTTTTAAGTTTAGCAGTTTATTTACATGTGCTGTTACTTAATCTTTCTCCAATTTGACATATATCGTAATGTGTTTTAATAATAAAATATGATTTATAGAAGAAAAGTCGTCTACGGTTTAAATGCCAAGATCTTTATTAGTTAAACTTAAAACTAAAATCTTAATGCGTAACATTTATCCAACTGCTATCATTATGAAGAAGACAAGTAACATCGAGCACCCCCCCCCCTTTTTCACACGCTGGAATCTAATACTACATATCCCCCCCCCCCCAAGAAAAAAAATCCCAGGCTGCCCTTTAAATCTAGCACCGCATTTAAATTCTTCGGGATTAGCCCCGCTGTGAAAACTCCTCTACAGAGTGACGAACCACTCTCCTCACTGTGATTGGTCACCCCTCTCAGCAAGAGAAGCGAAAAAGTTACGTCACCCTTGTAAAGTTTTATATAGCCTGAAATATGAAGAAAAAAGTGCAAATTTCCGGCATAATCAACATTCACGATTAGTGCATAGTGAATGTCGACATTTGCCTATGTAAGTGAGAAATATGTATATTTATCAAATATTTCGGACATAGGCAAATCGACTATGTGAATGTTGACATTCGCCGGTGAAGGTGGGCATTCTTCTGATTTCGATCTTTCACGGTATCATATATATAAATAAACAAGTATAAATGCTCTTCAGGTTTGTTTTTATGGTTATGCCATTTGGCAATAAATCTTACATTCTAGCCCGAATCGCATAATCGCTAAATCTTATATATATAAAAAAAAAAAACCATGGAAATTTCTATAGTGAAAAAATACCATGTTTTCAATTCAATTCACGTCTATTGTGGAACAATATAACAAAGAAATAAAAAGATATATGAATGTCATATCAACTTTAAGCAATTACAAATGAGACATCTAAAAATTAAAATCAAATAAATGGATTTTATGAAATTATATAAAAAATATTTATATAAAATTTATTTTGTCATATTTATCATTTATGCGATAGTGATGAGCCGATCTTAATTTAAGTAAAGCGAAAAGCAGTACGTATGCCTCCAAGCGCTGTAATATTGGCAATAAAACGTAATGAAGTAGAACTTTTAAAAGTTTCGGGCAACTGAACAATTACAAAGAAAATCCATATATTCGATTGCAAATGGAATTTCGATGAAAATTGAAACAAGTAATCTAAAAGACGAATGTTTCTTTTCCACTATTCGGTAGCATGTCATTTCATTTTTCCATTCGATTTTCATCTAAAGAATTGAAATAATATTTGTTATTCTTCCATTTTATACTAAAAAGCAGTTTAAAATGCATTTCAATAAATAAAATAAAATTTATACCGAATTCTGTTTAAAGTAGAAAAACAATTGTATTTTTGTTTATTATGGAGGATTATCCGTCATTTTATGAATGAGGACATGACTTTCAAAACTCGCCTTACCCAGAAAATCAAATTTTGGGAAATCGCGAAAAACCTCTAACTGCGTACATTGATTTTCATTGTAAACCAAGATTTTACAATGGCAGAAGTAGGTTAAAATGCCCGTATTTCGTCCTCTTTCTAATTTCGTCTCAGTTTACTTCTTGGCTTCTGCGAAAATGGCGCCACTTTTCACACAAGGCACAGGAAACGGGAGGTAAAAGGGATCAGTAGTGAAAATTTCGTTCGCCAAGACACATACATATATTAAAGACGCCATTATTTCCTATTTTTGGAAGACTCAAGTTCTTATTACGTCGTTTGTAGAAAGTTATTTACTGTACTGTAACTATTTATTTCTTATTCATTGCATGTATCTTACGTACGTAATATACTGACAGTAGCATACAGCGAGTTTTAGGACGCTCAGTTCATCTTACGGGAACTGAAGCTCCACCATATTGGGAAGTAGCGTGGTCCCAATTTCGTCCCCCTTGCAGTTCTTATTTTCTTCTCGGGACGAAATTAGGAATACTTTTTCATGACAATTTTTTCCTCATGTTTCGATGGCTAATGTTTCGTTACGTTATTCATCTACAGATAATTATAGTACATTTCTTTGTGCCTTAATTTAATGTAAATTACTTATTTATTTTGAAATAAATTTTGATTTAGTTATAAGTTAAGCCTCGGCGTATTGGATTTTTTGAGGAGGACGAAATTGGGACTATTTTTTTTTCTTTTGCCATACATAGATTCTTTTGAAAAAAACAACTTTTCGCATTTTAAATTTTTTTTTGTACGATATTTGCCTATGTTTCTATGTGTGTGGGTAGTTAGTCTATGTAAAATCCAAAATTGATAGGTTTTCACAGAAAATTACAACATTTAGGTCTAAAGTGACTGGGGGGTGGGGGGACGAAAATAAGGCACCTTACCTTACGCGATAAAATTAGGTTTTTGGCAAATTGTACTGTATTTTTCAGTGAAGGTTTACCAGTAAAATAGATTAATGGAGAAAATACATTTTTTTTTTTTTTTTTGATAAGCCAAGTTTTGAAACTCACATCCTGAGACATGTTCAAACACGCAACTTATTTTGCAGGAGAAACAAATGAACAAGAAATAAAAAATCTACAGTTTTATTAACCATTTGGGAAAATGGTTATTGTCCTCTATCAGGGTAGGAAATCAAAAACATATGTGAAGCTTTTTATTAGTTGAATCCGCATTTTATTCGTTTTATGATGGGTCTATACAGTAATCTGTACTTTCCCTTTACTTTCAACAGAGATGTATACTTCTGTTGCCACTATGACAAAAAGTAATAAAAACTACAAAAAAAATTAATAACTCAGAAACAAATTGAGATACCGCTTTCAAACAAATTGCATTTAAAAGCACATTTTTTTCTCTATACGACGGTGTAAAAAGTAATATTGTGGGATATTTAGAAGTTTAAGAATGAAATTTCATTTAAAATGGGTCGATGGAAAACCCTTTTTCCCGAACAGCCAATGAAATGCTTGGATAATACGTAAGTTTCAGGTGGATAATACGTAAGTTTCAGGAAATCTGACGAGTCGCAGGCGATTTTTGTCGCTTGCAATTTTTACGTATAATAACACTATTAATGTTTAATTCATGGCGTACGTAATGTAGGATCAACTATGTGCGATGTTTTATGTCTTAAATTTTAGTCTTTGAAAAAATCATTTTCCAAATGGTCGTTGTAATTTGTTAAATTGCAATTTTTTTTTTTTGATATGTTCAAATAAGCAATTTGTTTTGCAGAAGAAACAAATGAACACGAAACAAAAAATTTACAGTTTTATTTAATATTAATTTACTGCATTTATTTAAGAAGAGTTTCTATCGATACGGCTTGATTTTTACGGGATTTTGTTTTGTACGTTTAAATAATGCACAAAGCGAAAAGAAAAGGTTTAGGCATTTAATTTATTGTATTTCCGCTAAAGGTTGCGAATATTTTCATCTAAAAAAATAAATATTTGAATCTATCTGCACTCCTACAAAATTCGATATGGGTGGTGCACAATGTAAGGTTTTGCGAATCTAGGGGGTCAAAATTTAATTTATGAAAATTATCTATATTAAAGTAATAAAATTGATCTTACTAGAGATAAAATGGTTATGTATTATGAAAAAATATATCTTTACCCTTTACATTGTAGAATTTACGTCATTATAATACCATCATCATCATAATAATAATAAGGTGATTTGTCATTTTCATATGTTTGCATTTGCGTAGTGTTATTTTATATTTCGCTGATTTTTTAAAATGTAATTCATATATATTTTCAACAAGAAGAAATTTTTGTATTAAAGAAATAGTAATTAATTTATTATATACTGCCATAGATACGAATGCTGACATAAAGTGAACCATTTCATTTATCGTTGTTTGTTGTTCTTTTATTATTTGTCGATTCGGTGACCATATAAATGTTATAACTTCAGGGTTAATTGCAGCCAATCTATAATTTTAATGAGATTTTAAAGTCATGATTAGTAATGCTTAAAGGCTTATATATCTCCTATCGACATGTCACGTAAAATTACATAAAATTGCTCAATAAGAGCTTGATCAACATCGATTATGCTAGCGACCACAGCAGCATCCTTAAAAAGTCTTCTTTTTCGATTTCCTTCAGGACTATTATGTTGTCCTTATTTTTAGAGTTTCGAGTAATAATTCTCTTTCACATCTAGATCTTTCAATTACATTTTTTTCTGCCTGTGATACTACATTTTTCTTCAGGCTTTCAGCACTTCTTTACATCAAATATATAACCAACATGTAGATGTAATCAACAAATCTTTATTGTGCATGTAGTACTGATAGGCCACAAGAAAATTTGTGAGCATTACTCGTATATAATCACTCGTATATAATTACTCGTATATATATAATTTTCAAGTTATTCATCACCTTGGATTTTCCATTACAGACATTGTATTTTTAAGTTGCTTTATTTCAAGATGAAATGCTGCACATTGTGTTATCTACCACTGTGTCTTCAAATTTATGCTCTATGCCATATATCCAAACATTGAATTCTACTGTAATTGGCGCAAGCGCTGTAAAGACTTAATTTTTGGCATTTTCAACTTCTTCTGTTATTGACTGATCAGTTCCCATGATGAATTTAAACTTTGTGTCTAGAATAAGAAGTGGATGAAGGGAATGGAAGCCATTATAAAATTTTGATTTTCTTCATTACAGTCCTTTTATATAGGACGAACATCCGGATTTTTGAACGATTTTTAAAAATGTCTTTTCTCTTTTAGGACATTCAGATATTTCCTTTAACGTAGCATCCTTTCGTCCACACAATCTCAATTTTAAACAAGTGGCACGTGCTAATTCGTGTTCCGGGAATAGCGATTTCACCTTTTTTCTTTAGATTTCTGTTCACTTAAACAAATAATTTTTCTTGGTAGTCCAACTTTTTGCGGATAGTCATTATTACTTCTGTCCTGCAAATATATTTATTGTAATATTTGAACCCAACCATCTCTTATTTTGCTCCAAAAAACATTCTCTAAGCGATGGCAGTTTCTCCATCTTCGATTACTGCCATTTATAAATGAATGAATCAGACGCTTAATCTTTTCAAAAATAACAGATGAACAATGTTAAAGATTATATTTGTGTAACACATAGTTTATCGGGATATTTTTAAACTTTACGGGGAATTATTCATATCCAGTAACATCATTTTGATAAATCTCATACAATTCTGTTTTCGAAATTAACACTCCCGTGACTGAAAAAAAATTACGTCTATTGAAGAGTTGCAAATAGTTGCAGCTGAAATTGATTTCTTTTATTTCTATATGCCTACATAATTACAAAAAAATTATGTTACATTGTACTGGTGCGTAAAAAATTTTGGCAGCTTTTTAAAAATTATCATATGCTATTAAATTTTCAAATATTTTTTTTTATTTACTTTAAAATTTAATTTTTTAAATAACACTTCTAAATAACTATCGTAACCCGTAAAATACAAAGTATTTGCATTGTTATAATGATTCGATACAATCATGAACAAATATTTACAAAATAAGTATGTTTTTAGCCATAAACATCAATGGCAATTACATCTACAGTAATCGCCATTCCAAAAAGATTAAAAGAAAACCTGTTTTTTTTTTTTTTTTTTACCCGATTTTTGACGGTGTTGTTGTGGAGTTAGGTTGTTATCACTCTATATCTTTTTTCTCCAATTCGTTAGTTATTATATCAAATGTCTAAAAGTGAAATTACTGCAAGTCAATTTTCGGACTTTTTTCCAGCTAGATTTGTAAAATATTACACTGTGTGGCGTACGCATTAAAAATATTTAAAACTGAAGAAATGAATAACTTACCTTTTAAGAAAGTCGTAAGAATCATCACCAAATGTCTATTATTTTGTAGAAGTTCCATATTGAAACAGGATCTGGCCGCAACAACTTGTAGTAATTGTGTAAAACATAATCAGACGGCGTCCATGCAGGGGATGTGCATTGAAGGATTGAAGTAGCAGTATTTTTTCCATGAGAGGTGCATAATATGTGTTATTTGCAAATCCATTAGATGTTAGAAAAAGTATTTCCATTAGAAGTTTAAATGAGTATTTAAGCGTCGAAAAAGCTATAATTATAATACATCTATAGCAGATCATAGGCGTCTAAAAGATATCTAAATGGAAAATGTATGATAGACATATATTTCTTTAATGCTATGCACATCTATTTCTTTAACGCTAAGCACATCTATAACGTTATGGAAGTTGTAAATGTATTTAGAGTGTAAATCGACTTCTTCTAGATAAATTGTAAAGTATGGGTGGGTGAAAGGAATATTAATCATTTACAGGATATAATTGTACAAAATAATCATGAAAAAGGAACTTTCACTTATATTCTTAAAATGTACTATATTCGTTGAAGGCCAAAGGAAAAGTTCATAATACATATTAAAATGTCACAAAATGGCGTCTGATTGAAATTTATGGTCAATTTTTGGTGCTAATTTTTCACTTTAGAAACTGTTTTAAAAATCAGTATCACGAGAAAAATGTAATTTTTTAAAAGTTTGTATTTAAATTGAAAATGTCTTGTTTATAAAACAGAAAACAAAACGTCAAAAACTTCCAACATTTAAGTGTGAGAACATACACAAATCGAAGAAAAATTGTTTCAAGAAAAAAGTGTTTAAGTTTTTTTATCGGTGTTTTTGCCCGCTACGAAAACCGGCCATTAAACCCGTAGCCACAACTTAAATATTGGATGGCACAAAAAAGTGTTACTAAGGTAAATTCTGGACATTTACCGTGTTCAAAAAATGAAAAAAAATATTAAATTTATTTTTAGAAAATTTTCAAGGAGAAACTGGCTTTAATATATTTTTTAAATATTATTCCGTAGCGGAAATACGTCTGGCTCCACCTAGCGAGCAACTTACAAAATGAAAGTAAATTTTTGATTTTATAACATCCAATACGGCAAAGTATATAACGAAATATATCTTTGTGTTATGTTTTATAACAGTTAAAGAATGTTATTAAAATTTTTTAAAATCTACAAACATATATAAATCCCATTAGGATTGACAGATAACAAGCACTATTTCTAGTGTATAATTACTTCCTAATCTTATTATATACGTATATAAAAAAATGTTTGTACTGTCTTAGATGAAGGTTCAAAAATGTTAATAAAAAGATTTAAAAAGTTGCGAATGGCTATACCGTTCATTATGATTGGCAGATAACATAGTGTATAATTAATTCTTAAACAAAGTATATCCAAGACGTTAATGTATTTGCTGTGCTTTGCAATGGTTCAAGAATGTTATTAAAAAGTTTTTAAACGCTACAAACGTCCATACTGTCCATTAGTATTGACAGATGACAAACACTACTTCTAGTGTATAATTAATTCTAAATCTTAGTATATCCAACAAATTTATATTTGTGTTGCGTTTTGTGGCAGTTCAAGAATGTTATTAAAAAGTTTTAAAAAGTTACAAACGTCTATATTGTCCATTATAATTGATAAATAACAAACACTACTTCTAGCGCATAATTAGATCATAATCTAAGAAGAAGAGTGTCTGAGGTTGGTTTCACCGAATGCGATGAACATTTGTGTATTGATAGAATATAGTTAGTTTATAAATATATGAGCGTCATAAAGCGCAATCCCTAGGAGGTCTTGAGAAAATAAATCGGAAAGTTTAAGCTACACTTCATAATGGGATAAAATTTCTACTTTGGCAAGTAGCTCAGTAGCGCGATTGGCAGCACGCTGGATTTGAGTTTTTTCGGCCCTGGTTCAAATCCGGATTGGACTTGTTTTTCGGAACGAAAATTTTTATCACTCATTTTCGAGCCGCAATTGAAAAAAATGTGTATAATAATTGCAATTTACGAAAATTATTAATTAAATGTATGTTTTATAGCATAAGTGCCTTTTCAACTATGAAATCTTGCATTTTTAAATATATAATGAAAAGTAACCCCCCCCCCCCCAAAAAAAAAAAAAAAAAAAAAAAAAAAAAAAAAAACGCATATTTATGTTTATGGACCAGAATTTTTTTTGTTATTTAAAATTATTTACAGTTATTTCAATGAATAATCTACTATTTTTCACAGAGAAATAAATTAAAATACGTGATATAAATGCGTGAATAATTATATTATTTTAATTTTGTTTCTATAGAAAAGTATAACGAATATTTGATGATTTTCTTAATACCCTTTCTAAAATTCTTAATATGACTTTTTTTTTATTTCGGATTTTTGGTTTTGCAATTATTAACTACGTAATGACTATTTTCAGCAATTCAATATCTTTTTAGAACTTATTTTTAAGCACAGAGACAATTATTCTAAATATAATCATAAGAATCCAAGATTTAAAATATTCAAAAGTTAAAAAGCGAGTTGGTAACAAACGATACATTTAGTTCACTGTGAAAAATTGTAGTTTATTTATGTAAATAACAGTAAATAAATTTTAAAATGAGCTTAATTTTATGGTCTATAAAAGTTTTATTTGATTTTTTTTATTATTTGTTATTATTATTATTTATTTATTTTATCTTTACTTGTCATTAAATATATAAACATGCAATATTCGCACTTTAAATTTATTTATATAATTAAACTGCATTATTTAAAAATATTAAATAAAAAAAATGATTTCCGAAATAAATTACTACGTAAACACTTATTCTAATTAAAAATCAAGAATCCCAGACTTTAAAAATTATATTAAAAATATATAAATCATATTTTTAATCATCACATATTTGAAGTATTCGAATGAGGAAACAAAATGAAAATAATATATTTGTTCACTTATTTTAATTTATTTATCTGTTAAAAAATGTTGATATTCATTGAAATAACGATAAATAGATTTAAATAACAACAAAAAAATTCTGGTCTATAGGCATATTAATATGCGTTTTTTTTTTTTTTTTTTTTTTTTTTTTTTTTATTATTATTACTTTTTATTATACTAGGGGGCTCGGCCCCCTACGAGCTACGCTCGCCAACCCCCGTCCAGACACCGCAGACTCAAAATGCACGCTAATGTGATCGGCTTTAAAAAGATTTCGAAATATTGAAAAAGATTGAATTATAATTTAAAAAACAGTGGCGATCTCCCTATAAATGGATTTCTATTCATTTCTCTTTGATTGGGGAATTTTAACGCCAAATCCGCTGCGGTACTACTTGATTATCCCGTCGACCAATTTCGCCAAATTACATAAATCGCCAAACCACTCGCCAAATTATGCAAATTGACATAATTTTTATTTAAATAACGAAAGAACAAATAAATTAGTACAACATTAATAAAAATACAAATAAAACGTCGAAATAAAAATAACTTGATGACGTAGACACGTGTAACAACATTTCAAAATAAGCTAATGTAAAAGGAATTAAGTAAACAGAATCTTTGTCTCCCGGTATTTTTTAACAATGCGAAAAGAAAGTTCTTTTAAATGAGACATTTTAAATTAATCGTTTTTAATCTGACGTAATTTTGACCAAACTATTCTTTCTCTTTTTAATATTCACGTGAAAATACTTGTGTTAGAAATGAAATATTATTTGCGCTTTCCTACGAAAAATAGTTGTAAAGTATCCGCTTAAAATATCAAATAAATGTCTAGCGCAATTTCTAAATTTAAACCGTTTTGCAATATTATTTTGTGTTCATTTTACGTAATAACTGTAATGTGACGTAAATATGACGTAATTTCTCCTATTTAAGACTTCTAACGCATGTTAATAAATTTATTATTTTACAAATTCCTTTCTCTCTTAAAATTTACGTGCAGTTATAGTTTTTATGACGTAATTTTTAATAAGTTCCTGCTTTTTGTACATAATTATTTAATTCTAATTCCAAATGTTTTTTTCTGTTTATAATAGTCACGTGAAAATAAATTTTTTATTTATTACACGTATATATATATATATATATATATATTTTTTTTTTTTTTTTTAAGCAAACATTATTGTTTTCGCTGTTTATACAGTTGGCAACAGTTTAAATTAATATCACTTTCTAAAATCTGTAAATAATATCTCTAGAAATGCTGAAAATTTCAATTTAAAATAGAAATAAAACCTCAAAAAATTAGCCAAATTAAAAAAAAGAAATACAACCTGCACACCGGGAACTTCAAACGTATAAAATGATCTAAAAATGATTAAACTCATGAATAGTTTTTGCTCCTATAAAACTTCTTTAGTGGAACGATTTTGTCCAACTTTAGCATTAAATATTTCTTAAAATAATTCTTCGATTTGAAAACTGTCTGCATCAGCGTGTTTATCAAGCATTTCTGTATAATACTACCGATTTTCATATTTTTGTATGCATTATTTTTCTTAATATTAACGAAGAAAGACCTCCGGTCGCAAAAAATTCAAAACCGGCGGCGGCGGTGACAGCGGTAGTTACTTTTTTTTAGAATAGAGAGATATTTAAACACGCAAAATTTCGTACTTAAAAATGAACTTATATGCTACAAAACATACATTTAATTCATATTTTTCGTAAATTTCAATTATTATACATATTTTTTTCAATTGCGGTTCGGCCCCACCAGTGGCCGAGAGGTTCTGCTCTCGAAGCTGGTAGACGGGAGGTACTGGGTTCAAACCCAATCGCGCCCGTCGGCCTAAAGGTTCGGAGTTTTCGTGGTTTTCTTCGAGCCATGGATTTTCCATCCGTAAATACGGGTTAGGTTCCCTTAGAAAGACCCCCACGAAGGGCACTCCCGCCTGGGCCTATATCCCTCGAGCAGATAATTAGCCGTAAAAAATCAATCAACCAATCAATTGCGGGTCGAAAATGATGGGTAAGAATTTTCGTCCGACAAACAAGTTCGAACCGGATTTGAACCCGGGCCGAAAAAACTAAAATCCAGCGTACTGCCGATCACGCTACGGAACCGCTTGCCGAAGAAGGAAATTTATCCGATTATGAACTGTAGCTTAAACTTTGCGACTATTTTCTCAAGACTCCCTGGGGGTTGAGCTTTATGGCGTTCATATATTTATATACCAACTATACTCTATCGATACACAAATGTTCATCGCATTCAGTGAGGCCAACCTCAGACCCTCTCCTTGTGAGTATGTCCAAGGAATTTATATTTGTGCTGACTTTTAGTGATAGTTGAAGAATGTTAATAGAAAGTTTTAAAAAAGCTACATATGTCTAGGAACAGATGTCATAAATTTCCAGGGACGCCATCTTGGAATTTTTCTTGGCGTGAAAATCCCTTTTCCGCCAAGTAGTGAATGTCGCCAAGCACCGATTTATACCCATGTTAGGTTTAACGAAAATAAAATGTAAATAATAAACAAAACTCGCTAAAGTGGCAATCATTAATCGTTGAATAAGCGCTCCGCGCTAATTAACCGAAAAAAATAACTTCATTGAGGAGTTCTCGTAGCAATCTCAAAATTCAGCAGTTCTCGCTGTGTAGCAATCTCAAAATGTAAAGAACTCGTAAGGGAGCAAAATATACATAAAATTATCAACATACCTTAACAGACCTCTGCTTTCTTGAAATCGCAAGCATGAAATACCTCCTAACCGTCATTTTCCAAAATAGGCTTATGAATACGCACTGACGCACTGTAAATAAACCTCCTTTATTCGTCAAAATTTCCTCATATTTCTCAATTACTTCAGCAAGAGCGTTTAAACGGACTAGAAAACCAATATTCAATCAAATACATCCAATAAATTTAATGTAAAAAAAATTCAGAAACACAACACGATATCACAAGCCATATTCAATCAACTGAATACGCATCAAAACACGATCTCCCCCCAAAAAAGGTTATGAGAACATGGTTGCCATATCCACGAACACCGCCAACATCGCCAACAAAAAATCGCCAAGAAATCCATATTAGCGGCCAGGTAACATACAGCATCTAAGCCAATATCTACATTGTCCTTTAGGATTGTCGGATAACAAACACTATTTCTAGTGTATAATTAATTCTTAATTTAAGTACATTCAATAAATTTATTTTTGTGCTGTCTTTTCTGATGGTTCAATAATGTTATTGAAAAGATTTAAAAAGCTACAAATGGCGGTACATTCTACTACGATTGGCATATAACAACCACTATTTCTAGTGTATAATTAATTTTTAATTTAAGCATATCCAAGAAGTTTATATTTGTCTTTTGTGATTTTCAAGAATGTTATTAAACAAGTGGATAAGTGTGATCGCGGATCGCACAGAGAGTTTCGTTTAATATCTCTGTTAAAATACTTTATCCTTAAATTAATTATCATGTTGATATATTGTCACTTAAACTCCCCAATTCAATATCTTTAATTTAATATTTTAACTCACTAGTCTTAATTATTCAATCTTTAATTTTAATGTATCATATTTAATCCATCTTACGTATTTATATTTAATAATCATTATTTTATGTTTTGATCAAACGATCACCTTTTATTGTTTTAATTTCGGGATTTGTGTCATAACGCAGCATCATTTTCTCAAAAGTACCGTTCAGGCGAAATGCCAACACTGTGATCGTACGATCTTTTTCTCTGAATGCACGCCGTTTCACATCGCTTGATGGTAGGCAGCGTGTGTGCGCACTTTCTCTTTGGAATCTCTCCTTGGCGAGAGCGCTTTTTCTGTCGCCCGCATTTTTGGCGCGGTATCGTTTTCGTGTTTGGCGTACTTTTTCCGCGGCTAGTTTGAAAAGACTCGCTCGGAAAAAAGTCAGTCGATGAGTCGATGGCTTGTTTCACGTTGTGTAGGTGCTTTTAGAGCAGCGTACAGAATTTTCTATATCGCACTGAGCTCGTGATCTCGAAAATGGAGTCATCATGCAAAGGAAACGATCATCTATATTCCACCTTTCATAGCTATTTATTATTGTAATTAATTTTAACTTTAAGCCTAATGCGACTTTAACAAAATTTCCCTGCCGTAACATATCGGCATTTTTAATGAAGATCAAGTCAGCAAATATTCTACCTAAAATTAATCTGCAAGTTTAATAAAGAACTAGTTGGATGTGCCAATCCCAAAAGTTTCTTCTATCTTATACATCTTAATATTTCAGAAACTAGTTAAACATGTTAATACATCCATAATATTAGTTCATTACTATACCAACTTTGATTTTCATCTTAAATTCCTGCTTCGGTCAATTAAATGAACTAAAAACGAGTTAATCTATATCATGATATTTGTTAAAATTAATAGTTTTTCATTATTCTGTTGTTATCAGACGTTTGCGAATAGCCGGCTTAGCAGGAAGTGAGTTCCCGCATTTGCACGAGCCACCGATGGACAAGAGAACTACGAAAAATCAAGAAAAGTATACAAAAATCGCTATCACAGAGCCCCTTTACCGCGTGATATTTCCAAATTCAAGAAGAACCTGTTGGCCAAAGCCAAAAACATGCACAGAAAATTTGGTTCAATTGTATGCATAGTTTATACACTTTTCGATTGTGCAATAAAGAAAATGGTACAGACATCGTAATTATAGCGCCCCCTTCCAGCGGAATTTTTCCAAATTCAGGGAGGACCTTCATGCCATGACCAAAAAGAAACACAAAAAATTTGGCTCAATTCTATGCATAACTTCATACACTTTTCGATGGTAAAATATTCAAAATGGCACAAAAATCGCTATTAAAGCGCACCCTACCGGGGAATTTTCTCCAAATTAAGGAAGGACCTGCTTGCATAGCCAAGAACTTAAAATAAAAATTTGGTTCAATTCTATGCATAACTTCATACACTTTTCGATGGTACAATATGCAAAATCGCTATTAGAGCGCCCCCTAGAGGCGATTTTTTTTCATATTCAGGGAGGACCTGCTTGTCATATCCATAAACTTAAAATAAAAATTTGGTTCAATTCTATGCATAACTTCATACACTTTTCGATGGTAAAATATTCAAAATGGCACAAAAATCGCTATTAAAGCGCACCCTACCGGGGAATTTTCTCCAAATTAAGGAAGGACCTGCTTGCATAGCCAAGAACTTAAAATAAAAATTTGGTTCAATTCTATGCATAACTTCATACACTTTTCGATGGTACAATATGCAAAATCGCTATTAGAGCGCCCCCTAGAGGCGATTTTTTTTCATATTCAGGGAGGACCTGCTTGTCATATCCATAAACTTAAAATAAAAATTTGGTTCAATTCTATGCATAACTTCATACACTTTTTGATGGTACAATGGCAACAGTCAGACGGACAGACGGACACACGGACAGACAGACATTTTCTATAAACATGTTTTTTGGGATCTCTGACCCCTAAAACATGTAAATCCGTCGAAAACCGAAAGTCGAAAAAAATTTCGATTACAATACTTTCCTCTATTGAAGATAGAAGAAAGTAAAAATGTTTCTGCTTATCTTTTTGTCCTGCTTTCGACACACCTTCACTTCTTTGGTTATTCAGGTAAAAGATTTTAATTGTTCTTTTTACTTTCTTCTATCTTCAATAGAAGAAAGTATTGTAATCGGAATTTTTTTCGACTTCCGGTTTCTGACGGATTCACACGTTTTAGGGGTCAGAGATCCCCCAAAATATGTTTATAGAAAATGTCTGTCTGTCCGTCTGTCCGTGTATCTGTCGCCATTGTACCATCAAAAAGGGTATGAAGTTATGCATAGAATTGAACGAAATTTTTATTTTGAGTTTTTAGCAATGGCAAGCAGGTCCTGCCTGAATTTGGAAAAAAATCGCCGGTAGGGGTCACTGTAATAGTGATTTTTGAATAATGTACCATCGAAAAGTATATGAAGTTATACATAGAATTGAATCAAAAATTTTTTTTAAGTATTTGGCTATAGCAAGCAGGTCCTCCCTGAATTTGGAAAAAAATCGCCGGTAGGGGGCGCCGCAATAGCGATTTTTGTACGATTTTGAATATTGTACCATCGAAAAGTGTATGAAATTATGCATGGAACTGAACCAAAACATTTTTTTAAGTATTTGGCTATGGCAAGCAGGTCCTTCCTTAATTTGGGGAAAAATCGCCGATAGGGAGCGCTATAATAGCGATTTTTGTGCCAATTTGAATATTGTACCATCGGAAAGTGTATGAAGTTATGCATAGAATTGAACCAAATTTTTTGTTTGTTTTTGGTCATAGCAAAAAGATCCTCCTTGAATTTGGAAAAATTCCGCCGTAAGGGGGCTCTCTAATAGCGATGTCTGCGCCATTTTCATTATTGTACCATCAATAAGTGTATGAAGTTATGCATAGAATTGAACCAAATTTTTTGTGTATGTTTCTTGCTATGGCAAGCAAGTCCTCCCTGAATTTGAAAAAAATCTGCCGGAAGAAGGGGGGGGGCGCTGTAATAGCGATGTGTGTGCCATTTCCTTTATTGTACCATCAAAAAGTGTATAAAATTATGCATACAATTCAACCGAATTTTTTGTGCATAATTTTGGATATGGCCAACAGGTCCTCCTTGAATTTGGAAATATTGCGCGGTAAAGGAACTCTGTGATAGCGATTTTTGTATAATTTTCTTATTTTTCGTAGTTCTGCTGTCCATCGGCGGCTCGTGCAGCGGCGGGAACTCGATCCCTGCTAAGCCGGCTATTCGCAAACGTCTGATAACAACAGAATAAGGAAAAACTATTAATTTTAACAAATATCATAATATAGATTATCTCGTTTTTAGTCCGTTTAATTGACTGAAGCAGAAATTTAAGAAGAAAATGAAAGTTGGTATAGTATTGAACTAATAATATTGAAGTATTTACATGTGTAAGTACTTTTTGAAATATTAAGATGTATAAGATAGAAGAAAGTTTTGGGATTGGCACATCCAACTATTTTTTTTTTAATAATGACGAATCGGAACCTGGCCGTAACGATCACGGACGCAAGCGATTTATGAACACTTATTCCCATAAATTCTTTCTGAACCATATTTATAATTAGGAATTTTAATATCAAGAAAAACCTCTACAAGTTAACTACATAACATTAATAGATAAAAAAATTTAGTTTATAATTATTAAATTCTTACAAAAATGACAGCACCATTACATTTAATTTCAAAATAATTAAAATATTTTTAAAAATCAAATTGAAAAACCATATTTATGAATTTTAATATGAAGAAAAACTTCTACAAGTTAACTACATAACATTAATAAATAAAAATATTTAGTTTATAATTATTAAATTCTTACATAAATGACAGCACCATTACATTTAATTTCAAAATAATTAAAATATTTTTAAAAATCAAATTGAAAATATTCTAGTAAACTATAAAGTCCGAATATTGTTAACTTGATCAATTTCAAAAATTTAGCGGAGGTATAAATAAAATATAAAGTTTTTTAAACCAAAAAATTAATATTTAAAACATATTTAAAATGCTGAAATATTTCAGAAAATATCCCTATTATTCTTTCACTTTTCAAACCCTCACTAGATGGTGACTAAAAAGGATATTAACATTTATTAAAATTCGAAATAAAAAAGGTAAAAGATTATCAATTCCTGAATAATGGTTATAATAATAACTTGTAAAAAATCGTCCACAGAAATCCATTATTTGTAAAAATTGCCAGTAGGTGGCAGCAAACGAAATTTTTTATTCTATATTCCAATAGCTGTATCGAACTAATCACTAAAAATTAGGAATTTTTTTTATATTATGTATGGATTTGAAAGATTTGATTATATCATCCGAAATGTTAAACATTAATTGTTAATAAATGTGCATTTAAAAAAAATATATAAGTGAATAATTCTCCGAATTTTTAAAAATTGCAATTTCAGAAATTCCAGATTTTACGTGAAAAAAAAAAGAGAGATTTTAAAAATTCCCTCTGCGCAAACAATTAAAATAAGCCTTTAAAATGGCCAAAATTTAATTTTCTTTTAATTAATCCATCTCAAAATGAAGTGTGATAATAATAAAAATCAAAATTTTAAAGTTCCGCCTGACAGATTCGAACAAACAATCTTCCGCGTGGAAGGCAAACCCTTTACTTCTGTGCTATAGATCCTCTACTAATAACGCTGAAATTAGGGTTATGTCATGAAGTCGAAAAATGACGAGTTCATTTAGTTAAAATAATATAAGACTTTTATAAAAAAAAATTATGATTTGTCGTGAAATCTCGGGTGTTCAGCTATAATTATACAGAATTTCAGGTCTCCAATTTATACAATTTCTGAAAACGAGCTCTGTGACGGACAGACAGACAGAGGAATGAGACGAATAGGGTTTCTTCAGATAAAAAAACTCCTAACAAGTTTTAAAAAACTACACATCTACATAATCTATTACAATTGACAGAAAACAAACACTATTTCTACTGAATAAATTATTCTTAATCTAACTACAAACTGTACTACTACTAACTACTAACTGTATGTAAAGAATGTTTATGCTTTTTTTATGGTTAAAGAGTGTTAATATTTATAAAGCTACAAATGACAATACAGTCTGTTACGATACACAAAGTAGCAAATACTGTCTCTAGTGCAAATATAAAAAAAATTAAGATTATTATAGATTTATTGTATAAAACAATTGTATAAAAATTGTATAAAAATTGTATTGTATAAAAATCTTGAATTTAATATGTAGATATAAAGTAATCATAAAAAAAAACTTCTACCAGATTAACAAGAAAATTTTGTAAAATTACAAAAAGCAATTGCGCAAAAATAACATTTTGATGAATATGAATATTGTACATATAAGATGAAATTTAAATTTAAATGTCATGGAAATTGTTTATCTTATTCTTAAAATGCTATTATTTTTGTAATAAAATCTAGAGAAATATAACGTAAAATGTTTCTGATAACGAAATAAATTCAAGGGAAATTTATAAATCAGATTACATACGAAACCTAATTATAAACTACCGTCTAAACGATGAATGTTTCTTTCTGTTTTCTAACCTAAATTTGATAGAATGCAGTTTCAATTTGATTTTGGTTCTAAGTTTTCCTATTATAAAATTAAATTAATTTGTTTTTCGTATTTTTTCTAATAATACAATGTACTTACAATGTACTTTTTATTCTAAATTGTACATTTGCTTTCTTTTAAAGTAAATGAATGCAAATATAACGCTTTTAAATAAATACAGAGGTTTACATTTCATAGAATTCGTGTAAATTATTTTATTAAACCGAGAGTAGTCGCGTCTTTTTTCTGAACGTTATTAGTCGCGCACATTCTTTTTGCCACCGACCCCTGCATACAGAAAATGTAAAATAAGAAACATTCTTCACTTAAAATTCAAATATTACATTTCAATGAAGTTATAAATTGGTATAAAATCATACATTTTATTCATCAGATTTGAAATAATGGCAAAAAGTAAAAATGAACTGACATTAGTGATTGTTGCGTAGACTTTTCCACCAATTTCAATTTTAATTGTAAAGCATACCTGAAGGAAAAAAAGTCCTTCCGGCCAGTGCCGGGAGGAAGAGGTAGCTTTCATATTCCTTATTTTAAAAAAGCCAACTTATATTATTCAAACACACGAAGCTCAATTAAGTGGAAACCGAATGTAGGAGATTCAATACAAATTTTTATCAATACTAAATCATTATGAATGAGAATTTCGCGAAATTAGTCAGCTTTATCCAAGCTGCTTTTATTTAAAGTAACTTATATTTAGCTGCCAAATTCGGCGATTTCTTAAAGTGCCTGCCATTTTAAGACAACATGGTGGATGAGGCTAACCAGTGAACTTGGTCGAGACCTTAGTAATTGCTGTGCACATGCTCACTCACATCGGAATCGGTTGATATATACGAGTGCTGTCGCAGGCAAAAAAATCAGATTTTTCAAAATGTCACCCACGTTAGAAATTGAAGCTGCTATATCTGAGCCATTTTTTAAGATAAAGACAAACAAAAAATGCTCCTGAATCCTTATATCAAGGTGAGATAGAAAGAAACCTTTGAAAGGTGAAAAGAAACCTTTTTCAATTTCTAATTTTTTTGCACCTCACTTTAAATATATATATATTTTTTTAATTTAATGGCCGCCATTTTGAAACAAGATGGCTGATGAAGTTGGACAGCGTACTTGGTCGAGATATTGATGCATACTATCCACATGTATTCTTCCATCGAAATAGGCGAATACGTGTGGTATCGCGTGACAAATACAAGATCGTTTCAAAGTGTTAGCCATGATAGAAATTCAAAGTGCTATAATTCAACCACTTTTTAAGATATAAACAAAAGAACAAATTTTCAGAAACAAAAACTGCTCCAGAATCTTTGTATCAAGGCCAAACACATAAAAAAAAATCTTTTTCATTTTCCAATTTTTTAATACCTCATTTTAAATTTTAAATTACATTTTATTTTTAAATGGCAACCCTTTTGAAACACGATGGCGAATGAAACTGGCCAACGAACTTGGTTGAGACATTGGTATGTACTATGTACAGACCAAGTTACATTCAAATCGGTTCATAAATACGCATGTTATCGCGTGACAAAAATCAGGTCGTTTTAAAATGTCAGCCACAATAGAAATTCAAAATGTTATAACTCAGCCATTTTTTTAGATATAGACGAAACAAAACCTGTTCCGGAATTTTTGCATTAAGGTCAAACACATACAAAAAAAATCTTTTTCATTTTCCAATTTTTTGGTATCTCATTTTAAATTTAAAATTTTTAAAAATTTTTTAAATGGCCGCCATTTTGAAACAAGATGGCGGATGAAGCTGCCCAACGAACTTGGTTGAGTTATTTGTATGTACTATATACACACCAAGGTACATCCAAATCGGTTCATAAATACGTCTGTTATCACGTGGCAAAAATCAGGACGTTTCAAAATGTCAGCCACGCTAGAAATTCAAAATGCTATAACTCAGCCATTTTTTAAGATATAGACGAAACAAAAACTGCTCCCGAATCTTTTTATCAAGGTCAAACACACAGAAAAAAATTTTTTTTCAATTTTCAATTTTTTTGCACCACATTTCAAATTTAAATTTTTCTTAAAATTTTAAATGGCCGCCATTTTTAAACAAGACGGCGGATGAAGCTGGCCAACGAACTCGGTCGAGACATTGGTCTGTACTATGTATAAACGAAGTTACATCCAAATCGGTTCATAAATACGCCTTTTATCGCGTGACAAAATTCAGGACGTTTCAAAATGTCAGCTTCGCTAGAAATTCAAAATGCTATAACTCAGCCATTTTTTAAGATATAGACGAAACAAAAACTCCTACGGAGTCTTTGTATAAAGGTCAAACACATAAGAAAAAATTATTTTTCCATTTTCAATTTTTCGGTACCACATTTCAAATTTTTAAATTTTTAAAAAATTTTAAATATCCGCCATTTTGAAACAAAATGGCGGATGAAGCTGGCCAACGAACTCGGTCGAGACATTGGTATGTACTATGGACACACCGAATTACATCCAAATCGGTTCATAAATACGAGAGTTACAGTGTGACATAGGTCAGATATATATATATATATATATATATATATATCAATTTTGAACGGATGGTGGTTTCGGGGTCTGGGGGTCATGATCGATGAAAATATACCAAAATTTTTTGAAATCGCTTTCCTCCGAACGGCTGCAATAGGTAGCTTTTTGTAAAGAAAGCTACCTAACAGACATGTCTTGATACTTCACTATGGTGATGGGGAGTCAGCTACATGGTAATTCCCCATTGTATTTGTAAAGGGATATGAATTAGGAAATTATACTTTATATGAGAGGCAAAAAGACCGACACTCGACTACTGCGGGGTTTATACTAAATCAATCAAACGCTCTTTATTATTATGCATGCTTACATTAAATATATACGAGATACGAGTATATAAATATTACGCTTATAAAAGTAATAACTATATAAACACGGCATCAGAAAAGACGTAAAAAAAAGCAATTTAACAAATTACAACGATCATTTGAAAATCATTTTTTCGAAGACTAAAATTTAAGACATAAAAAATCGCACGGAGTTGATCCTACATTAAGTACGCCATGAATTAAACATTAATAGTGTTAGGACACGTAAAAATTGCAAGCGACAAAAATCGCCTGCGACCCGTCAGATTTCTTAAAACTTACGTATTATCCAGCTGAAACTTACGTATTATCCAAGCATTTCATTGTCTGTTCGGGAAAAAGCTTTTCCATCGTCAGATTTCCAAGAAATCTGACGACCCATTTTAAATGAAATTTCATTCTTAAACTTCTAAACATCCCACACTATTACTTTTTACACCGTCGTACAGAGAAAAAAAAACGTACTTTTAAATGCAATTTGTTTGAAAGCTGTATCTCAATTTGTTTCTGAGTTACTATTATTTTTTTTCGTAGTTTTTATTACTTTTTTGTCATAGTGGCAACAGAAGTATCCATTTCTGTTGAAAGTAAAGGGAGATACAGATTACTAAATAAACACTTCAGAAAACGATTAAAATGCGGATTCAACCAATAAAACGCTTCATATATGATTTTGATTTCCTACCCTGACGAGGACAATAACCATTTTTCCAAGTGGTTAATAAAAGAAAAAGAAAGAAAAATCATGCGTAAAGTAGAAAACGATAACACATTAGAAAACCCAATTTTAGCAGTTACCATTTATGATTTGAAAAATTTCCAAATTTTGTCATGTCGTGCATATGATCTCAAGATTTCTATACATATACAGCATAGTACTCGTATGATAAAATTTTGTTCAGTTAGTAAATTCATAAGACAGTTTGAACTTCCCTTTCAATTCTCGTCAATAAACGGAAATGCAGGGGGAGGACGCGTAAAATGGTCTATGAGGGGAAAATGGCCATTTGAGATTTTTTTGATGTATTGTGCCATGCAAGAACTGAGCGAAAAAGTCGTTACAAATGCGGGTAGTATTATCTACTATTTTGGAGCGGAAGGATACATTTTATAGTCCGGAACTCATTTTATTGTTTTTTCGCGTTTTTAATTTTAGGCAAGGGGTACAATTTCTTGATTACATGTGATTATCTCGTTCACCCGCAAGAAAAGTGACACATCTTCACAAAAGTAAATTTCACAGGAGAGGCGAAAGAAAATTTGCGTGATTTTTCTGTAACATGAAAATACAGTACTTAGCTCTACTTGCAGTAGTCAAAATGTGCATAAAAGCGTAAAACCCTTATGAATGAAGACATAGGATGAGGATTGGAGAGTTAGATAATTTTGCTTTCCCACACAATCCACCCCTCTTCAAAGTCACGAATGGACATGTAGCGTAATAAAGTGATTTTCCGTATAACCACATTTATTTAACTGTTTGTGTAGCAAGTATCACCTATGGCAGGCCTATTAGTGGAATAAAACAAAAAATGAATTTTTGCAAGATGTGTCACTTTTCTTGTAGGCGAAAGTCAAATATAATTATTTGCTGTTAAAATTATTTGCTCCTATGCTGTTTGACCAGTGTGAAATATTCTTTTAAATAACATGTGTTTGAAAACGCTAAGTGGTGTAGATTAGATGCTTGGTCACACTTTTTGTAATAGCGTCATTCCGGGAAAACTAGGAATAAAGAGATCAGGGAAAATGGCCAGATGGCTACTTTGCCCGAAAACGATTTTTTATTCTTTGTACACAACAAAATACTACCCGAAAGTATTTCCTTTGAAAGAAAGAAGACATGTCGAGGGAATAACTTCTGCACAGAAAGGCTTACACATTTGCAAAACATTTGCAGTCAGCATGTCTGCTGGCGGCACCTTTATTCCTCCATTCGTTTTATAGATCAGTTTCAACTCACGTCACACCCTAGCAACGACCTTAGCAACCAAACATGTTTTTTGTTTGCCCCTCAAATTTGGCCGATTGTGATTGGTTGACTCATAATACAGGCTACAAATAGTTGATTATGATTGATTCGTTGAAACATGGTGGGCTGATGATCACGTGGATGAAACTGATCTATAGTTACTTATTACTGTTTACTTTATTTTGTAAAGATTTAACATTTAAAACATTACAAAACATAATGCTGCTTTTTAATGTGTATTATTTTAGATTGTATTGATTAAATATAGGGTAATTCTAGGATAGATGGCCATAGAAGAGAGATGGTCAGTCTAAATATTTCAAAAACTATACTATAGATTGCAGCATAAACTTGTTCGTCAGAAATAGTTCAACGTGTTCATTCATTGCGACGTGCAGCTGTGTTCTTCAATTATGAAAAGAAAGTGTAATTTTAATGTTTATTTAACTTAGTGGCTAGATGTTTTTGTTGAGTTAGGTATCTGAATGTTTTGCAGTACCTATGTTACATTTGTTTTTACTATAAGGATTTTTAAGGCACATATATAATCCAATCTTTGCTTTTAAGTCTAAAACAAAGACGTACAATGGCGGAGTGACGCTTTAAATTGGGCGGCAAACTGTCCATCAATTTTAGGAGCGATGGCCACATCAGATCGAGGAAAGATGGCGACCTATAACCAATATTTCAAAATTATACGGAGTGAGGATTTTAACTAAATATTATTATTTTTAAAATAATTGTATAATTTTTATGTTTATAGTTATATTAATTGATATAATTATTTAAAATTAACTATTAGAAATATTTCAATAGCAATCATATAATAGGGCGTAATGATGTGTTTCAGAAAATATTGAAAAACTTCGGAAACGTACATTCCAGAAACAAATAAAGTTTATAAATAAACTGAAAACCGTAAAAAATCTAAAATATACACGAGAAAAAAACAAACAAAAACATGACACTTCCAATAGCGAAGAACAAGAAATACATTTGAAATTATTAGATTCTACAGATTCCGAGAGAATAGAATTGGATGAGGGTCACTGTGTTGGTTGTGGAGAAGAATATAATACCACAACAAAAAAGGATTACTGCATACAATACATAAGGTGCCAGAAGTGGTTCCATGAAACGTGTACAAACATCAAGATCTCTGCCGAAAATGTGGTAAAATTTTACGGAAAGAGAAGGATTTAAATTATATTTTAAATTTTGTTTATTTAAATTTTATTCAATGATTTTCCGTTATATAATTACATCTTTACTAATTACTATGTGTTTTTGTAACATGTGTTTGAAATGTGTTATTTTTTTGCTATTTTAATTAATTTTTCTTTTTTGTATTGGATGGCCATCTCTCCTCGGCTTGAAGGAGGAGAATGGAAGGAATGCCATCTGCCATTTAAATTTCAATTTTCTTTCGCACTTTTTGTTCTCGATATTTAATTATTTTTCGTCCAAAATATGATGAGTATATGTATAAGAATTTCAAATATGCATAAATATTTCTTATATTTGCATTCTAAGAATCTTTATTTCAGTCTTTAAAAACTATGGCCATGTATCCTAGAGTTGCCCTACATCCTGAATCAATGTGATTTACCATTTACCAATGTATGCCTCTTTACCCGGCTTAGGCGGGTAAAGTGCCCATTTTGAATTTTTCCTTTTAAAGTAACGTGTGCATTTCAAAATAAATTTACAAAAAAGTAAAATGGCAATTGATACTAAAGTCATTATAGTTAGTACTGATATTTTTCCTAGATTTTTACTGCACAAAAAGGCATCATAAAAATTCATCAAACCATAGAGTGGTCACTTTAACCTTCCTTCTCCTACTCGAATTATTTTGTATAGCACTGTATATGATCTGGAGAATGTATATACAGCAAGTAATAGAGAAATTAAGGAAAGTTAAAACTCATACCACAACTGAAAACGAAACGCACTTCCAGCAATTAACGCCCATACACTGTAAAAAAATCTGTAATTCTACAGATGTAAAGTAACAGAAATCTGTATGCTTACTAAGATTTTATCTGTACACTGTAGAGAAAAAGGAGTAAATCTACAAAACTACTTTTTGTAAAGCTACAGATTTCTGTAGCTTTACAAAATAATCTACTAAAATTGCAGTAATCTTTCTAGAATTTTATCCATAACCCGAGTTGCAGTTACATAAAAAGTTCTAGACATTCCAGTTTCCTAAAAAATATTAGTAACTTGACAGATTTTTTGATTTACGGTTCAAAAATGCATCTGTTACATGATTTTTTGTTGTTGGCGCCAAATAAAAAGTTCTAGGAATCCCAGTTTCCTAGAAAATTTTTTTTTGCAACTTTACAGAATTCTTTTTTACAGTATAGACAGTATCATAACCGAATTGTTTTTGTAGCCCTGTAAATGAAAAAAAAAACATGTTATTCACCCCGTATTCACCAGTAAGTATTTTGTTGTGAACCTCAGTTACTTATATCAATTTCAATAATAACCTATTTGAAATAGTCTTAGATGATTAAAATTAATTTTTCCCAATACCTTAATGTAAGGAATTTTTTTGAGTATCTTTGCAAACAAATTCTAAATGCTACAAACATAATTTGCAATACCAAAAATTCCACAGTCAACCGCAATAACATATATCAATCGAATCTCAATCTAAGTCTATTTATGTGAGATAGAGCGCAGATATACGGCAAAACAGACGGGCAAACAATCAGATTTCACTTTTTTATGCAAAGTGTTAAAAAGTCATAAAAGCCACTTTTGTTTTATTTTTGCAGTGTTTGGTATTTTCTTCTTTTCATAGTAAATCATTTTGTTGCAATTGTATCTCATAAGATCTTTCAAATGTTTGAGAAGTTTATCTCAAAATTTCTTGGGCTGATCCTATAAACAACAAGAAAGAAAACATCATGCGTCAAGCATAGATTATGAAACACTTTTTCAACACATTCAGAATAATGAAACAAAACTGCACCTTTTGAAAAATTAAATTATTACGTCTAATTCAACCGTATGGAAACGCATAATACATTTCAAAAATCAATTTCAACTGTTCACATCTACAATCGGAAAATGATCTGAATTTTAAAATTATTACCCAAAGACAGTACTGTAAACGATTTCTTTTGTGTGACCCTGTAAATGAATAAAAAATGTATGCATTCCCTGTACTAAGATGATCGAGCGAAATGCAGTGGTTTATCAGTTTTAATGCATTTGAAGCAGCGTAATGTCATAAAATACTCTGCAAATGATTTTTCCCCATATACCATAATGTAATGGAATGTACTTCATATACAATACCAAACATGCTTTGGTGACCCTAAATAACCTTTATCAATTGCATGAAAATCCGTGTCTATTTACGGCAGTTAGAGCGTGCACAGACGGACAGACAAACCGAATGTATAAATGCTTTTCAATTTTGTTGGAAAGTGTTAAAAAAGTAAGATCTGAAATTAAAGTTTTGACATATGTTTATTGGAAATAATTCCCGGTGGACTCAGCACAATTTTTACAGTGAATTTAACAGTGATCAAAACACTCCTGGATGTCCGCCTTTGCAATGAGCTTCAAACAGTCGGTTGCAGTCGCTTGAATGTCCGAAATGCCGTTATAGTTGATCATTTTTTGGTGCAATTTTAACATGGGGAGCAGGAAATAGTCACAGGGCGATAACTCAGGGGAGTAAAGAGGATGGTTGAGCATAGCGACTCATTTATTAGCCAGAAACTCTTGCACTTTTTTGGTCATTATTCAGTGAGTTGGGGACAAATTTTGCACAGACCTTTCTTTTCTTTAAGTCATCCGTTAATGTCCGATGGATTGTGATTTTGCTGATACTTGTTATGTCGTCGATCCATATGACCGTAACAGAACGGTCTCTTTTTAGGACATCCCTCCCTTTCTCCTTTGTTCTGGTGACCGACTGCTTCTCCGACGGCCTCTGTGTTCATCATCTTCCAATATCTCGCTTCCTTATTACACCTCTTGCAACATTAGAAAACAGTCGACTCAATTAGGGCTTCACAACAGTAAACTTTCCGTAGCATTTGCAGTATTTCGCTACCTTTATTCCCAAGTTTGATACATTCGTTAGTTGTTTAACTTTTGCGAACTCCGACGTGATCCCGTTACGCTGTTAAAACAAACTGGATACACTTACAAGGGCACCACCAAACATGATGCGCACAGATTTTGATGATTTCAAAGTACGTTGTAGGGGTCATACCACTTATTATTCTGATGAAAGGATTTCTTCTAATGGGCTTTAGTTTTTGAAAAATTTGAGGTTAAAGTTCAGAACTTATTTCAAATACCCATTAGTATGACTTCCTGTATGTGAATTCGTGGCTCAGTGGTAGCGTGCGAGCTTACGGACAAGGACCTTGCGGGTTCGATTCCACCCTGGGGCCCTTTTTTTCAATTTTATTATTTACTTTTATTTACTTTTTTACTTATTTATTACAGGCTTTAGATAATGCAACAGCATTCTTTTTGTACCACAATGGAATATAATCGCGTGGTTCAGGTGCAAATTCTTCAGGTACAAAATTCTCACGATCTTCATGAAATCCCGGATACTATAAAAAAATATTTAAAATTCAATTGGTTGATTTCGATTTTTTTTAACAATGAAATGTAACGAATATATATATATACTAGCAGCACTTCGCCCCCTACGCTGGTCAGTTTTTTTTAAAGAAATCTTGAATAAAACAAATTATATCTGTGAATTTGATCATGCGTTTTAAGGCAATATGGACATTTACCTGGTGTATCCAACCGAATTGTTGAAAGTAATATGAATGTCATTACGCTATTATATCTTTTATTGAGTCATACAAAATTTAGAGTGTTATGGACCAATTTCTTTAGTTGATCTGTTAGTGTAAGATTCGGTAAAGAACAATAAAATATTATGTAATATACTAAAAGCGTTCATGAAAAATTATCAATGCAAGTCTCATCAGAATCTGTTAATTGGACTTACTGAAAAGGCTGATCGTTCTAAATAATTGAGTTCGCCTGATTCTAGAACTTTCATCTATAATTCTAAAATCAAGCACCCTCACAACCAAGCAATAGCAAATGACATGTGCTTTATACTAAAACATTCACTGATAAATTAACTAACCGATCAAGTTCCATCGAAATCTACTTAGCAGAATCTTTTAAACTGGAAAATATACCGAAACCTTCCATAAAAATGATTTAATTTAACAGTTTAAATCCCTTAAAAAATCATTCAGTGGAACCTTTAAAAAAAGCAAATCTTTCAAAATTGGGTTCATCTGATTTAGAACTTTCCCCATAATTATTTAACTAAGCAACGTAGAATTTTATGTTTTATACTAACATCTTTTCTGAAAAATTATCTAACTAACAATGTAAGTCCCGCCAAAATCTATTCAGAAGAACTCACGATATAATCGGCGGAATGAAATTTCTCTTTGCATTATATATATATTGTGATAGTTAAATATAACTTTCATAATCGCGTTAACCTGATTATAGAACTCTCTGGGAGGTAGGGTAGGTATATACTGCATCCCTTCTGAATTTTTTAAGGAACTCAGCTCAACTTTCATAACTATAGCATATATACTCTCTAGTATACCCTATCTCTGCAGCGTATATCTTCCAATTTTCTTTACTGTACCACTGAGAACTTTTTCCGCATAGCTCCGTAACTAAACAACACTGAATGATATGATAAATATTGAAAAAATCCCTGAAATATTATCTAACTTACTATGCATTTAATTAGTTGACTTGAAATCTTTCGTAATCGAGTTCACCTAATTTTAGAACTCCCGTAGAAACTTAGAATGAGGGTTTTTACATTAAACAATTTATAAACCTTATTTACTATTTAACAATGTAAGTTCTACAAAATTATGTTCAGTAGAATCTGAGTTATAGTCATATTTACAATATTTATTGCTACCTTTTTTCTTTACATCTATATATATAAAAGCCGTTCTCTGTATGTATGTCCTTTATACAAATCTTTAATTTTTGACCGATTTGCACGAAACTTGCTGTACATAGGCTTTAAAACGTGGAATAGATCTCTGTCACCTTTAAAAAATCATCAGACCAATATGTATTCCTTTTTTCTATCATCTTTCATAATTTAACATTATAGAAATATCTCATTTTAAATTTTCAAATTCAATAGCTTCTTTCCTGTTGCCACACATCTAAAAAACTGCTCAATAATTTAAAAAAAAATGATAACTCGAGTACTTTGTTTTATTAGCCAATAAAAATTCAGAGTCGACTGCTATATTTTTACACTTTTGAAGTCGACGTCATTCTAATCAAAAAATGCATATTTTTCATATATTTATGTAAAAACTTTAACTAAGCATGTTTTAAAATGACCTTAGAAGTACTTTAGTTGAATGTTAAAAAATCTATTTTAATGAAGTCGTTTCAATATCAAGAATCAAATAAGGAAAATGATAATAGTGAAAAAAAAAAAATCGTTTGCTAGATATGACGTCAATGTCATCAATATAATTTCAAACTGGCTCTAAAAACTGGATGCTACAATTTATTCCCTATTTCTTTGTAATCTTTAATTATATCATTTAGATAAATGTTTTAAAACCTGAAATGCAGTGATAACATTCTACGATTTGTATCGAATACGATTATATAAAATACGATTTTTATACGATTTATATTAAATAGAAATTATAGCTACTATTTTTTAGGGTAAGCTTTTTTTCTTTTTTAAACAAAATTTCATGACTGACAGACTTTTTTGTTAGACGTTGAAATAATGGGATGCATTATGTTTAGAGATCAAATTGCAGTAAAAGCGTAATTTATGGTACGGTTAGGTTGTTGCCACCAACAATATGGTACTAGGCGTTACTCATAGATATGTCTTTTCTTCATAATATTGCATTAATAGCAAACGGATACATCTTTCTGAATTGGGTTACAGGTATATTTAAAAATATATCCGTGATTGAAAATTAATTTAAAATGGATAAACAATCCGTAAATTGAGATAAGCTTTTCAAAAACAAATTACTGAAAGTACTTTTTGTATTCTATTAGATTTTGGAATAATCAAATGTGCGATGTTTAAAGGTCAAATTTCAGTAAAAGTTAAATTTATGGTTGGGTTAGGTTATTGTCACCAACAATAGGATGCTAGAGTTACTCATAGTTCATCAATGTCTTTACATTATAATATTGCATTAAGAGCAAACAGGTATATCTTTCGTAATTGGGCTGCATGTAGGGATGAGATTTCCACGTTTTTGCACACCGGTATATTCTTAAAGGAAATGTTGCTCTGTTAAATCAAGAGAGTGTCCCGATTAAATGAAATATCATTTACTCTAACAAAATACTGGTGTGAAAAAATGCGGAAATCTTATCCCTGGCTGCATGCAAATCAAAAATATCCATGATTGAAAATTACTTTAAAATCCATTCACATGAAAAAATTGAGATACAATTTTCAAATATATTTCATTTGACAGAAGCTTTTTCTATTCGACAATGTGAAAAACGAAATTGTATGATGATCATAAGTTAAAAAAATTTTAGTAAAGGCAAAATTTATGGGTTAGGCCATTGCCATCATCAGTATAATGTCACAATTGGCATTGTGTTTGTAGTTTTATATATATATATATATTCTGAAGATGACTCAATGAAAGAGTCGAAACATGTAAATTTTTAATATTTTTAATGTTTTTTATTATTTAAATGACGCTTTTTAAGCAAATAATTGTACTTTAATATATGTTATGACATTTGTTTGGAATATACATTATTATGGTATAGTTAATAGTAGACGCAATTAAAACTATTTTACTTATATTTCTTATCGGTCTTTTAACGATTCGTGGACGGTAATGCACCAATCTCAGTTATTGTCACTGCCGTATTATTTCAATTTAATGTATTTTACCCGAGTGGACCATTATTATTGACACGAGCGAAGTCGGGTAGATCTGCTAGTTTGAAATAAAATCAGTAACTGTTTTAGTATTTCCCTGTTATGCCAACACCATTGTCACCAAGCGTAATAGTTGACGCAAAAATGAAATGATACATTTGAAAAAAAAATAATTTTGTTGATTAAAAAAAAATGAGCATTTAAAAAATATAGTATTGAAAATTACAGACTTTGACCTACCATTTTTTAAAATCAATAAAAATAATGGTACTACTTGGTTATCCCGTCGACCAAAAATCTATTGCCAAACTATAAGATTAAATGCCAATAATGGTTGATCGTAAATGTCACATTCACTTGACTTTAAGCAAGTTACACGTATTTACGTCATCAGGTGATTTTTATTTCGACGTTTTAAATGTATTTTTATTAATGTTATACTAATTTATTTGTTCTTTCGTTATTTAAAATAAAAATTATGTCAATTTGTATAATTTGCCGAGTGGTTTGGCGATTTATATAATTTGGCGAAATTGGTCGACAGGTACCAAAATAAATACTTAAAATATAAGAGTAAATAAGTATTTTGCAAGTAATAAAATATAGTCAATTTAAACTGCAGTCTTGAAATTGTAAATGTCTTTTACTACTGAAGCATGGCGTACGTAATACGTATGTCTCACATTGCAGTAAACATTTCATTCTTTCAATGAAGACATTCGTGGTTTTTTGAACAAAACATTTTTATATTGTAGCTTCCTCATCATCAGATAACTGCGAAACGGTAAAATCTATATCAGTATCAGTAATAAATATTTTCTATTCAAAAAATAACAAATTAAAAAGTTTTGCGAGATTATGGTGGAATAAAATAAATTCCATCATTAAAAATTCCTGCATTAAAATATTCACGTTCAATAATTAGCAAATGTTAATGTGTGGCACGGTTTGCAATAAAAATCGTTTGCACGATTAGGGTTGAAATAAATGGCGCCATACCATACATTTTGGCATGGTATCGCGACGAAAATTAGAACGAAAAAGGATCATAGTTTATTTTTAATTTAGTTTTAGTTTTTGAGGCGTTTGAATTTTTTTTTTCTAATTGACGAAGTTGTTTTTATTTAACCAAAAGGGTTGGTTAAAAAATTATTCAATTTGAATTTTTTTCCATTTCTATAGTAACAAAATGAAAAGAATGAGTTTTTAGAAATATTCACATGAAAAATTCAGGTTTTGGTGCCAAAGATAGTGCCAAATTAGACAAATACCAAATATCTCTCGAACTATTGGGCTTAAAAGAATTTAGTTAGTACCATTCGATTCAGCATACAAAAATGCACCAAAATATGTTATCAGTTGAAAAATAACTATAAAATCTGATTTTTAAGGAATTTTTTTAAAGTTCGTTCTCTTTTTTACCACCCTTAGGGGTGGAGTTTTGGAAAATCCTTTCTTAGTGGCACTCTATATCATAAGAAGTATTTTTACTCCGATTTTCAAGATTTTAGGTTCAGTAGTTTTGGCTGCGCGTTGATTAATACAAAATTTAGACTTTCTTTTATATATATATATTTGCTAAAGTAAAAAATCATACCTTTGTAAATTCGTTAAATTCATCTTCTTCATTCAATATCAATTCCTCGCCCTCAATAATTTGTCGATCTTCTAATATTTCTAAAATTGCACCATGAAATTCTTCAGGCATACCAATAGAAGCATAGGATATTTCATCCGGTGGAGAACTTTAAAACAGATCATCATTTTGTAACAACGTCTCGCAATATTTTAATGCATTTGGAATTCGGCCTTTTTGTTTCTTTTCCAAACGAGAATTTTTCGCATCAGCGCTGGTTCTTTCCATAACACAATCTTTAGCATTCAATCTGTCACAATCTGTAGTCTTCTTTTAATTTTCATACCGAAATTTTCCCTATATATAACAATATTTCAAATATTCTAATTGTCTGCAAAAGAAACTAAACGAGATCAATAAAAGAAATTTTTATTTATTCCAATATTACCGAGAAAAGGAAAGCAGACGATTAAAAAATATATAAATATATTTATATGTATCGTAAATTTTATCTCATTAACAGACGATTTTTGCAATCCAGTTGAATTTTTATGAATCACGTAGATAGTGTTTTTATTTGCTATAATAATAAAAAAAGAATATTTTTAAATGTGATTTTTTATTTGTGCAAACGAAAAATGATGTTGAGGTTGAACTTTAAAGATAAATGTATTTTACAGAGTATAAAAAATTTGTACAACTGGTAAAAAACTTGTATTTAAGCATTACTGCTTTAATATTTTATTACTCTTTCGGAGATATGCATTATTTGAATTATCTAATCCGAAATACGTTTGAGAAATTGCACCTGAAAATTATTTTGTATAATTTATACAAGAAAAGGATAAATTTTCCTTTTAAACTACATAAAGTTAAAAAAAAAAAAAAAGAAAAAAGATAGAAAAAAGAAAATTCATTTTATCAGAATTGTGCTTAAAATAAAAAATGTAAATAAAAATTAATTTGAAAATAGTTTTAGGCATAAATTACTTTTGGAGTTTTGTAAGAAATTTTTGTAGAAATAATAGTAGAGTTTTGTAGAAATATTAGTTTAAAAATTGAAGAGAAAAATAAATTGCCATGAAAAATTCGAAAATGTAAATGTAATTTATTAAGAAAATATCAAAGTTCAAAGCTGTAGAATGCCCAATTCTGCTTAAAATTTTTAACGTATAAAAAAATATAAAAATAAGTAAAAAAGAAAAAAAAATCCTCTAAGTGGAATCGAACCCGCAATGTCTTGATCGGTAAGCTCGCACGCTACCGCTGCACCAGGAATTCACGTTTAAAGAATCACACTAATGGGTATTTGAAATATACGCTGAACTTTAACCCCCACTTTCTCAAAAACTAAGGCCCATTTGAAGAAACCCTTTCATCAGAATAATTAGTGGTACGACCACTACAACATACTTTGAAATCATCAAAATCTGTGCGCATCATGTTTGGTGGTTCCCTTGTTAGTATCACACAACAGATATGAACGTGAAATTGTACCGCTTTACAAGACGAAGTAGATCTTCCAATCTTTAACGAGTGTTTGAAGAATGAAAGTTTGGTGGATAGATTGATTGCACCGATTTTGCCCTGTTTCCACTAAAACCTTTTTAGATATCGAATTCGACAAACTGCAGATTGTATACAGGAACATTCTCGATCTGCCTCTGATAAGATTAACATTGTATATGCAACTGTTTTTGAAACTATTTCGGATATACAGACATACACAAAAAATTATTTTAAATATTGTTCTTGAATATACCGGGTGTCTCAAAAATGACTGATGGATTTTAAAATCCAATAACTTGCAAACGGTGACAGATATGAAAAAAAAAATTCTTGCAGGAAGTTATGTAAGATGTCAGGAGTTTTTATGTTACGATTTTCAGTTTTAGTAACAAATAGCATCGATAGATGGCACTGCAAGCAATAACCGCTAAATCCAGGCTCGATTGTTTGGCCTCTCTCTTCTTCCATGCGAAAAAAGGAGTTTAAAATTTATTGAATGGATCCCGAAGTACCAAAAATCGAATCTGGACAGAGCACCTATTGCTCTCAGTGCCATCTATTGCTTGAAATTAGAACTAAAATCAAGAATCGCAATAAAAAAACTCCTGACATCATACATAACCCTCCTGCAAGAATTTGTTTAATATCTGTCACCGTTTGCAAGTTATTGAATTTTAAAATCCATTAGTAATTTTTGGGACACCCGGTACATGGCTTAATATTATCTTATAAAAGGGTGATTTACATAAAATCACGGCTAGATAAAACAAATTTATATATTATTAATGTATGTATGGTATCCGCGCTTTACTTGAATTAATGCTTACCTAAGTGCTCTTTTTTTTAAATGAAATTGAAGAACATAAAACTTTTTGTGCTCAGATTGTAAAATAATGTATTAAAACATTTCCCAATATGGTAAAGTGGTTCCAAAAAATTCAGTGTAACTTCGTATTTCCCCTTGATTCTGTAAGCTTTCTCCTAAGGAAGAAATGCAATCAAAAGACACAGAAATGAAAAGCTTTCTTAAATTAACAGTAATAGTTTTTTTTTAAACTTATGGGCTGGAAAAGGATCTTTTTACACCATTTTAATACTTTTGAACAAAGCTCAAAAGTGTTTTAGAATTCGGTTTGTCTGTCTCTCTGTCTGTCCGTCCGTGCTCTAATTCACGTAATTATAGTCCGATTGCCATGAAATTGATAAATGTCATTGGATATCACTGGGGCATGTTTGGTTTTGAAGATGAAGTGTATCGCATTTACGTTTTATTTACATAGACACTCAAAATAATTCCGTTACATTACGGTCAATTTGGAAAGATCGTTCGTGGTGTATTTCAATCATATTACCGTATTTTAAGCACACTGAGATTTATATATGTCACTCAGGTGAAATAGTCGAATCTTACTGTAGTATATGTTGTGCATAAAATATATCGTTCATTTACAGGGACACACAAAAGACAACACAGCGGTACAGAAGAAATTGAACTGTTGGAGCCTATGAATATTAATTGCCTGCGTTTTCAGTTGTGGTGCGTGTTTTTAAATTGAACTGTTTTTAAAAACATTGGTGTACATAAATTCTACAGATCATATACAGGTCTGCACAAAATTTCCCAAGTTCATTTCCGTTTATTCAAGGAAATTGCTGAATGGCAATTTTCAACTGTGCTATTCGTTTCAATGAACTAACTTTCAGCATAATATGCAGTATACTTGAAATATTGTATAAAATTCTTGTCAAACTAGCGAAAAGTTGTAGTTGGATACATAAATTCGTAGAATACTAGAGGCAGGTGAAAGGTTGTGTTATTTTCACAATCGACAAATCCAGTCAACTTACATGAATCTGTTGGTAATAGCTTAGATCGGCTAATTCCAATTGAAACACATATAATCGTTTTGCAGCCGTATTATTAATCCGATGGTCCGGGCATAAGTGTAGCAATCCGGTAGTTTCTCCAAAAAAACAGAGCCAATTGTCATACTAAGCCGTTTATTTATCAAAACATGAAAACGTAAAAACAAGTCCCACAATATGAGAAAATTTGTAGAGCCTCAGTCTGGGGCGTTAATCACTACATCATGCTATAAGATCCTAAAAAGCAAGATTAGAATTCTATACGACTGTTAGATACTGGGTAACATAGCTGGAAGCACAAGAACACGACATAAATCTCATCTCCAAAGTCATCGCATCTGCTTTTTGTTAGAAATCGCGGAGGGTGACAGACATCTACGCAGTACAGAAACGAACCAATTGGTGAATGGCGCATTTAGAGAAATAGGTGGCTAAACTAATGACGCGAGAGAGGGTGTAGCTTAGGAGAATGAATCTCATGCCTGGCAAAATAGTGATTACGAGGTAAAAACTCTAGTGTCTAAATGCAGCTGGAAAAGTAGATTCCTGGAATTAAGATTAGAAATAAAAATAGCAAAATGGTTTTTACAAACATTCGAAAATAAAAACTAGCTTCTCAGAATATTACAGCTTGGGAACTGATAAAAATTTATGAAGGGATGAAAAGTTTTAGATTAAGATTTCGAATAAGATAATAATTAATATACGCGTTTTGAATTTAAAGGAAACTAAATAGGAATAATTAAGGTATTATTAAGGAATAGGGAAATAATGAATCTTCCGGAAACTAATTTAAACAAATATTACAAAGTAAAATTTTTACATAACATATATACAAATCCATAGATCATATACAGTTCTACATAAAAAAGGATATTTTTCCGACTATTGATTATAAATACAGAAATTGGGTTTCAAGTGCATTATGAGTTTTACAAATTGTTTATTTGTACATCTTATTTCTCCTTAATAAACTGTTATGATTTGTTACTGTATTCTGAAAGTGTTGGAAAGTGTTGTATAATCTATGCTGGAAGCATGATTTTTCATTCTTTTCTTTAATACATAACTCGATACATGTGTGTGAATTTAAAATTTTGTAATTATGTTTTTATCCACTACCTGATGTGTTAGAGTTATAGATATAGTGTACAGTTGTATGTGATGATTATACAATACCAGATGAATATGCAATATTTTCAGATATTAAATCTAAATTAATAGATTAATTTTATTTTGCTTACATGCTGAAAAAATAATGTAAAAAAAAACCTTAGCTTAAATAATCTTCAGGCATATGTTTTAGACCTATTACCATGCGATTCAACGATAAATATTTTTAAAGTGAAAAAAAAAAGATATTGCGTCTGTTCATAATCAATTGAAAACAATTACAAAAATACAGACAATTTAATTAAATACACTGCTCAAAACAATTAAAGGATATTGCAGTTTTAGGTGGATTTTGTATCTGGTAAACTGTTTAGCTGATTGATACATGGTCGACAGACATAGTAGGTTATATGAGAATAAATTACACATGTTTGGCAGAAAAAAATGCAATTTATTGCGCATTTGTGTACTAAAGGAAAAAAACACAATTTGTGCATATGAGAAAAAAAGAATAAGAAAAGGTGTTTTCTTCAAAGAAAATCATTTTCAGTAGGGGGTATGGTTTCCACGAGCGGCCAGCAACGTTGAACACCTTTGAGGCATGGACTCAATGAGGCTATTAATGACGAGTTGGGGTATTCTGCCCCACTCTTCCAGAAGAGCTCTTTTCAGTTCTTGGAGAGTTTGTGGGGGTTGTTGGCGGCCAGAAACTCGTCTTCCTAGAGCGTCCCAAACGTGCTCGATTGGATTCATGTCTGGAGAACACGCTGGCCATTCCATTCGAACGATTCCTTCCTCGAAAAGGAAATCCTCCACCAGGTTTGCACGATGTGGCCTGCAGTTATCGTCCATTAAAATGAAGTTATCTCCGATTGCTGCAGCGTAAGGGACTACAATATGTCTGAGGATCTCATCCCTATATCGGCGACCAGTCAGAGCTCCATCTCGAATGATGTAGAGGTCAGTGCGCCCGTCAATGGAGATGCCACCATACACCAACACTCCTCCACCGCCAAATCTGACACTTTCGTGCACGAACGCAGGATTATTCCTACTGCCATGGTCCCTCCAGATGAAAATACGCCTATTATTCGGATGCACAGGAAAACGGGACTCGTCAGAAAACAGAATATTGCTCCATTCATTTCTCCTCCAGTTGACATGCTCGGTTGCTCAATCCCTGCGGTCGCGACGATGCCTTGATGTTAATCTAACACATACCATCGGTCGGCGAGCATACAGACCTACAGCATGGAGCCGGTTTCGGACAGTCTGAGTTGAAATCGTGGTACATGTAGCCGAGCGAATGTGTTGTTGGAGAAGAGTAGCGTTCAGGGTTCGGTGTCTCCGAGCTGTTAACGCTAAATACCGATCTTCATTGGGCGTTGTTGCCCGTCTACGACCTTGCCCTGGTCTTCGGCCTGCTCATCCACTCTCCAAAAAACGGTTCCAGATCTTGGAAATGACACTCTGTGACACTCCAATGGCTTGCGCTACTTCGGCTTGAGTTTGGCCCCCTTCTAACCTATTAACAATTCTCAAAGCTTCAGAATCTGTCAAATGACTTCGCTGAGAGATCGCACTCATCGAAACAAAGCAATCACTGAATGCCGATCATCCTTGTCTTCATTCTCTTTTATCCAGTTCAAAGTCAAATTTCATTCGCTGCCGCTGAAGCGACGTTTTTGACGTCGAACTCAAAATTTGCATACTCCACAGTTTGAAAACCAGAAAAATTTGCATTTGTGATTCTCTTCTTCTATTTTCGGCAAAAAAAATTCGTTTATATCTTTATTTTATATAAAACTTCAAATATCCTTTAATTGTTTTGAGCAGTGTAGTTAAAAAAGACATACAAGTCTTTTAAAAAACAAAACATTAAACGTTTCGAACGTATTGAAAGTCAATCTTCAGTAATGTAAATAAACACAAAATAACGAGAGATAACATGATTCAACTTATAGTTGAGAGCATGTGCCAGAAATAACTGTTGAAGTTGCTGCTAATTGACGTTAGTCAGAAATTATTGTTTCAGGCACATGCTCACAACTTCAAGTTGAATTATGTTATCTCTTGTGATTTTGTGTTTATTTAAATTACTGAAAAGGAACTTTCAATGCGTTCGGAATGTTGAATGCTTTGTTTTTTAAATGATTTTTATGTTTTATTTAACCATTTAAACAAATAATTGTTTGTATTTTGGTAATTGTTCTTAATATATACAAGATGACAGCCCCGAAATAAACCGTATGTAGCTCTAAAGATCGACACTATAAATTTTTGATTTGTTTATACTGCTGAAAGAGTCAAATAATATTAACTTTGTGAAAGAAAGAAAAGCTTGTTTACAGTAAGATCGAATAGCAGACGAACTTAAAACAACTTCTACCTGTGATGTGATAGTTCAACTGAGCGAGCATCTTTGCGCATGTGCAGCGCGTCTCTCCAAAGGCAGACTTTAGTTATATACTGCGCATGTAACTATAGAATTTTAATTTAAATTTACGGTTAATTAATAAAAAAAAAATTACAAATGAATGTACTATAACAAATCTGTTGTAAAATATCTTTCATTTAAAAAAAGATTGGTGTAATGTGATGCAGTAGTTTCTTCTGACAAACTGTCGAAAGAAAACTGTTAGCGTTTTAACTATATAGATTTTATTTCAATAATGTAGAGTTACATTTGCAGCAGTATAAATATGCGCTCCTTCTATCCTGTTCCATTACATAAAAAAACTGAGCAATATATATATATATATATATATATATATATATATATATAATAACAAACCGGTTATCTTGAAAGTTTAATGTGTGATTTTTACGAAAGAAAATCAGTAAGTAGATCACAAACTGATATGAGAGGTCGGAAATTAGTAGTGAATTGTTAATCCAACTATAAGATGTTAATGTTGAATTTATGAGATAGCAGTTGTACAAGTTGAGCAGGGTCGTTCAAAAATTGTAGCGAAATGGTCGTCCACTAGAGATTCGACAGAAGAATCAGTGCGGAAGGTTGAGGAAATTGTTGCTATGCTGTCTATAGTTGTTCGCATGTCAGCTCTAATCATTTCCTCAACCTTCCACACTGATTCTTCTGTCGCAATCTCAACTGAACGACCACTTCGCTGCAATATTTGAACGAACCTGCTCATCTTGTACCACTGCTATCTCATAAATTCGAAATTAACATCCTATAGTTATATTATGCTGCCACCTATTAGCCTATTTGGAAATAATTTACTACTAAATTCCGACCTCTCATATCAGTTTGTGACCTACTTACTGACTTTCTCTCGTACATTGAAACGCGACATTATACAAAGAACGTTCATTTTAATTTACAATACGTAAAAATAACTAGCGTATATCAACTTCAAAAGCATGCATTAAAAAATCTGTTTTTATATGTATTAGAAAGTTTTGTGTAAACATCGGTAACCTGCTGTTGTCTGAAGTTAACCCCTTGTGGACGAGCGATCCGTTTATGTGCCACTTAAGGTGCTCAGAATCCTTCATTAATCTCACCAGTTATTTTAAATAGTAAAGTTTACCTTATTTAATCAGAGCATTTTCGCGATACAATTGCAGAAAGTTTTATGTTTTATAAAACCGGTAGTAAAAGATTAAAAATGAAGAAAAGGTTTTCATCGCGAAGTGATTAATCAATAGTTCTTTACCAGATTGTTTCTGAATATAAGAAAAACTATAGATTTCAGGTAACTACGAAATTGGGTTACTACAATGTTACACTGCATTTACGTAAGATGTAAATTATACCGCATTTTTGAATTTGTTTCATATTTGGTATAAAGTTCAATTTTTACTTTCTTCTATTGAAGATAGAAGAAAGTATTGTAATCGAAATTTTTTTAGACTTCCGGTTTTCGACGGATTTACACGGTTTAGGGATCAGAGATCACAAAAAACATGTTTATACAAAATGTCTGTCTGTCTGTGTGTCCGTAAGTCACTATTGTACCATCAAAAATTGTATGAAGTTATGCATGGAATTGAACCAAACATTTTTTAAAGTTTTTGGCTATAGCAAGCAGGTATTCCCTGAATTTGGAAAAATTTCGCCAGTAGGGGGCGCTGTAATACCGATTTTTGTGCATTTTGAATATTGTACTATCGAAAAGTGTATGAAGTTATGCGTAGAATTAAACCAAATTTTTTGTGTATATTTGTGACTATAGCAAGAAGATCCGCCCTGAATTTGGAAAAATTCCGCCAGTAGGGAGCGCTGTAATACCGATTTTGTACATTTTGAATATTGTACCGTCAAAAAGTGTACGAAATTATCCATAGAATTGAACCAAATTTTTTGTGTATGTTTTTGGCCATCGCAAGAAACTCTTGCCTGAATTTGGAAAATTTCCACCGGAAGGAGGCCCTGTAATAGCGATTTTTGTGTCATTTTCAATATTGTACCGTAGAAAAGTGTATGAAGTTATGCTTAATTCTAATAAAAATACTAATAAAACTAATTATAATGAAATATTGACATGAGATAGAAGAAAGTTTTGGGATTGGCACTTCCAACTAGTTATTGAATATATGTAAGCCATTTAATTTTGCAAAAAATTACCAATTGATTAAAAGTATCGCGAATTTCGTTCACTATGCTATCCATTTAAATATATGAGTGTCAGTAATATTTTACGAGAAATTAAAAAAAAAAAAAATCTTTCGAAAACATAAACGTAAATCTGAGTTTTATATTTATTTTTTTAAACAGATCTCTTTAACTTTGAGCTTCGTCTTATAAGAAAATAAACCAGTTGGAGAAAAGAAAGAAGTCTTATAAGAAAATAAACCAATCCCAAAACTTTCTTCTATCTCATATATTTTAATATTTCAAAATGTTGTTACAAATGTCAATATTTCATTTTTATTAGTTCAATACCTTATTAACTTTGACCTTCCTCTTAAATTTCTGCGTCAGTCAATTAATCGGAACAAAACGAGTTATTTTCGATCATGATATTTATTAAAATACATAATTTTTCGTTATCCTGTTGTATATCAGCTGTTCGCGAATAGTCGACTGATCAGAATGGGAAGTTCCCGTCCATTCACGAGCCAGAGCCACCACTGTACAATAGAACTTCGAAAAATTATGATAGTGCCCTCTTTAATATAGCCTAATATTTCCGAATTCAGCGAGGCCCTTTTTGCCATGGCCAAAAACATACACAAAAAAATTGGTTCAATTCTGTGCATAACTTCCTACACTTATTGATGGTACAATCCTGGAAACACACAAAAATCCATATTACAGCGCCCCCTACGGGCGGATTTTTCCCAAATTCAGGAAGGACCTTCTTTCCATGGCCAAAAACATACACAAAACATTTGGTTCTGTCCTAGAATTGTTTCATACACTTTTCAATGGTACAATATTCAAAATGCACAAAAATCACTATTACAACGTCCCCTACCAGCGGATTTTTTTCAAAGTCAGGGAGGAACTTTTTGCCATGGCCAAAATCATGCACAAAAAATTTGGTTCAATTATATGCATAACACTTTTCGATGGTGTAATTTTCAAAATGCCCAAAAATCCCTATAACAGCGCCCCCTGCTGGCGGTTTTTTTCCAAATTAAGGGAGTACCTGCTTGCCCTAGCCCAAAAAAAAAATTCTTTTTTGGTTCAATTCTATGCAAAACGTCATACACTTTTTGATGGTACAATGGCGACAGACACACGGACAGACGGACACACGGATAGACGGGCACACGGACAGACAGACATTTTCTATAAACATATTTTTGGGGATCTCTGACCCCTAAAATGTCTAAATCCGTCGAAAACCGGAATTCGAAAAAAATATAGATCACAATACTTTCTTCTATTAAAGATAGAATAAAGTAAAACTGTACTTAAACTCTCCTTTGTAGCAATCATTTGTCTATCATATATATATATATATATATATATAGCTGTTTGAACTTACATTTATTACACTGCACGGACATTCTCGGTACATCTATATCTCGAAAACAATTAGACCAAAATACAGTAATACTTTAGTTGTCTAAAAGCACATTGTTGTTACTTACTGTTATTTCTATCTAATGTTTACTTTAATGGGTATTTTTCCCTTTAGTGCAAGGGTTAGACAGGTAGTTTAAAGTAAAACATTTATAGATGATTATCTTAAACCATTATTTTCTCTTGGAGAAAATAAAATTGTAAAATAGACGCTACTTCACAACGGAAAAATTCTTTTCTTTTCTTGTTTTATTTTTTATGAAAAATGCAATTGTTATACTAATAAATATTTTTAAGCTTTTAAAACAGTATAGTTAATTTATAAGAAAAGAAAAGACCACTAC